>VXAV01000898.1:0-12273 GCA_013399715.1 Alectura lathami
AAGGCAAGGCAAGGCAAGGCAAGGCAAGGCAAGGCAAGGAAGGGAAAGGCAAGGCAAGGCATGGCAAGGCAAGGCAAGGCAAGGCAAGGCAAGGCAAGGCAAGGAAAGGAAAGGAAAGGAAAGGAAAGGAAAGGAAAGGAAAGGAAAGGAAAGGAAAGGAAAGGAAAGGAAAGGAAAGGAGAATAATTTTTATATTTAAAAGAAAAACTCCCTGACAAAACTCCCATAAAGGATTTTTCCCTATCATCTACCCATGCTATTTTCTACCCACCTGTGCAGCACCTCAACATTATTAGCAATGACAAACAAGTAAGGGAAGCTAATTAAAAGAAAATAAAATGGCTCCTGTCACTTGTTTTCAAAGACTCCAACTGAGACTTGTTCTGTCTTCACTTTAGTTGCTGGGGAGAGGTCTAGTCTGTAAGCAGTAATACATTCATCTCCTGATGCTGGTGAACTTCGAACTTGTTCGTACAGCACCAGATAACCTTATTACTTCTTCTTTTTCGGTTTGATAATTCACTATTATTTATAACTGGAACATTAACCACTGTCTAATACATTGTGATATTTTACCTGTTGAGCAATGCTTATGATTTATAGCCTTACTATCCTATGAGTACAGCTACTGACCCCTGAAAATTCCTTTTTGCTTTGGAAGTTGCAGTAATACACATGAAACAGCTAAAATTGGCTCAAATTCAATTTCTATACCACGTGAAACCAAGCTTTCTAATAAGGAGCTATAAAGAAACTTCAAACAATGAGTTTTCAGTCAGTCTGAGATCAACTGTAGTTTTCTTAATAATCTAAAATTCAGAATAATCAAAAGTAACATCAAACAGAAATATTTTCACATTAAAGCTTTTTAAAAAAAATTCTGAGTACCTAAAATGGAGAACCTTGACCCTACAAAATGTTTTATTTCCCTTCCTTTAAACAAAATAATGGCAACATTGCAAAGATGATGCCAGTGTCAGTTGAATGATACTGTCCTTGGGAACGAATGTTTTGGCTGAATATTATCAACAGTGTCCCAGGAAAAGAAATGTTTCAAACACTGTTTCCAAATTCAGACGTGGCATATAGCCTCTAGCTCTTTAAACAAAATATTTTACAGCCAACTTCTGACTGCTCAAAACTCTAGATGCTGTTGTTTGTGTTGATTATTTACCCCTTGGAGAATGTGTTTTGTTTCCATAAATTATGCTATTTTGGAGACTGGGGCAGAGTTAAGGTTATTGCTGAAACTTCAATCAATGCCTTTGATGCTTTTTGGCATACGTGTTTTTTGACCCGCTGATTCTATATTTGTTTTAAATCTTTCCATTGAGTAATGACAAAAGAAGTCCCACTATTTTAATGAGTAACTGTGAGGTACTAATTATGTTCCTGTAAATTAATGGTCTATTTACTGCCTTAACCTATCTTAACAAAGATTTTGTTTGGGAATATATTACCAATGAAAAAGCCTTGACATCTTAACACTCTCCTGGGTAAATCGTTAGAATAGATTCCAAATGCAATTAAAGAAAGTCTTTTTTTTAACCACTGTATTAGCAGATAAATAGGCACATTTTCCCCTCTGAATGGTTGTTTGTAAATTCACAGAATTTCCATTAACCCCATGTTTCTTGCCAAAAAATTGCCTGCCGCAGGTAGACTGCAATGGAGAAAAGTTTGGGTAAGAGGGACCAGAACAGGTCCTCTCCTGCAGGCATCAGCAGGGTTTGCACCAAGCAGAAGGCATCCACAGGCCTGAATCAGCTCCAAAGTTCCAAAACATAATTTTAAACACTCTTGCCAACCCTGATGATCTTTTTGGAAGTTTCGTGAGTTGAGGAGAAAAAGGGGATTTTCTTTCAGTTTCTAACCACTCAAACCATTTCTTTGTGTTTCTCATGGAGAAGGAATTTCTTAACCTTTACAGTCTCAGAGTCTCTAAAGCCAACCCTAAAATTTCCTATGAAAGATTCAGAGAAGCTGTGGTTTATTATTTAATCAATCTTTTTTTTTTTTTTTTTTTTTTTCAGACAGAGACATAGCCTGGGGAGCACCTGACCCTTGAGTCTGCAATGATGGGAAATGATTGTTTTTTTCTTTTGAAGTGTCCAGATTCTTCTGTGGCAATTTTCAAATCTGCAGTTCCCAAACTTTTAGGTTTCATTTTCCTGTCACTGCATTTCTGGAGGCAGGATCCACTCTGGGAGGGATGTAGCAGAGGAATGGAGGACATGGTCCCTGCCACTGTCGAGAAGATTCCCTTGGTCATCGTGCCCTTTTCCCTTCCCTTAGCAAGATCAATTTCCAAGGTATGGCCAAAGAAAGAGACCAAACAGGGAGCAGCCGAGACCTTTCAGGGCAGGAGGAAGGACAAGGCAGTTGCTGCCTCTCTGCCATGGATCATCATCGAAGCAGCTGAATTAATCCATAGTTTCATGCCTGCTGGTCCCTCTGGTTGAGCTTTTAAAATTAGAACAATCTTGTCCCCTAGTGTTTATGCAAGGGCTCCAGTGCAAGCTCCCAGCTATTCACTCTGGATGAAATTAAGGGCATTTATTTAGCTTATCACTACCACTCCCCCACCCTTATCTGCCAACGGGGGCTTTGTTCTGCGCAGGGGATTTAGGGGGGATGTGGGATTAGTGCAGCCCCACCACCCCTCCCCTCCCCATCCCAGTTCTGTCTTTCTGGCGCACGCTGGCCCCACTGGGTCACGGCACTGTGCCACGCTGCATCTCCCCTTTTGTACCAGAGCTCGATTTACCCCTCTTGCCCTCCTCCCCACCTTCCTCCTCGAGAACAAGCGGCATCGGATATGCCAGAGCTGCTCGTGTCACCGCTGAGATTTACTGCGCTGTGCAAAACAAAGCTTGTACCTTGTGGCCAGAGAGCGAGTGACAGCAGGAGGCTGAAACACGGTCTGAGGAAAGGGGGAAAACGAATTATCAGGGAAGGCTCCACGCCACGGTTTGGAAACGATGCAGAGCACGGCCCAGCACACCCCCCCTCCTGCATCCAGGACTGGGAAAGACGTGATACTTTCTCTTAGAAGGTGTTTTTTTAGGGCAGATGCCCAGTGCCATATTCAGAGGACACCTTCCTATAGCGTTCTCTCCCAAGTTAGAGCTCTCCCATGCCAGTGGTCCTCAAACCACACCAAACCGCACCCTAACCCAGATCCTGCACCAGGCACATGCTGCCTTATTGCATTTTTGTGCTAATGCCTGCAGTTTCAGACCTCGGTGGATTTTAGGAAGGGGGGAAGTTGGTTTTCTCTTTAAAAGGACAGTTTCCACCCTGAAGAGGGCATTAGAAATCTCCATGTTAGCCACTCACTTTCTTCTTCTCAGTTTGGTTTTGTTTTTGTAGATGTATTCCCCCCCGGTGATTTTCCTGCAATTTAAATATGCACTAGCAGTTTACAAGCCTTTCTAGACGCTGCCATAGGCGGTACTGTATGTTTTCGCCTTCCCTGCCTTCAAGATTTAGCTCGAGGGTCCAACCCCAGTGGTAAATACCTGTCCGTTAAAATTCCAGCCTGCTGCCATCGATTGCAAAGAATCCTCTGGGGTTCACCACTCACACTGAACAAAACAATGCCTTTACAGCACCAGGTGCCCAGCCCACCAATGTGGGGTTTGCCGGGTGGATGGGGGGAACAGGGGGCAGAGCCATGGGTGCACACCCAGCCCTGTGCACACCCCAGTGCCCAGGCAGCTGGCACCAACCCCGCACCCAGCCCCGTGCACTGTGCTCGTCCCATGCGATAAATGCAGCGAGCTATTTCCAGCAGGTAGGTCATAAATCCCTCGTTTATTGCCTTTTATTATGTTGTTTCAACAGCTCTTAAAGCTGGAACAGCCACCGATTGATAGCTGCTTTAAATCTCTTTCATTTTCTGCCCGTATTTCTTTATTTTCTGGGGAGGGGGCGTCCACTTTTTTTCATCTACCCACCATCGCCTTCCCTTCATGAGTCAAACTCCATCTCTTTCCCTATATGAGCCAAGTTTTATAGGTCCCCCCTTCGGCAGGGAACAGAAACACTGAAGGTGTTGGGCCAGGGAGTGCAGGAGGAGGACACGGTGTTCGGGTTTTGCACAGAAATCGAATTCAAACCAAGAGGGGAAAAGCAAGAGGGGAGAAGACTTGATGGGGAATGATTGAGTGCTGTGGAATGGGGAGGGAGAGACAATTAAAATACAATGAGATGATTATAGCCAGGATCAATGTTCAGGTGTTCATTTGCAATTGCATTCACTCCTTTTGAACGACCAGCTTGTTCTGCAGGGGACAGGACAGCAAGAACAGCCTTGTGGACGGGCTCTAAGGAGATCTTTACGGAGACGCCAGAGGAAAGCTATGGATTAAATCTCAGTATCTCAGGCAGCCCTGAGCACGAACCCTCAGCTCAGGGTCACCAGGGTCCTGTGAGTCACAGCAGCCGTGGTCCCAGCCTGGAGGCAGAGATGTGATTGATGGCAGCGCTGGGGATCTCGAGCATCGCCCTCCCAAAGCCTGTATTTTTCCAAGAGTTGATCAAAATCTTATTATTTCGGTCAGGGTAGCTATCTACTAGCAAAATAGAGTTTTCCCATGAAAACATTTCATAAGGATATGTCCACAGCACTGAAATTTATAGTAGGGGAAAAAATCAGAGTGAATTATTTCAACAGTGTTTGCTCCAGTTCTCATTTTGATTACCTTCATTTTGACACGTATTTTAATATATTCATATTTTCATGCTTTGACCTTATCAGAACGAAACGCTTCATTCCATCTAAATGAAGGGATTACACATGGGCTGGATGAAACTCTTGGCTGTTCTGAATCCACAAGTGTGACAATTTCAGTTCCACAGGAAAGTTCCAAATTTCAGCATCTCATATGCATTCAAAGCAAACTCCCCAAAGAGTGAAAAGGTCTTGAACGAGCCCCAATTAAAAGTTTGGGTCCACTCACCATCCGGAGCCTTTTTAGGCAGGTTTCCAATCTTCATTAAGGCTCCTGAACTAACAGCTGATTTTCATGCTGGATTCAGACTGGTCATGACTGAGAACTTCTTGCTCTGAGGATGGTTTTTAAGCCCCTGGACATGCAGCCCCAGGTTCCCTGGGCAGTCTGATCCCACAGCACCTAACACAGCTTGAAAGCTCCTTTCTCTGGCTGGAAATGAGGGCTTTTAGCAGTCCTTTAGCTGTAAGCAGCCTCTTCTCTGAGGGTTAAGAAAAACACTGAACACAAAAAGAAAAAAAAGGTGCTTAAAACCAAAAAGTAAATAGTCACAGGAATTAGCATCCTTCCTAGTAAGACTCTCCTAGGGCTGTGGCTCCACGCTGTGAAAGAAGCCATCCAGCCAGCAGGGCTGCTCATGTACCATCTGGGAGGCCAGCAAAACGCAGCTTCAGGCTCACAAGGTTATGTTTTTCCACATAGTGCATAGGGATTTATATCGATAAATCCCAAAGGCCAAGTGTGAAATAACTAAATCATGCGCACACGCCAAACGGGAGAAAAATCTCCAGTCACATCAATCCACCCAGCAGATTTCCCATCCAAAATGAGAATTAACTGCCTTATTTTCTCTTTAAATTAACATGAGCTGCAGAAACCAGAAATTTTCAACATGTGACTTTAGTTTTACAATAAATGCGGCTGGATCCCGTGTCCTGACTGGCTCCACCTTTCCTGATTTATGTGACAATTTGCTCTGCTGGGAACTGTGACAAACCCTCGGCATCTCTGATGGATGGGATGTCACCACTGAGTAAATTCCTACCTGGGAGCTTTTCAAGCAAGGAGCACACCTATTGTCCAACATCTTCATTTTGACACTCCTTTATTACATTTTTAAAGCATTCTCAGATAAAGGCCAAGTGTACACTTAAAAGCTTGGCCTGCCTGAGCTATATCAGTATAAAGGGTGAATTGCTTTTTTAATTTTTAATTTTATTTTTTTTTATGACTTAAAAGTGCCAATAAAACTCTTGGCTAGTTTTCCACAGTTTGCTTGCTGAACTGAGAGCAAATTAAACCGAGAAAGCAATTTTCTTCCAGGGGCAGGAGTTGGTAGAAGAACGTCTTTCTAGGACCACAGTTCAGGCAAACCTCTGAACTCTATCCAGAGGCAGAGTTGGGATTTGCAGAACTTTTCCTGCCTTCAGAGACATCAACTAAGATTCTCTCTTTTGTGCACAGGACAGGGTCACCCCTCAGTGAAATGTCTCATTCCAAGTTTAAAAGATGATCCAAGCAAAGACAGAAACAGAGGTAAAGAAAAGCGGGGTCTAAGCTAAGATAAATGTGTCAAAATAGGAGTAAGGGTGGCTGACAACAGGCAGGAGTTTCAGAACTGAGACCGTTAAGTGGTTTTGTTATGCAGTTTTTTGGTTTAAGGACATGAAATGGAGGTCTCCCCACTAGCTCCTGCCTGCAGCCTCTCTCACACTTTCAGACAGGAGCTGTGCAAGGCAGGGCAGTTGGCACAGCTCTGCCTGCGCACTCTGCAAACCCTTGTTGTAAATTATTTAAAAAGAAAAAAAAAAAAAAAAAGAGTATGCCATCACAAAGCACATCTCAGCAAGGAACATTCCCCCTAGCACGCCTGCACCCCTATTTCTTATTTGTTTACCCAGCAATGCCGGTGACACAGGCTGCCTGCGCATCCTCCCACCACATGACCTGTGCCTCAGCTTCCCCACTCTGGGGTGGAAGGCAGCAATATTCCCCTACTGCACAAATCTTGCTGTGTCTGGGAGGTGGCACAGATGCCACCGGTGCTGGCAACCTTGCAAAACCCAGACTGCTGCTTCTCATTAGCGACCTGTTTATTAATAGCCACTGTCACGGCGACCAAATATTGTCCTCATCAGTTTCTGCTGTGGCCATAAACGAGGCCAATCCCTCACAAAACTTCTCCCTTCACCCATGTGCCAGACTGCCGGCTCTGGTGACTCGCTTTCCTACTATTTCTGCCTCTAATAGCTGCAGCACTGATTAGATTGCTCGGAGTAGCCCATGTTCAGCAGTTTAATGGGTACCAGCCCAGACAGACTAATGGATCTGGAGACCAGGAAAGAGCAGGAAGGTGAGCTGAGTGGGGAATATTGAGGCTTTTAAGACAGAAAAGTAGCAGCTAGACATGGGGTAGCTGACTCACAGAGCCTCAGTGGAGACAGATATCCTCGCAGATCGTCCTTGGCCATTCATCACCGCGCGACATGCCCATGAAAAGCGGTCATTTCTAGAAACAATTGGCAAAATGCAAAGCAGAGCTGGGAAAGGCTCCTGGGGCTCACGGCCAGACACACAGCCAGGTGAGTTATTGTAGCCTTTTCTCTCCGCTCACAAAATGCATTGCCATTCCCAATACCTCATGTCACCACCCAGGAGGTGTCAGCTCCTCCAGGAAACCCAGTGTCCTGTCTCCATCCAGCACAGGCCATTGTTCTGGCTCTGAGAGGTGCAGAGAAGGGATACCTGCTGCTCCTCACCACCTGCCCTATAAACGAGGTCTGCCAGGATGAGATCCTGGCTTCAGTCCCGTGCAGGGCCCCTCAGAGCCTGTCTGTACCTGCATGCTTGGCTTCGGCCACACAGGGCAAGCCTAAGTCTGCTTCAGGGTGCATTTCCAGACAGTGCTGTCTGGGTTCTGGAAAAACAAACAACAAACAAAGAAAAAAAAAACAAAACAAAAAAACACCGACAACTCTTTGAGCGTTCTCCCATAGAATAAAGTGATTCAATAGGGAAGGATTTGCTAAAATTGTTTCTCATGCTCAGTCAGTGAACCCCTTAGGGTCTTTGTTTTGTCTTATAGTACAAGAAGATTCTGACTACATATAGAAGGAAGAAGATGGAAATCAGGGACAGTGTGTGTCCTTTGGAAAAATACTCGTAGAATAATATTGATCATTCCCAAACTGACTATGAAGTGGGAGAGCCTTTGCCTTCTCCTCACAGGCATTAAACATTCTGAGCAATGAAGAAAGATTTGCACCAGCAGAAATATGAAGAGGACACCAAGAAACCATCTGAGCTTGTGTAAACCACCACTCCCCAGCAGAGAACGAAGCAGCTCTTGGACTTCTCACAGATACGATGCAAGGGGAGGCTGGGATGGACTGAGAGAATCTGAGTGATCCCGTAATTAAACAAAAGGCTTTTGCTATAGTCCCCACTGATGGATATCCTCCTGCGGGCTGGGAACCAGCTTGTGTCATTTGGTTTTGTTCCACCAGCCATAAAGAACAGCTCTTCTGGGACCTGTGAGGGTAGAAGTGGCGTCTGGCAGAAAAATTGCAACAAGGACAAGGATGCAATGGAGACCTCGAGCAAGGGATGCAGAAGGCAAGGTGGAGACAAATTGCCAATTTATCCCGACCTTCCCTTGGGGCAACCCTCCCCCCTTCTCCAAACATCCAGAATGAGCCAGGCAGAAATCGATAGCTCAGCACAGTCATAGAGAGGGTGAAGAAAGCAACAGACGAACGTGACATCAGGAAATAAAGCACTGGGGAAACAAGCTTCCACGGGAGGGAAGCAACAAGTGTCTCTAGGGATGCCATCCATCCTTCTGACCTGCGCATAGGAGCCCCGGTGATGCTGACCTCCACACTCACACTGCTTGGTGGGACAGTTTTAAGAACCTGCATCCTTCTTGGTCCCAGAGGGCACAGGGCAGGGGATGCTGCTTTAAGAAGTTCTCAGAGCCCTAGGAATTCCCCAGCCCCACTGGCAGAGCTGTAGGTTTGCTGCCCTCAGGTTTGGATGTGGGGATGTTTGTGGGCCCCAAACTGCCCAGCTGATGGTCTTGGGTGGTCTCAGTTTTCACACTGCAGCTCCACAGCAAAGTCTTCAGTACCAAAGATCGCTCCAGCCTGCAGCTTCTCATCCTTGTCTCTGATTTACCACCCTCCTCCATATTGTCAACGTCTGTACTTGTGGGGCCATGCAGTACAGCAGAGATTGGCCTACGTTGTCACCTGGATTAAAAACCTTCATCTCAACCTAGGCCTCTGAGCACAGCTTTCCCCGGCAGCACACACACAAAAAGGGGTAAGCACATGAGGAGTAGTATCTCAGACACTGGGGAGCTGCAGCGGACTTCGCTGTCACTTTGCTGTCCCGTGAGAGGTGGGCTGTCCAGCAAATCTGTCCCTTGGGGTTTAAATATTAAGTTCACATATTCATGTGTGAACTCAGGCTTGCTGATTGCATTCATCTGCATTTCTGGGCAGTGTCTGGAACAGAGCAATGCCCCTTCTCTTACAGACCTGAACCTTGGCAGCTAACGCTCTACAACAATGTTATGCACCTTTTCCGTTTAGTTACTCAAACTGAATTGCAACTCAAGCCCTGGCAAATTTAAAAGGTAGACAGCAAACCCTCCAAAGAAGAGCCATGATAGAATTCAATTTGTGTCGACTCCAACCTGGCAAGGATTTACAGCTGTGCTCAATCCGACACAATGCACTTTATTCTTTTTATAGTGCAGCCTGAATGCAATAGTGTAACAGTCACGTTAGAGGGAGTCAAGCAGAACCTAAAGAAGAGGAAGGGATTTTATAGATACAATAAGATTTATGAAGAGAGACATTTCTCTGGATCAGGAAGTGAGGGATTGTCCAAAATACCAGAATAATTCTGCCCTTCCCCAGATGCTTTCAGTGGTGCAAGGAGTCTACCATATCCTTGAGGGTTTTTTTTAATTGGAAAACAGAAAGAAGCATGATGTTGAATTGTGTTCCATTGCACTGATGGTTTCAGGAGGAGTCCAGGAGTCCAGGCACCTTCACACACCATAATTACCTAGGAGATCTATAAAGCATTTGGAGGCTCTCCGATGTTAATGTATGTGGGGCAATGGTCCTCTGCTAACAATGTACATGAGAGCTGTGCTCCCCTTCCAAAACCCAGAGCATCCTCATAAGGCCTCCATCGCAGCGGGTCAGCAGAATAGCCACAAAGCCACTGCTGACTCAAAGTACCTTTCTGAAACCATAGCTAAATCCCTGGCAGCCAGGCATCCTCCATGGCCCCTGAAGTGCTTCTGAAGCCCCAGCCCTGCCACATGCCCCTCTGTTGGGCTGTCCCAGTGGCAGAGGACACCAGGCTCCTGCTCATCGCTTACTGCCATCCTCCTGCCACCAGCACTGCGGCTCCACTGGCTCCAGCTGCGATTAATTGGAAGATCTCCCACTGATTCCTGATTAGCTGCTTTTGATTAGGGTTTAATGACTTCACTCGGCCCCTAACTCACAGGGACGATCTTCGAAACGCCTGTGAACTGCTCAAACAGAATTACATTTTCTCCCACCCTGAAGCCACCACTTAAGCTCTGTACACACAAACCCCGCTCCTCTGACCCTGCGTAACCTCCTCCTCCTCCTGCAGCATCAGGCAAGCCAGCAGCCAGGGATGCCAACTGTGACTCTAGGGAAGCAGCTGGAGGAAAACGTCTTCCAGAAGTGCGAACACAGGGATGGATATTTCAAAGCCAACACAGGATTCAGGGTATCTATAAAATTTACTCTTTTGAATATATTTTGTATTTTAAGTAAATTTACAGATGTCCATGGAGTGCAAGAGCTGGTGCGAGGTTGCGCTTGGTTCCAGTAGCACTCAGTGGACAGCTACAGTGGCACTGCACATCGGGAGCTGGATGCTTCTCTCCCAGCTGGTGGGTCCAGGTTCTGCATTTAGGGCTGAGCCAAAGTCTCAATGTCTGTACAGTGCTGAATCTTGGAGAGTTTGGGCTTGCCCTCACTCCCTGAGACCAATGCTTCTCTCCTCCGCTCCAAAACTCTCATTCAGTGCCCGAAGAAAGGGCAGGTAGAGGCGAGGGACTTTGCCCTGGCACAGAGCAGAGGTAACCCCACATGGAAAGGGGGTGACAGGTCTGGCAGTGTCCCTGGGGGCTCTGGTGCCTGCTTTGCCCCTGGACCCCAGCACCTGCATCCCAGCTTGACCTTGGTGATGTTGAAGGTCATGTCCCGCCGCCTTGTCACCAGCCAGAAGCGGTTGTAAGCACGGGTTTCAGAGGCTGCCTTGCTTTTTGAAGATCTGAAAGTGCATTTATCTTCCCGAGACATGCGTTAATCTATCAACTACAGGTGAAGATAAGGGGATGAAAAGAGGCTTGGGGGGGGAGAGGGAAAAAAATAACAAAATAAAATAAGGGAGCCAGTTTCATCAGCAAGAGGAGGTTTGTGGACTCTTCCTCGGTGCCTTAGGCAGATGCCCCATCCAGCAGCTGCCTTATCACAGCTCCCCTCCACACCAGGCTGGCCCTGACACTGTGCAATGACAGCTCACAGTGTGGCCGGATCCCTCACCATGCCCCAGGCCCTGCAGTTGATCTCTTTAATGGTCACATCTTGATGACAAGGTGAAAAAGCAGCTCAGCACCACGCAAGGCAAACCTGATTTAGGATGTTTGCACTCTGTGTGTCTGGTGAGAGCCTCAGTTTCCCTGGCTGGGAGCAGAACAGAGCTGGTGCCATACTTCTACATAAAGGATGTTGATGATAAATGTTTTTTTTGTTTGTTTATTTGTTTGTTTTTAAAGTATTCCCTGCATTCTGTTCCTCTGGTATGCTGCTTAACGGCCTGCCCTTCCTGGCAGAAGTCTTCTGGGTTCAGCCACTGAAGGGCTGCCAGCTAGAGAGAAAAATCCCATTCCTGAAGGGCACAAAATGAGGAAGGAGCACTAGATGGTGGGCACAAAATGAGGAAGGAGCACTAGATGGTGGGCACAAAATGACTCATTTTGAAGGAAGGTGCACTAAATGACAGGAGGGGAAGAGAACCCAGAATGCCCCCAACTCGGGAGAGGGAGTCTCCCAAAACTTCTTTAAGAGGAAGGAGCTGGTGGTTTCACCGGCAGCATGATCTGGGGAGAAAGATTTTTGGGGAACCTCAGATGCATCCCAGCAGGCTTGGATGATGCCACCTTCTCTACTCACCCAGCCGAAGTCTCCCCGGGCACCCCTGGGCTGCTGGTCTCTGCTGCAGCTAAAGGCTCAGGAGAAATTAGGGGAGGGGAAGGTAGGTGTTGGGGGGGGGTGGGGGTGTGGAATGCTGCAGAACTAATAAACAGCTTTGAAGGAGGTGGGGAATTGACTCAGGTCCACATTAAAGGGCAAGGAAATGAATGCTGAGATGAAGGCGCCTGCAATTTCAAATGTATCAGGCTGATAAATAAATAAAGTTAAAAGAATGACTTTCAATTACATTTGAAAGGAAAAAAAAAAAAAAAAAAAAAAAAAAA
>VXAV01000898.1:12305-84795 GCA_013399715.1 Alectura lathami
GAGAGAGCTTGGTGGGGGGAGGAACTTAGGAACTTAAAAAAAAAAAACACCACAGACAGACCCAGCCGCTCGCGAGCTGAGCTCCTGTCTCCGGAGCGCTTCTGCTGGAGCAGCGCAGCCAGCAGGTCCCAGCGAGATGGAGCGAACGTGCCCTTAATGCCTCAATTAAAGTTCACTCTGCTCAGCTTTAAAAAGTGATTTAGCCTTGCTAAGCTGTACCGGGTCAGAAGTAGGGATAGATGGCAAGTCTCATTTGAAAGCCAAACACATATGTTCCCATCATTAGCAGTCCGTTCCCCTTAATGAGAATAATATTGTTGGCTTATAATGTTGCTTTCATTTAACAGCTAGAGAAGAATGAAATGCTTTCCTCCGTGCTTGGTCTGGTGCCAGGAGCTGCCTGTAAAATCCAGATAAGCATTCTTAGCACAAACTTCTGATAAGGGAATTACCAGGTAAACTTTAAACTTTGGTGCAGGAGGAGGCGAGGAGAGGAGGGGAAGCGTTTGTGATCCCCTCACAGGTGTCAGCCTGATGGGCTGAATCTCCCCAGACCCAGTTTCTGTGCTCCATGGATCCTCATCCCTATTATCTAGCCATCCTGGGAGATTAGCCTTTTCCATGGCCTCATCTCTTTAAGGATCCTCCTTTTTCCTTTCTATTTTCTCGTCTCCCCAGACAGCTCTGTCCTTACCATTCCTAACATAGCTTTTCTCTGAAGTGGAAACTAATTCTCCATCAAATCTTTTGGGGTTCTTTCATCCCCCCCTTTTTTTTTTTTTTTTTTTTTTTTAAGATCTTTGCCTAGATCATCTGCACCTTCAACCAGGGCTAAAAATTCTTGCACTGACTGCAGATCCATCTCCCCTTGCAGATGCTGTTGAGAAGAGCATCCTGTCATGGCTAGGAGGTACCTGGCAGCCGACCAGGACGAAATGCCCCTGGGTATGACTCCATCACCCTGCCCTGCCCACTTGTTTGGGCCCAGGCTCATGAAAGCTAAAGCTGATCCACAGGAGCTAAGAAACCCTAGGAAACCCGAAACTTGGTAAAGAAATGAGTCAGTTCCTATCAGCGGTCCAAGCTGTACATCCAAAGGACTCTTGGTTTAGAAGTGATAAATCTCCTTCATCTTTGCTACCGTTTGGCCAGACAGGTTAACTGCAGGGATATTTCTTCCAGCTGTCCTCTGCAACTAAATATTGTTCTCATTCCACTCCTGGAGAACCTATGCCCGAGGGAGATTACATGAGCAGCTCATGATCATGGAGCAAATTAGGGTCAGAAGAAGAGCAAAGATTAGAGTGCCAAGCCATCTCTCTGTCTAGCACTGAGTCCTTGGAGTGCCTCCTGGCCAAGTAACTCTGTGCTTAAGACTTTTAAAAATAAAGTGGAGATACAATCAGCTGATGGGCAAGAACATTTCTGTGATCCTCCTGACACCAAACACATCATATTGCCAGCACAACCCTATCGCCTTCTGACGTTGCAAAAGCAGAGCAAGGCACGGGGCAGTGACCACTCACAGCAGAACCAAGGTTCAGCAAACCACTCACTCCTGCTTTCGGACCCTGGCCCTTTCCTTCAGCAGCTGCTGCATGAGTCAGGCAACCCAGCCTCGATAAAGCAAGGGAAAAGACAGCTCTAATAGAAATAACAGAGATATTCAGAGGCTAGAAAGGATCTGATTAGTTTGCCCAATATTACTGTTTCTGGACTTTTATATCCTGAGAGGCAGCACCAAAATAATGTCAGAGGCCATTCACAGCAAATTTCCTGCTTGTGCCAGAGCAGGCAGCCTGGGAATCCCAGAGCTTTGGTATGATGAACAGCATTAATGCACAAGTCTCTCACTTTTAGGGCTGATTAGGACCTCCAAGTCCTCAAAGTTTAGGAAAGACTGAAATCACCCTCACCCCTGGCTCTAACTCCTTAAGAGGTATATTCTCTGTTTTGAACCCCAGCCTCACGTTACCCAGAACTTCTGTCCTCCGCGCTGCCCGTCATCATGCATGCTTGTCCGAGAAATTCGCTATTTCTGGAACAGCAAGAGCTGGGCAGGGATATCTGGTTAAGACATTTATTTCAGTTTGAAAAAGGCTGATTCATCTCAATTGAAATGCTTCACTGAAAGAGCCAGTTTGATGAATTTCTTCTGTCGGGAAAAAAAATTGAGATGAAGACAACCTGTTTTAACTTTTTATTCAAAGCGACTTTATTTTGAAATTTAAGCTGATTATAATAAAAACATTTTTAAAAATGAAAAAGAGGTCACACATGAAACACTTTGATACCATCAAAATGAGGTATTGCAGGCAATTTTTTTTTTTTTTTTTTTTTTTTGTCGGTTCACCATAGTCTTAGAGATTTTGACTTTTCATCCAGGACAAGGAATCTTAAGCCTCCATGTTTTTTTCTGAGATGAGAAATCATTTGTTGCTCGTTTCTAATAGAAAAACAGAACCAGCCTTTCAGTTCCTAGTTGTGCTTTGAACTGAGACTGAGAGTTAACTAGAGTGATCCAAAGTTGTTAAAAACCTACAGAAAAGCTTTCATATTTCAGACTTCAATCTTTCTCTGCTCCCAGCGGCCAGAGAAAATGCCATTAGCCTTGGAGGTACTTTTTGGTAAATAAAGAAAAGGGGAAAAAGGAAAAAAAAAAAAAAAAAGACAAGAGAATACACTTTATCCTTTATTTTGCTTTCATATCTATATTATAAACAGTTTTCTCAAGGGCGTGAAATTGTCTCACTTCAGTCCACAGCGTCAAGGGAGCCGGAGGTTTTAAAGCCGCGTTTTGAAAGGGGCAGCTGGCTTTAAAGCCCATCTCAAACATAATTCACTAATCTGTGGCCGTTCGCGAGGGTCTGGAAATGCCGTGCTCCCTGCGGAGCCCCCTCCAGCTCCTCTTAGAGCAGCCGGGAGAGCCTGCAGGAAAACGGCTCTGCGCAGACCTCCGCCGCTGTTTGCACGTCTGTCCCCAGGAGGAAGGGACAAACGCTTGTTCATGGCAGCTCCCAGGCTGAGAGCTTCTCCCTGCTGAGCTGCTTGTTGGGAGATAATCGCGAGGAGGAGTTGTTGTCGGGAGGCAGATGGATGCCAGGGGCAGCAGTGCTGTCCCTCTCCGAAGGGATCAGGGATTTGAGGAGCTCGGTGGTGGCTTTGGCTTTTACAAAGCCAGAGATGCTGCTGCTGTCTTAAAGTTTTGCTGTCAAGACCACAGTGAGCGAACTGGGAGCTCTACAGAAGCTGCTGTTGTGTGGAAGCTGATTTGGAAACAGGCTGTTTTCAGAAGTTTTGCAAAGTCCCAGGTCCTCATTTGACTTTCTAAGTTACTTGTGACCACACGAATCAATGCACACAGAGGAGATGACCCTTCACTTTGTACCTTGCCATCTCCTTGCCCCAAGGTGGGTGGAAAAAAGGAAAGAAAGGAAAGAAAGGAAAGGAAGGAAAGAAAGGAAAGAAAGGAAGAAAGAAAAGAAAGGAAGAAAAGAAAGGAAGAAAGGAAGGAAGGAAGAAAAGAAAGGAAGAAAAGAAAGGAAGAAAAGAAAGAAAGGAAGGAAGGAAGAAAAAAAAGGAAGGAAGGAAGAATAAAAAGGAAGGAAGGAAGGAAGGAAGGAAGGAAGAAAGGAAGGAAGGAAGGAAGAAAGAAAGAAAAAGAAAGAAAGAAAGAAAGAAAGAAAGAAAGAAAGAAAGAAAGAAAGAAAGAAAAAGAAAACCAAGCCATGAATCAGCAGCATAACTGCTAGAAAATGCCACTTTAGGACAAGCCTCAGCAGAACGGTGGCAGCAATGACACAAGTGCCCTGCCCCACACAACCCTGAGGCCCAGCTGTGCTGCTGGACCAGGACCCAGCTGAGCTGGCACTGACTGCTTCAGCACCGTGAAGCCCAACTCTGTGCATCTTCCCGTGGCAGAACACTCAAATTTCATCTGCTCCATGGGACTGTTTGGGCTCTTGCAAGATTTGGCGTGCCCATGTCTCAGATTTTTCAGGCTTGAGCCCCTAATAGACTTCTGATGTTGGCATATATTTTTAAATCAGTTTTAAATTTTTGCCAGTCACGCTATCCAACTGAGCATCAGTCTGAGGAGTGTATTCCCCTTGGGGAAGTACATCCTCCATGACTGTTCTGCTAAACCATCTGCTGCCTAATGTCTGCCTTCATATGTAATGAAATGCAACTCCAGGAGGGACAGGAGTGCAATTGGGACCTAAGGCATCATGAATCTGGGGAGTGCATTGCTGACAAATAACACGCAAACATTTACACCTTGAAGATTTTTGACAATGTTTTTGCATAGTGCCCTTGGAAAGTCTTCTGTCTGCCAAAAACCAGAAACTTTGTCTCCATGCTGAGGGCATTTAAATAGCACACTGTGGGTTTGAGACTGAGAGAAAGGGAGAAAGAAGGGAAGGGAAGGGAAGGGAAGGGAAGGGAAGGGAAAAAGAGAAGGGTGGCAAGTTTTTCATTAAAACAAATTTGTTTCCCAGGGTGCAAAAAGAAAAATGAAAGTACTGATTCTAAGCAGCTTCATTAATCCATTCTTATTAAAAGTTTCTATAATAAGTGTCACAGTCTCCTGCAGGTCCGGAGAGATGAAACACGTGGGCTCCCATCCCATGTCTGTGATGCCTCTCTCCTGGAGGGCTTGTTGCAGGCATGTAAAGTGCCTTTAGGTAGCAGCAATTTGGAGACAAGCATGTGTTCTGCTGCAAAGCAACGTGTGCTACAATGGCTGCTGCCTTCCCAGCCTGGGAGAGGCCCTGGTCTGCACATCGAGGGAAGGTCAGGGTCACCCCTCTTTGTGCCATGATGCACGAAGGGCAGGGGAGGGGGTTGAGGCTTGCATGCTGTGTGGAAAGTGCTCAGTAAGAGAGCACTGAGAGAGAAACATAACAAGATAGTTTAAATGCTTCAAATAAATGGCTCCCAGAGTGAGGCATCTGCTTCTGGCTCTCCCTGCTGAGTTCCTTGAAATGCTGGCGACAGTATTTAGATTTGAAGACACTGGGAGTTTTGCAATCACGTTGAGTACAGCCTGAGATTTCGCCCTTTCTGAGAAAGGACCTGCAATCGCCAGCCATTGCAGCCAGGAGGGGAGCACAAGGGAGAAAGGAAACCACAGAGCGTGCTGGCTCGGGGCACAGGAAGTCAGCAAACAGTAGGGCTGGGTTTGCTGGCTGGGAACTGGATTTGCTTTTAGAGGTAGCACCACTGGCATTCATTTGGGGTTGAAGAAGCAACACAGCTATGTTTCAGCTCCAAATGAAAGATGCATAAAAACATCTCAGCAAGAGCACAATAATGCTACTTCTATTGGCAGAAAAGAGTAAACTTATTCTTGCCAATATGGCAAAGGTTTCACTGACAATTATGCTAGTCTTGGTGGTAGAGGCTGCTCACATTGCAGGAGAAATCTCCTCCTTCCAAGAAAGCATCTGCTTGGAACTCCAAACCAGCTGGGTCCAGCAGCGTGGCCAGGGCCACCTGGGAGATGGGTGGCAGAGGCAGGATGGCTGTGTCCTGTGCCAGCCAAGCAGTAATTGCATCCATTCCTTTGCTTTCCTTGCAAGCCCTGCCAACAGAGCTGCTGCAAAGCTCTGCTGATTTTGAGCCCATGGGAGTCACAGCCCCTTGCATGAGCACAGACAACTGCACAGAGGCAAGGAAGCTCTGGTGCTAGCGACGCTCCCGCACTGCAGTGCTCGGGTGGCATTTCTGCAGATATTTACAGTTTCACTCCTAGGGAGTGTAATAGTCCCATCTGGAAACATGAGCGCTCAGAGAGGGCTAGAAGTGCTTGTGGTAATTCCAAGCAGCAGGAGATGGGTGTATGGGGCTTCATAAAAGATATTACAAGGATATGACATAGGCAGTCCTCACCTCTTGTAGCATCAGAAAGAGGGAAATGATGCAGGGTGGCTCCGGGAAGGGCATGCAAGCATGGAGTGCCTGCACCATGCTTTAGGGGCAGAGCTGGTTTATGCACCTCCCCAGAACGCCCTGGGCAGAGCCGCTCCACCTGACATTCCTGAGACCCTCCAAAGCTCCTAGACTGGAAACAGCCTGAGGTCTCCTATTTACGAGGCTCAGGTTTAGGGAACAGGCTCAGAAATCCCTAGTGAAGCAGTGCATCAGGATGGCTCACCTGCCTGCTGCTCGTGCCAGGGAGAGGTGAAGGATGTGCTCCCACCTGCTGCTATGGGCTCCAGGAGGGCTTCAGACTGTGCTGTTATCCTCTGGGAGAGGCAAGGAATGGGATAGCAATGCCATGGATGCTCCACTCTCCTTCCTAGGGTCACATTGCCCCAGCCCCTGCTTAGGCTCAGGGTGACCCTTGCTACATTGATCAAGTATTTAACATCCCTGTCAAGCAAAAACTTCTCTGCCAGCAGCCTCTCCCATCATGTCCAGGTGTACTTGCATAAGCATGCAGCTTTGCATCCTCATTATGCACAAGTGGATGCCTCGAGGCACGTTTAACAGACAGTCCCAAGTGCTTAACTTCCACCAAGAGCCGCTGCCCAAGTCTTTGCTCACTCGCACCACATCTGGAGCAGGTTGCGGTCACCTGAAACCACACACGCACCCTGCAGCACAGAAAGGCACGTTTCCAGGCAGGCAGCCAGATCTCACCCTGCTTGTGACATCCAGACCAGGGCAACCTCGCAGCCCTCCTCCAGAGTCAGGATGGCTCTCATGCAACATTCACAAGGTTTTGCTGGGATGGGTGGAAAAGGAGAAAGCCATCTTGCTGGAGAACTTACAGCCATCTTGGGGCACAGGTTCTGTCCCGTGTCAGAGAGGGCTGAGCTCTTGCTGCTGTGCAGAGAAGCACGGAAGTTGTAGCCATGGCGGCTCTATCAGGGCTCATGCACAAATACAGCAACTGGTAAAGTGAGACTGCCCCAGGGCTGGTGGTCACTGCAGCTCCCTGTTCTGAGAATCAGGTTTAGGGGTCTGAAGTTTCAGGAGCGCCGCAAAACAGGGCTGAGCTGAAAAATTCCACCATCCTTTCATCTCTTTATTTTGCTTTGCAATCAGTCTAATCCAGAGGCAAATTATAATTAATAAAAGGAAGGGAGATGAAGGTGGCCTTTGCTTTTAAGCAAAGTATGTGATACGGAGCACCCTGGTGAGCATGCTTAGGAGAAAGAAGAAGCTGTGCTTCCCAGAGAGAAAATTGCAAGTGTTCGTTTAGGGTAGGACAGGCAAGCAAAGTGCAGACTCCAAATGGCCGCTACTCCTTCACTTTGCCCAGTCAGCCTGCTCTTTCTGGGGTCCTTGCCTTGTGCTTTCAGGCAGCAAGGGAGGCAGGACCCCTGACACAGAGGCTGGGGGCCAGGGCTCTGACCTCTGCCCTCTGCCCCCTGCAGTGCTTCAGTTTCCCCAATGCTGTTGTTACGGGCCAAGGATATTGTGAAGGTGAATGCAATATCAGCTGGGAGAGGTTCCTTGGAGGGAAGGACTAAGGACAAAAGTAATACAAAAATAAAAAGTAAAAAGCAGAAATAGCATTATTATTAGCAAAGCAAAGCAGGCCATGCTATTCTGGGCTGTGCATGCAAAAGTTCCACATTGCCGAGCTGGGCAGGAGCCAGCACTGTGTCTGCGTTTGGGATGCAGCACCATTGGGAACCAGCAGCATCCTTCCCTGGCAAGAAGGATGGAGTTCGTCAGGGGGGAAGTCACAGGGGTGTGGGACTGAGAGCTGGGGAAACAGCTCCGTCCCACATGGACAGAAGTGTGATACTCTTACAGCTCATCTCGTTGCGAAGGTCTGTCAGGGTGGCAGTGCTGATAACCTCATCAAGCAGGGACACAAAATTTGGCCCCAGAGAAGTTTCTGTTAGTCAAAAGCATGATATCCTCCATAAAATACGTGTCCTGCATAGCTGGCACTGGTGAAAGCAATAAAAGTCTTGCACTCCCACCAGTTGCCGGTGCTGCTTCTTGCCTTCCCCACCAAACACCTTGCTCCCTTCCAGCACCTGTGCTGTTCATCGGGCTGTGCCAGAGCCAAACAGGGGCAATGCCACAGGGAAACCACAGCCCCATGTGGCCTTCAGCAGGAAAGCACTCGGGACTTGTGGCGTGTGCTATGTTTCTCGATGCAAAATAAAATGAAAAAAAAAAAAAAAATTGTCAGCAAATTGGAGGGGCTCCAGGAAAAGGAGATAAAGATGATTAAGGGTTTAGAAGGATTGACCTATGAGGAAAGATTAAAGGAACTAATTATGTACAGCTCAGATAAAGGATGAGTAAAGAGGTGATTTAATAAGGGCCTGCAAATACTCAGGAAGGTGTCAACAGTGAGGAAGGGGGAGGAATTATTTAGAGTCCTTCACTGAGGAACAACACAAGTGATGGAATGAAAGGGGAAGGTTACATGGGACATCAGCACAACACAGACAAAAATAGATTTCTTGAGGAAGCAGCAAGTGACTTAGGAGCACAAATCCTCTGGAATCGTTCTGGCCTTCCATCCCTGTGTGAACTAAGAAAGCATTTGCAAATGTATTTATATGCTTGGAGGTGCTGGGAAGTGCTTTAACGGGATTTTCAGATGCATCTAAGCAGGTTAGGCACCAGATTTCGATGGGAGTGAGGCATCAGTTCCATCAGATGCTTACTTATATCTTTGCACAAAATAACTTGAAGGTCTGGCTCTGGGACTCATCAGAAATTCCCTGGCTGGAGAAGATTAGAGCTGAATGCCTCAGTGCTGGGGCAGCATGGAAGTGGACTAGCTGACATGCAGGAGGACGTTCTGTTGGAAACCATCTTGCCTTGTCAGGGCATTGTGCATTGATCTGCACAGTCGATTTGAAAGTCAATGAGATTTAGACTCCCAGGCCCATTAAAATAAAAATTTAAAAATGCTTTTGGCACTTAAGCACCTTGGTCAGTTAAGTAGGTCTGTGATGCAGAGCGGTTGTGTGTTGTCAGTGCCCAAGGTGAACACAGTCCCAAGGAAAAGGTCTCCCAAAGCAACACGTTCTCCCCTGTGCTTCACTTGAGCATGTCACCAGGATGCCAGGGAAACATGTCCCATATTTGTCTGGCAGCACTTAGGTCACCTGCTGTTTTCCTGGGGACAGGGGACATCCTCCCCCTAGTAAGCAGTGGGAATACTCAGCTGTCCTTGTGGATGGAGGAGGGGAGGGAAGACATTAAAGAACAAGCAGCAGTGACTGCAAACTGAAAGCAAAGGGGTTGCCAGGGTGAAACCCCCAGCAGAGATTCCAGCCATGATACCTATAGGGAGGAAATTGCAAGCTTTCTTCTCAGTGTCCCATGCAGACATCACTAAGACTTTCAGAACAATTTGGTCTCCAGGGAGCGCAGCCAACAACCCCTGAGTGCATGGAGGTTCCCCATTTTGCCCATGGCCATCCACGTGGGATCACAGCACATTCCTCAGGCAGACAGCAAGGCCTCCCACCTCACACCCTCCAGCTACATGATGGAAACTCTAACCCTGCACCACCCCAAATACACATGCAAATTTATATTAAAAAAAAAAAGAAAAAAGAAAAAAAGAAAAGCACCATCCTATAATTACCAAAGTGGAAGCCTAACAGATAGCCAGCTATTTGACTGTCAGAGCTATCACAGCAAGTTTAGATGCCATATGAAAATTTTGAACACAGTAATAATAGAAGGCAGGGTGAGAGGAGAGAGGTTGTGACTTGTTCATGTTATCACCCTGAAGGATTCTTCAGGGCAAATATTCCAGAGACAGTTTTCATCAAACCACAAACTTGGCAATTTAGCCTAAAATATATATGTGTATTTTCAGGTAATTGCTTAAAAAAGGTGAGATATTTCAGAGGCCAGTTTAACCCTTTCACAGCACTTCATTCCTCTTGATGTGCTATGAAAGAGGAAAGTTAAATTCAAAGATAAATGCATAAATGGCCAGAGTTGCTATGGAAATGTAAGAGGATGGAAATTGAAAGTCAATAGAGGACTAACTTACTGTTCAATTTTAAAAATAGTCTTTCTATACAGAAATGGAACATTTTTCAAATCTCTGTTGGCCCGTATTATACAAAATGGGAAGTGGTTTTGTGGCTGGGTACATGTATTTGATGCTGCATGCTCAGTCTGCAGACTGCACGGCCAATGGTACGTGCTGAGTGGGACCTGTTGTTGGGTTATTGCTGATCTCCACCATGGCTACAGAGCACTGCTGATAAATGTGAGCTATGAAAAGCACAGGTATGTGGGTCAAAGTCTGTGAGATATAATGACAAATAATTTGCAGGTATTCCTGGTCAGGTCTGTTTATTTTTTTCAGTTTCCCAAGGGAACAAGGCTTATGCAGTTGGGCTAGCTGGCCCACAGGCACTGCATAATAGCTTTCTAAACTTGCTGGCCTGCAGTCAGGTTTGATGGAAGAACAGAAGTCTCAACGGAATGACATTCTAACACACTTTATAAGGAAGGATATACCCAAATTAACACTTCTACCAATCATCTTTCCACTGCCCATCCCACTCCTAGGCTGTGACATGCACTCAGCCACCCTATCAGACATCAGAGATCCCACATGGGAGTCAACTATAGGAAGCCAGCTTTCCTGTTCCACTGCTTGCAAAATGACGTGCTTTATTAAGATAAATGTAATCCGCTTCTCTGGTTGCATTCAGAGAGGGAGAGAGAATTATGTTTGAATAGCATGAAGCTCCCTCCATGAGCAGCATATCAAGTGGAAAGTGGGGCTTTGATTCCGACTGCCAGCACATGTCATCTCTCCATTGCCAGGTGCTACCGGGGCTTGTTGGTAGATTTACTCACCTACAAAATGCCCCAAATTCAAGATCATTGCATCTCACATCCCCAGGGCATAGTTCTTTGAGCCTCGCTGCCTCCTCTGCCTGTTTGCTGTGGCTTCCCCACCTCTTTCTGCGAGGTGCCCCAATGCGGAGCACTGGGCAGGAGAGAGGGGAAGCACTGGGAGACGCCTCCTGCCCACATGTCCCATGAAATGGGCCCTTTGCACCCCTTTTGCAGCCAAATAACATGAGTTTCCTTCAGGTGGAGGCACCTCACTGACTTAACACAAAAAAAAGATGCAGAAGTTGCTGAAATTCAGCTTTGCAGGCGGTGAGCTGTCACAAGATTCAGCCTTGGCAAAATAATTCCACTGCTTCCTTTTTAAGCCATGTTCCTCCAGTCTAGCTCCATCCTCTACGAGGGGTTTGAAAGCAATCCACGGCTCCAGCAGGACTCTCACCAGCCCCATCTCCCAGTCCGATAGAAACAGGCCTTTAAAAATAGTTACGTGCCACTGGGTGGGATTTTCCTCTGCAGGTGCTGCGCAGTATAGAGCGAGATGAGATTCTAATCATAGCTCCCTCGCAGAGGGAAGGGTTCAGAGTTTAGCTGCGCAGCAGCAGCCTCATTTTCACAGCAATATCGCTATATTCTCTGGGTGACAGGGGAGCACATATTGCTGTCACTTCCCCGCGCTGTGTTTGGGTATCAGATGCAAAGAGCAGCAACAATGCACACAGCTATCACCAGCACATCGTGCTACGCAGCCCGCTTGGTCGCCGAGCATCTGCTCCCAGCTCAGCTCCAGCAGTGCTGGACAGACAGAGGGACAAAGGATTCTCCACCCAGACTGGAGCTGGAGGCTGCATTTCCCCCTGCATGCACACATCCCGCTGCGTGTCACGCACCCGCTGACACAGCTCCGTGCTCACTGATGAGGGCAGTGTCTCTTCCCCTCTTCTTACACCACAACCCCAACCTGGCCTGTTAAAAATCCCCCACACTGTAAGACAAGTGGTTTTCCCCTGAATTAGTCAGAACCACCAAGTTTCTCTGTGCAGCGAGGTGCCACCAGCCTGCTTGAGGTGCATGACCCGCTCGGCGTGAGTGCTTGTTTCTCTAGCTGGCCGAATCGCCGGGGTGCCAGCACCGCTCCCGCTGAACGCAGCTCCTGCCAGGTCCCTTCACAGCAGAGCTGACAGTTCCCAGGGGGAGGGGACCCTGCCAGAGCCTCAGCATCTGCATCCCCTCAGCAGAGCAGACTGGAAGCCTCAAGGCACGGGGGATTTCTGACAAGGTCTCCCAACCTGGCCCAGCAAACGTGTCCGCCATCTGCTGGGGTTCAGCGACTGAAATGCCGGTGGGAATTGCATCGCGACCACACAGCACAGACAATGGCACCTTCTCCTTCTATTTTCCTCTTTATTTGGCACCATCTCCACTGAGCCATGCCCACTGGCTTGTGCCAGCTCATACAGTTAGGGCTGCGGGAGCTCTGCAATAGTGCCGCCTTCCCTATTTCTCCATTGCTGTGTTTTCAGAAGTTTGTGTTTAGCCACTTACTGTACCCTCGAGGTGCACAAAGCATCAACAGACTTATTTATGGTTAAAGAACATTTTCTATTGGAAGTCCAAGCCAGAAGTCCCATCCAAGGACTGTACCTGCCACAAAAAAAACCCTGGGGGAATCTCAAGTAGGGATGTATTTCTGGCCCAGCATTCATCCCCTTTGGCTGTTTTGACTGGTTTTCCTTCTTCTCTGACATACAGTCCCTTCCTGTGCCCCAGATTTTATGAGGATGTTTCATTTTTAGACTTTTCCTGCAATACTAAAGCACCTAGACTCTGTACTTTGCTCTAAGGACATGGAAGAAGACAGCTGGAACCAGCCTGGGTGCAGCGTGCTTGCACTTGATCCAGCAGCCTGGCATCACATAGGGAAGGATGTGGGCATTTCAGACATGATCTAGAGAATGGGAGCATTTGGGGCTGCCTGTCAAACCTGCCCAGGTGCATCTGTGCCTGCCCACTGCAGGACCCCATAGGTCAACATCATGGGGGCAGAGGTGATATTCATCAAATGGACTCCAGCAGTCACAGCCTCATCCTTGAGGGGAAGCGAATGCAGATTGCCACTGCCCCGTGTCACCCACATTTTACCCATAGTCAGAAAACCATAGACGACAGCAAAGTCACGGCAGCGTGACCACGGTACTGTGACCTACTCTTAGATACACACCTCCACATACACAGATGTTTAATCAGATGCATGACAGGGCTGGCAAGCACTGTGTCAGAGCTGTTCTGCAGTTACCAGCAGTGAAGCTATTAAGCCCCCTTTGCAGCCCCATATGCATTCACTTCATGTATTTAATCCTGACAGCCCTGGTAAATTCTTCCTGAAAATAAAAGAAAGTCCTTGTTTCCCCTCCCCTTGAGCTACCACTTCTTGTTAAATGTCATTAAAAGCAGAACCCACAGTAGCATCAGTCCTTGCTGAAGGTTGAAACCACCTTGACTGCAATCCTGGTGTGGCACAGGATAAAAAAAAAATAAAGCAAAAAAGCAGATACTTCCTTCCACTTCTCTGTCAGCTCCACTTTGCATCAAAATCTCCTTTGTATGTCACACAGTTATTAAAGTTGTGGATTGTGGCTTGCAGGGTATGCGTGTGAATGTGAGTGTGTCTGTGCCTGTGTCTGAGAAACTGGGTCACCTGGAGAGCACTCAGTGAAAACTCTGCCCTGACAAACCCGGGCCGGCAAGACTCAAAGTACCCCTTATAATGTTTTCCTGCCTCCCATCATGCTTTGAAAGGAGCAAATAATACTACTTTCTGCTGTATTTTTTGTATCTTTTATTCAGCAGCTTCCTGAAGGTAAATAACTTCAGGCAGGCAAATCTAAGGGGATGTTCCAATCTCGCACACACTGAAATCATGATATGCTTTGTTTTCTTGAGGCTTTTTATAAAACATTCCCTTTTTCCATGAGAAGCAGCTATCATGGAGGGCAATCAGCTCCCCAGGTCTGGCTCTGGCTCCATCCCAGCATCTTGTCCTTCGCTCCCCCTTGTTACCCTAAAGCCCTGGGAGCACACCAGCCCACAGGGATGGGAAGAGCAAGGAGCAGGCAAAATGAGGCCACGGGGCAGCAATGTGAAGGGTGTCTGCACCCAGGCAGTTTTCATCTGAGGCTGAGGGCTGAATTCTGTCACCTGCCTGCCCCAGCTGCTGAGTGTTGGGGCTGGTGGAGCGTGGAGCGGGGCTGGTCCGGCGCAGCACCGTGCAGGATACAGGATGCTGTGGGGAACTGAAATTTGCTGAGTCTGTGCAGGTCAGAAAGATGTGGAGCAGAGAGGGGGAAGACCCTGGGTTTTCTTAGTAGCGGCTTATTTTAATACTTAAACAGGCAGAGGAGGGATGGCAGAAAGGAATACCTCTGCAGGGAGGGCTCTAACCAGAGGGCAGCACTGCATGGAGGGTCCTGGGGACCAAACACTGCTTTCTTTTCTCAGTGCACTTGTTATTAAAGAAAACTGAATTTAAGTGACTGCAAGGAGAAACGGTGACAGGGAAGCGGTTGGAAGGATCTGGCTTCAGGCCAGATGGGGAGAGAGCTGCAGAGGACTCCAAACCTCACACACCCCTCGGTGCTCTGGTTCAGCGCATCAGGACGCACAGGTTGGAATCACCTTAACGAACTCATTAACTTAACGAACACAGAGAACAAGGCGGGGGGAAGACATCAGGCAGCATTTCCCATCGCCAGGCTGGAATCGCAGTGTGCCCTCCTCCAGCCCGCCGCGTCCTCTGGTTAATGCATTCAGCACCGAGTTTAGGGGATCTCGGAAGAATGAATTGTCAGAGGCAAGCGTTGGCAGGGGAATTACTGCTAATCCTTCGTGCCGGCCCAGGCACTCCAAAGGATTTAAAGACTGTTTAAAAAATGTTAAGAAACGACACCCTCCCAGCCTTCCTTCTTTCACATATTTTGGGATGCTGTAGGTCACTCTGGCTGGGAGCTGAAAGACAGGGAAAGGATGAGAGAAAGGGAAAAGAAGAGATAAAGGCAGGAGATTAGATCTGGGGAAAAGCCTACCTCGCCCTCTTTGGGAGTGTAGGCTACAATTAAACCTCTTTTGCCTAACAATAGCCCATTGTTACTTACTTAGCACTCGAGATGGGGAGATCAGGGAACGCTGGTAACAGAGGAAGGAGCTGGGGAGGAGGCTGCAGCTGTTCTTCGTGGCTCCAGAGCCCTCTGGCTGGTGGGATACGGGCCCAAAGCTTAGAGGGGGTGAGACTGCTTCATCTGAGGGGCTGCTCTTCACAGAATCACACAGAATCACAGAATCACAGAATGTTAGAGATTGGAAGGGACCTCGAAAGATCATCTAGTCCAATCCCCCTGCCGAAGCAGGAACACCTAGAGCAGATCGCACAGGAACGCATCCAGGCGGGTTTTGAATGTCTCCAGAGAAGGAGACTCCACAACCTCTCTGGGCAGCCCGTTTCAGTGCTCTGTCACCTTCACTGTGAAGAAATTTCTCTGCATATTTAAGCGGAACCTCCTATGTTCCAGCTTGCACCCATTCCCCCTTGTCCTGTCACTGGATGTCACAGCGAAGAGCCTGGCTCCATCCTCCTGACACCCACCCTTTACATATTTATAAACATTGATTAGGCCACCCCTCAGTCTCCTCTTCTCTAAGCTGAATGAATGTCTTCGAGCAAAAGGCTCGGGAAGTGGGGGGGCGCTACCCCAAACCCTCTGCCCTGCAGCTGTGTTGCAGACATGGCCAAGGCTCTGCTATCTGGGCTCTCCAATCATGCAGCCCCTCACCAGCAGGGCAGTGCTAGTGCCCATGCATTGCATATCTCCATCTTTCCCGCACAGATCAGGTCCTCCACTGACACTCACTCTGGAGCCACAAGGCCAGAAGACATATTAATACCACTGGGAAAACTGAAGGTGCCCACGGATGTGATTTGGGCAGCTGGTAAATACAGACATGCTTTCAGATTCAGATGTTTCATTTGCTAAAAAGGAAGGCTTAAAGGGGAAGCATTGCAATGCAAGAAAACTGGTTAAGGGAGATGCCATCATGCTTGTCTGAAATGGCATCCAGTGACAGTAATAGCTAAAATCACACTTTTTGCAGACAGAAGTTGTAGGGAGCATGGCAGAACAGGTTTAATGTTCCCCTAATGAACACATGAGGGCAAGCACATTACAGGCTTCAAGGACAGAGTTCCAGCTACTTTTAAATACATTTACATGGAGTCTCAGTCCCTGTTCTCCACCCGGTGCGAGCAGGATTAGCGCAGTGATGACTGCTAGCCCTGCCTCTGGGAGCTGCCCATAAAGGGAAGACAAGGGGAGGAGCAAGCACTGTTTTCACGCAGGATGTCTCAGCCTGATGTTTCCAGAGGGCAAATCACACTCTGCCAGCAAGGCAGCAGGGTGAGAGCCTCAAAGGCTTCGAATCTGGACTTTCCCCAGCAGGACTGGCTGAGCAGATTTACCTCTCAGGAGCAATGGAGAATGCCACAGCTGCCTTAGTCACTCTCTGAATAGGCACCAGTATGCAAAAACCTGATTTAAAACCAACTTCTCAGAGGTACTGATTTCAAAACATTTTCCTTTCACTATTACGCATGAAGGGAGCACGTGCAACAGACTCATCACAGAACCTCTGTCTTCTAGGTGCTTTAGGCTGTCAGTGCTGGAAACCCTGGGACTAAACCACTTCCAGAGACTAAGGCTCACCTGGCTGCTAAGCTGCAGCCACTTTCCTGAGATGCTGCACCAGCACCTTTCCTATTCTCTCTATTCCTTTTTCTTGATTTTTTGAGGCTTTTAATAGCTGTTCGCAGTTGTGCAATGTTTCCATGTCTGCATGCAGCAGCATGGGGAGGTCCAGGCTGGCTGATCATTGACTTTATGCTCTGTGCACCCTTGGAGCTGAAGAGGGTCAGCACCACTGGCAGGTGGGGTCTTCTGCAAATGATGCTTTGCTGTCATGTGCTGCAGTTATCAGCCTGAGCTGCGATGGCGAATAACAACTTGCTAAGGAATTGCTTCCTTCCTACCCCTTCAGTTGCTCTCAGTCTCAGGCAGTTTGTATTGATTGACTGCACTTACTTCAGATGTTTTGCAAAATGCACTTAGTGAAATTCATTCTGGGGATTTGTCAGGGTGTTTTACATGACGCATGTGATACAGACAGGTGAAGGTTTAACTTTCAGACGGTCAAGGTAAGGGCTGACATGGAAGTGGAATTTCCATTTTGTTAAAAGTTCTCAGCATGGTACAAAACCAAAAAATCATGGTTTTCCCACAAAATAAAATTTGTGTTTTGAGCAGGTGGCAACTTTTTTTATATTTTGGTTTTGCTTTGGAAGGCTAGTCAGACTATATAAATTGAAAGAAATTTCAAAATGAAAAGCTGTTGTGAAGAACAACAGCCTGAGACTGAACTGGCATTTTAAAAAATGATGTTGTGGAGCAACTTAACTTTTCTTATAAATCCTTTTTTCCAGTCTCTCCAGAACATAGTTAAAGTTGCTGTTTCCACGGGAAGTATCTGTTCCAAGATTACAACCCCATGTGATACTAAGCCAGAAACCCTGCTATGACTATTTCTGTTCCATATTCTCTGCGCTACCTCATTAAATTATATAAACCACTTACAAAATAGCATTTCCCAAAGGACAAACACTCTTCCTGAAAAGTTTCAACCTGTTCCTGTCAAATATCATTCAGTCCAGAGAAACCAGCTGCTTTTCCTTGTTGCGTTATTTTTGTATCTGACACCAGCAGTCTGTGCTAATACTTTGGGAGGCGGAGGGAGCCTTCATGCCGTGCTGTTCCTACAGCCAGCCAGATCCAGGCAGGCAGAAACGCCAATGGTTCTTCTTCTCCTCTTTTACATAATGTCTCTGCTACAGTGTGGAGACCACAAATGCAATCATGCTAACGAGGGCTTGCTCCGTTCAGAGCCCTCATTGCAAACTACATCTCAGTGATGATGCTTGCACATCACGGTGGCCTTCCTCTGAGACATCAGTCTCTGCAATGCGAGTAAGACCACAGCTTCATCCTCGCTGATGCTTCACATGGGTCGAATTAAGCACATAGTGAAATCAGGGCACATCCTTGTAACAGATGACATGAAATTATCTTGGCCGCAGCAGCCCTTTGGAGCTTCACCTCCATCTGTTTTTATGACCTGACCCACACCGTTGCTTTAATAATTGGAACATGCTTGGCTATTTACATGAGAGATGAGTGCAGACCTGCATGGATGTTTGGTTGGCTGCTCGTTTATTCACGCACATGAGTAAATAACAATACGAAAGCTACCTGCTGCAAATGAACACTTTCAAACAAAAATGCATACCAACATGTTTGGAGACATGAGAATGTTCACAATTTTCCTTTGGGAATGTGCTTCCTATAACAAAAGCAAATAGATGTGTGTGTGAGCCACAATATTTTCCCTTTGACCTAGTACTGTTTTGGTTTGAAAGGAGGGTTTACCTTTATTTTATTGGGAAAAAAAGTTGTTCCGAGTCTCCCAAAACCAAATCTACTTCTTCTCTGCAAGGTAAACAGTGAAAATACAGTTGGTCTCAGCCTTTTCCTTCCTCAGCTCATTAACCACAAAGTTCTTTGGGTGGCAGGAAGTCACTGCCAGTGCAGAGGGGAGGGCTGGGAGTACCTGGCCCAGCAGAGCCTGTGGGTGCACGGATGGATGCTTACAGCACATTGCAGCCTGGCACCGCATCCCATCAAGGGGTGTTCATGTCCTCAGCCAGACTGTCCTGCTGAGCATCATGCCTTGCAGAAGAAAATCCCGCTTCTGATGCTGAAGATCTTGGCAATAAAAAAATCAGCTTGTGTCTTGAAAGCACTCACTATTTGAGGCCAGGGGAAATCTCTAAATGCATTGAGGGAAACAGGAGTGGTGTTGACTGGGCTCACAGAGGATGAACCTCATCCATTTCCCTTGTTTTCTGAACGCTCCAGTCTGTCTCACCCCTTCTAGAAGCTGTGATAACTTTTGTGCTTTTTCTTGGGCAGCAAGAAAGCCCAGGGCAATTCACATATCTGCCTCTGCTGAGGAGACACCCTTGTGTTTGGAGAGGATGAGGATACAAAGTGACTGGCTTCTGCTTAAACTGTACAAGTGGGAGCCTCCTCTCAGCATCACCCCTGCTCTCCTCCTAAAGTTGCTTTGACATTCAACAAACACTAGCTTTTTAAACAATACTGGCCTAAACCCTTATTGAAATGCTCAGAACCACTTGCAGGCTTTCTGAAACCCGTTATTATAATTACAACCAAGAATCATAGGACGCTGTGCTTTGTGCCAGAAATACGTATACACTGAACTGTTTGCAGAGGAGCCGCAGAGAGAAAGAGCAAGGGAGAAATGCTGCTTCCGTGCTGCTCAATTCAGGAGCAGTAACTCCCACCCCTTTCCATTTTTCCTCTTTCTTTTTCCAGTTTCACTTGTAGCTGCTGAGATCTGGGCTAATATTTGCTTTGTCCTCCGTGCCCTCCTCTAGCCTCAATGCAGGGAGCTGTGAGCTGTGCCCCTGTCTCCTGCACCTCTGCCTCCCCCAGCCGGTCCCCAGCCCCTGCCCTGGGTGAGGATCCGGGGATGCTGGCGAGGTGCAGAGCTCAGGGCACATCAGTCACGGCAGAGGTGAGGAGCACCGCACTTGAGAACTGACTGCAACAATACTCAGCAGATGCAAAACAAACTGTCCAGGCAAGCAAAAGCAGCATCCAGCTTTATTTTATTAAAGCTTTGTCTCTTGGGTCACAAAAGTCCTTAGAGAGGGCTGTAGTTTTTGTTAGTGTTATTGAAATATACTAGTGACAGAGCACACAGAGAGGGGACTGTGAGTCAGCTGTTGCCAGCACAAGCCCTGAAATTAGCTCTCCCTCTTTTGCAAATAATGTCTGAAGTCAATCTCATCTGTCGCTGGCTTCCACGGAGATGTCGCTGACTGGTGCTTAGAAAAGTGAGATGGATCAGGCCCTTTCTTCTGAATAAATATCAGATCTGATTCACCACTCAATTGCTTCTGTTTTACCTCTGTAGAACGTCATTGATTATAGAAGGATTTGCAAGTTTAAGACTAGACTAATTCAGTGATTAATCCCAACCAAAGCCTTCTGTAAATAGCGAACAATACTCCAGCAGTATTCAATATTCAGCACATCAATAGAGTGCTCTGTAATATGATTCAGTGGCATTTAGAGTTTCCCTCCTTTTATTCAGGGTACTGATGGGATACACTTCGTTTAGCTAACCCAGGTTTTCTCCTCTTTCTCTTCCCCCTGTATAAATAAGAGTTCCAGGCAATGGAAATGTCTAGGGGTTTCAATACTTGGTCTTGCTCTAAATGAAATTGAAATAAATTTGGGGGAAATTTCCCACGAATGACACCCCACACACTGGTGACATCACTGCTCAGCTTTACTGAGTATCTGCCAGGTGGACTGTGCCTGCAGGGCAGCCCATTATCCTCTGTAGGGTTTTTGCCCTGACTCATGGTTCCTAGGGAGGCTCACTCAATATTTTTAGTATCTAAATCTAGTTTGTTTCCTACCACACTTAGAGCCAAGAATTCTGTACCTCTTTCTCCCCAGGAAATCCTGGGGTCCACTTAAAGTGGAAGACTGAAATTCCTCTGAGTACATGGCCCTTGGTCCCAAATCCAGTTTCAGAGGCAGAGAAATGCTAGTGAGAGCAGTCCATCCATTCTTACATCTATTCACTGACCCACCACACCTGTGTGGATTGCTGGACCAGTTTCAGCTGACAGCTACAGACAATCACAGAGCCCAGGCATCCGCAGCTCTTCTAGCTGTTGCGACTCCTTAGCTTGCAAGTTGCCTGGAGGAAGGGCAACCAGCAAGACAAGTGTTTCTGTAGTGTTTTCACAGTGCCTCCATCCACTTTCTCCAACTCTGAACAGCCACAGAAGAAGCAACTTCTGAGCACCAGCCATCAGCCAAGGCCAGGATGGGAGACAGGACGGAAGAGATCTTTCTTTCTCTTTACATGAGTTTTACCTCCTCATTATTCCATTTTTTGCCTTCTAGCAGGACTGCTGTCAGCTGCCTCCAGAAGATATGCCTGCTTATTTCCTTGTCTTTCCACTCCAAATAGGTGTTCCTCCTCAGGTATCGGGACAGTCCAATCCTCTGCCTCAGCAAGGCCTTATTCACTTCTCCTAGGACAATCATGATGATTCCAGTTTTCCCTTCAACAAGCTGCCAGGACTGGGCAATGTCAAACTCAAATCTACACCACTTGCTTTCCAGAAAGTCAGCAGAGATGACTGCAATGACATTTCTGCTGCTCAGAAAACCTTCTTGGACGATATTGGTGACAATGGGTACCCCTGGTAGGAAATCCCTGTAGTAAAGACAAAGTTGGAAGGGAGGTCTTCCTCCTTCTAAGGGTTCTACCAGCTCTTTCATCACCCATTCATGGTCTTTGCTGGAGTGGATAACAAAGGCATCGTAGGTGTCTCCCCTTTCTGCAGAGTGTTTACACCCACTGAGCAGCACCAATGAGTAGTACAGCTGGAAGTAGTACTTGTAAATGAGGAACACGAACACTGCGGCAGCAAGCAACACAGTCACTGAGCATGCCACCGTGGTTGGGTTGGGATGGCAGGAGGACAGATCAAAGCTTGATAGACTCATGTTCTTTACATATGCAGGTGTGTGGCATATCATTAAATGTTTGTTCTGCAGTAGGTCCTGCTTTTCCTTGATCCATTTCAGAAAGTTCATGTGTAGGCAAGAGCATTCAAACAAGTTATGAGAGATGTCTAGGAAGACCAGACTATCAGGTAGGATTTCCACGGCTGAGTCCAACAGGGCACTCAGCTGGTTGTTGCTGAAATCCAGGACTGTGAGGGCTTGGAGTGGCTTGAAGGCTACAGGATCAAAAGTCAATAGCTTATTGTTGCTGATGTTTAGCTCTTTTAGTTCAGAGAGAGCGTTAAATGTATTTTGGTCCACCCATACTAATTTGCAATTTGAAAGATCCAAGGTGTGGAGGCATCTTAAGTTTTCAAAGTTGTTGGCCAGTGTGTTTCTCTCAAAGGAGTTGCCCGCCATCTTGAGCACTTGCAAAGAGGTCAAGCCACGAAAGATAGAATGGGATTTAACATGAGTTTCAGTATAAGAAATATCAAGGTAAATGAGTTTCTGAAGGAGCAGAAAGACAGGGTAGCTGCCGTGATCAGCTAACTTTGTGTGTTGAAGGTCCAGGTATAACAGATTCTTCACATTAGCAAAGTCTCCAGACAAACTGATGTCAGAATTGAAGCTTAGGTTCAAGTGTTTCAAATTTGGAGACTCAGGAAACTGACGGGAACAGCAGGAAGTGAAGGAAAGACGATTCTCACTCAAATCTATGACCTCCAGGTAAGTTAGACTCCCAAATTTCTGCCAGAAACTATTAAGGTGTTTGCTCTTGGTAATACGAAGCACTCTCAACTCCTTAAAAAGAGACAGCTTCACAGCAGGCACCTCCTGAAACCTGCATTTCTTGCATTCCAGATGTCTCACTTGAGTAAACATAGGAACTTCTGACACCTCTTGAAGGCCAAGGTCCACCAGCCGAATACTGGAGACGTTGCCTATGCAGTTAAAAAGAGTGTCTGTGTAATTCTTAAATTGCCTGAAATAGATTAAGACAAATTCCTGCATCTGTACCTGACACAGTCCATTCAGGAGTCCATTCTGAAAATGCACCAGTCTTTGTCTGTCCCTGAATTCTCCAACTATTAGTCTGTTGACCTGTAAACCTGCCAGGCCCTGAAGAGAATTGTGCATCGCGTTAAAGTTCTCAAAAGAGGACCTCAGAACCAGCTCACCAAGGTGAATCTTTGCAAAGGACCCTGGCTGGATGCACTTTATATCATTCATAGAAAGCACCAGTGTGAGGTTGAGCCTGTTTGTTTCCCTCAGGACATCAAGATCCTCTTTGGAGATGTATGTAATCTTATTGGAGAAAAAGCTCAGGTGCCTCAGAGAGGTGAAGTTGGCAAAATACTTAGGAAGCTTCAATGAAGCAATGTTGTTGTGGCCCAAATTCAGCTCCTGTAGGGTATGCAAGTGTCCAATGGGTAGCTCAGTCAGGGAGGATATGCTGGTTTCCACCAACACTAGTTTTTTCAGAGACATTAAGCCATAGAAGGCTGCTTGCCCCAGGTACTGGAGGGAATTGGCAGTTAAAATTAAGGTGGAAAGCTTCTGAAGATCCATGAAAGAGTTGTCTTCTATGGTATGGATGTGGCACCTGTTGGGCAGGAAAAGAAGATAAATGTGGATGAAACACTGTCGCTTTCATTTTGTTCACTAACACTACTGCACTAAGTGCTAATGCAATGTTATCAAGCAAACCCTCATGCTGGCGGTTGGTTTGGCATTACTGTGCTGGGCAGAGCCAGCACCCCTGAACCCAACCCCTCAATCTGCAGGTGAATATGCTCATTTCCCAGGAAGAGGCACCATTAACAAACCATGCAAAAGGAACCCTCCCATAGCAAGAGACCTTCTCTCACCTCTTCCTTTCTCCCTAAATCTGAAGTTCAATTGCAAAGCAAGAGATCTGGAGCCATGGTGAAGGTCAAAATTCATGCAGGCAGCAGGACAGAATCATTTTAGCTTTCTATTTAGGTCAAATAAGACTGTGATGCTCATAATTGATGGCAGAGCCAATCAGATAGAGCATTCCCTTACATCTTGCACTCACAGCTTCCAGACTATCTCACAGCAGCAGCTGGGCAGTCCCCCTGGCACCAGACTGATGTAGCAAAGCTCACAACCCAGCAGTTTTGCTGATATCTGAGAAAGAACAGACTCCAGGTCATGCTGGTTCTGCAAGGAACCAGAAAAGGAAGAGGGAAAAGGAGTGTGGCTGCCTAAAAGTGATTTCATATGAGAAGATCCAAATTTGAAGAATCAAATCCATTCTGCAGTGAACACAAGCAAAAGCCTCACAGCAAACCTACTCTGTCACTCAGTGTCTTCAGAGCTGTTACAGTGATGGGACTGAGTGACATTTTTCAGTAAAACAAGTTACCCAAAGAAACTGTTGTCTCAAGTCAATGAAAAATTATATGTCAATTCAATTCTTCTAATAAGCCTCCCCCATCTCCTCCCCCAGGTATGCAAGTAGAAAGGAAAAGAGAATATGTTGATACTTTAAAACAACCTTTTAGAAAATTAATCTACCTTCATTTTTTGTTTTTTAACTATGATTAGAAAAGTAGTCCACCCAAGATGTTCCACTTTGAAGTTTTTGTGACAGTGAAGAATCTGGCAGTTTTCTTGTTTAGAGAGAGGTAAAACATCTTCCTCTTCCTCACATCCCATCCTACAAGATTAGACTGACAGGTCCAGCTCTATGCAGAGAGTGTGCACTCAGTAACTGGACTAAAAGATGTACATCATTGCCATGGGCATGTGCAGAGAGACAGACAGAGGGATAAAGTCAAGAGCAAACCAATAAAAAGCCAAGAGCAACAAGACACCAAAATAAGGAACTGCTGAGGCCCAGATGGTGAAGTAGGATGAACCAGTATCCACGTAAAAAGCCTCATTACCTTGAAAGATCCAGAAGCTCCAGTTCAGGGACTGATGAAAAATAATTTGAGCTCAGTGATTTCAGATTGTTGAAACTGAGGTCCAAGTCCTGGGTGGTATTTGGGACCTCAGCAGGAACTCCAGAGATGTTCAGTCCCATACATCTGAAAGCTTTGCTAGGGATGACCTGTAACAGTAACGGATCTGATCACAGTCAACACCCACTCTTCACAAAATGTCAGAAAATCATACTGTCAGGAAAGCAGAAGCAGAATGACTGACATGTAGTTCATTTCTAAATGAACCTCGTAGTTCATTTCTAAATAAGCTGCCCGAAGCTTCAGGAAATAATCTCATATATCCTAAGCATCTGTCCCACTTCTAATCCGACCAGTCCTACTCCCCAGCAAGGGCTACATTTCTTGCTGATTAAACAGGTGCAAAGCCACAGGACGATGTTCCTTGAGGGTATGGATGAACCAGCAGCAACCTCTGAGAGAGCCAGGAGAACAGCCACACAAAGATCTCAGCTTTGTTACACTGCAGACCAGCAGGCAGTTCTAACAGAAATTTCTGTCAGTATTAAGTAAAGTTTGCAAAAGGCGGTTGATCAGTGCCAGGTATTTGGGGTACTGATGAAATAACTGTACGGTACAAATCAGGTGAAAATACCATAATTTGCAGATTTTTTAGACGGGACTCAGATCTCTTCCTGAGGGAAAATATAATCTATTAGTTTAACTGTAGTGTAGTAACCTCAGAGGTACAGAAAGCCAACAAGAAGAAATGGATCATGCTGCTTGTTCTGGTTCTCAGGTGTTTTTGAGACCAGCGTTATTTCAAATACTTCAATTGCCTTGGTAACAGCCTTGGAAGAAAGATGAGCTTTTGTGAGAAAACTAACACACGACAGATTTGATGCACAAATCTCCCAAGCAGAGGGGAAAGTTGCACCAGAGAAGCAGAAGGATTTTGTGCTCATTCAGAGATCACGTACCTCCAGACAGGAACTGGGGATGCAGTCTGCCAGCTGGGACAGCACAAGCACCAGCACTCCGAGTGTCTGCGGGATGAGAGCTGCTCTCCTGGGCATCTTCAGGAGGCCAGGCGTGCAGGAGACAGCACCATGGGTGTCACTGGGGGACCTGGAGGGAGAAACCACCCGGAACGCCGCGTGCTGCCATTCACCGTGCCTGCTTCTCACTGCGCGTCACTGTGAGCTGTGGAGAACAAAAAGGGAAGTGAAATTGGTGACTGCCCAGTTTCTAGACATGCTCGGAGTGAAATGTTCTAGCAGCATTGTGTTTAAAAATAAGGAAAAAAAGAGGAAGTAACTAAATGTATAGTTTGGACTAGAAACTAAGGAGATAAATGTGTTGTATCAGTGCGTCACTTGACTTGATTGCCTCAGATTAGCTCCGGCTAAATTGGTGAAAATAGGGAAAAATTTATGAAGTTCTGAGTCTGATTTCCAGAAGGCCCCGTTTCACATCCTATAACATGAGTGCACTGGATAGAGCGAATATGTCTCCAGATGTTTTCTGGAGCCAGGTAACAACAGGTTCACCTGTGGGCGAGCTCTCATGAGCACACGTGGGATCTGGCAGCCCTCATTACTGCATTGTCCCAGGAACAGGCTGCTCGTGGGGTGAGCAGTGGGGATCCACAGAGTGGGCAGAGCCCAAGGTGTGGCTCAGCCTGCACCCCCAGCCCTGCCAGCGCCCTCCTCCCTTGGCTGGGGGGATAGGCAGGGACAGCTGTGGTCTGTATTTGAAGCCTTGCTACAAATTGAGTTTGTGGAGGGCTGTCTCAATACCATCCTTAACTCACAGAGCAGACATGGCTATTGCATCTGGAGGAGGCGTTTGTAATATTAAATTAATTCAGCTGTGAGCTTTCTAACAAAGCTCCTTGCCTTCATTTACCCTGATAAATGGTAGCGCTTTGTTGTATCTACTCATGTGTTTCTGTAGATAACTAAGAGTTGTTATTGATGTTCTAGCTGTGGGGTTGGGAAATATTATTACCATAGAAAAGTGGCAAAAATGGGAGATGAGGATAGGATACTAGCCTAGAAGTAGATGGACTAGGGAGTGGCTATTCATGAAAGTCTGTAAAAATTGATAGTAAATATAAACTACAATACCAGGCCAGTGAGCAATCCACTGATAAAGAAAAAAGATAAAATCTCAGGGAGAGGCGATGGACATGGGACTTCTTTGGCAAGGTCAGTAGAAGACCACTGAGGGATAAGGAAATCCTAAAATAACAGATGATCTCTGTGATGAAAAACACATGGCAGCACAATGGGAGCTAAAACTGACATCCTGATATGCAGCCAGATAGCACCCATTAAGCCAGCAGATAAAAAGTTTGTTGAAATTAGACAGGTTCAACAAAATCCCTGTTCTGAAAAGCCTCTTGTGATTGCAGGTATTTCCTTTTACAGGTGGAATCAAAAGTGAATGGAAACAATTGCTGACTGCTTCTGTGCCTGGATTAAGGAAATTGGCAGAGCATCATGTGTCTGCAGAGAGGACAAATGAGTGTGTCCTTAGTATTCAATATGCAGAATGAAGCAATCCATATTTAATTTTTATCTAAAGCTGAGATGAGCCTGAAGTATGCTCTTGAAATTAACATTTCAATGGAGGCTCACTGAAGATGTTGGAGAGTTTAGGAGCATCACAAAATCCATCCAACAGCCATGCTTAGGGTTCAAGTGGAAAGTACAACTTGAAGGACATTCAAAAAATGTCCTTCAGTTTCACAACGGGAAAGTTTCACTATGCATACCATCATTGGTTTGAGGACAAACCACATGGAATTGCAAGGAATAGGGTACAAGCAGAAAACATGCAAACTAGCAAATCAAACCCCACTTCCAGTTTAGGAAGTAAATGCCAGTTAACTTCATATTCTTCAGCTTGCATACAATGTGCAATGACTGTAGAAAGCCATAATGTCTATGTAATTACCTCTTTCAGTTCACAAGAAACAAAAGTATTATTTGGAATCCTTTAAAGTGACAAGAATAACATCTAAAATAAAACATGATTCACTGTGCTGGCAATTTTCTGGTAGGATCATCAAAGATCTCTCAGGAAGGAGGTGTTACAGAAAATCTCAGTGTTTCTAAAAACACATGCCAAGGTAATCTTTGTTCTCCTGAACATTATTATAATATAAGAAACCCAACAGCAGACAGCATATATGCAATCTCTGTCATCTGAAACAAGGTATTACCCAGAATAAGATGCCCACAACATAGCTGGACAGATAAAATACATTGTCCTTGCCTATGAGAAAAAAAACTAAATAGTGAACTCCAGCTGAAAATAAAAGTTAGTTAAACTCTTGGACGAAACAACGGCTGATATCTTGCACGCATTCATTGAGGGAACTTTAAAGTGTATAGATAATATGTGAACATCTGCAAACCAACCCAGCAACATGCTAAGGAGGCAAAGGCAGCCAAAGGACTTCAGTGTCTCCAGGACCGTGGAGCATGAGGTTTGTTGGAGCAAAGGGAGCTGCCTTAATGTACCACCCATGAGAACAAATAGGGCTGTCTGTATTTATGGCAGTATCAAGGTCACAGCTAACCCAGGATCACATGTATATCAGCAGCCCAGGGGAGAGGGTGCGTTTGCCTCAGCAGTCAGTCTAAGCAGTTCCCCAGCTCCATCTGCTAACAGAGGCTGAGGAACACGACAAGAACTGTTCCAAGACTGAACAAAGCAGGTCTTATTTTAAGTGAAGGGATCATCTGTAACATCTATTTGGCTGTGAGTCAGGGATGCTGGTACTTACGCAATGCAGAGCTAGAGATGGGGAGCACCATGAGATCTTCCAAACATACTTGAGAAGCTCAGCCATGCCACAGCACCTGAGCCAGTACTGCTCTCCGATGTGTTGCAGCACTGGGCATGTGTGCCTTCCTAACCAGCAGAGTACCAGCTAATACAACTCAGCTTAGCAGTCACTTGGGGTGCATTAAGTTTAAATCACATCACATTGCAGCTGGGGTCTAGGCTCAGGGTGTGTAGACAGCTACCGAGTCCTTGAGGTTCAGCTGACACATGGTCCTTTCTTATACTCAGCAACTGAGTCATCTGACCAAGTCTGAAAGGTTGGCTGAGTGAATAGGAAAAGCCAAAAGGAATGAATAAAATAGAAAAAAAAAAAAAACAAACAAACAAAAAAATGAAAATGGCTTTAAGGTCCTCTTGCTGCGAAATGCATTGCTTCCAGGAAATAGTGAGTCACCGCCTCACAGAGCAATCCCTGGCTGAGCTGGCAGATGCTGGATACTGACCTGTGCCCTGCACCAAGGCTGGTGAAAGAGCTGAGAAACTGGTGTCATCAGAAAGGATCCTCACTACAACGCCTGGGTGCCTGTAACTCTCACTTGTAATGCCTTCCCATATGAACTGGGTGTAATCATTTCGTATTTGATGGCAGATCAGCCTGAAAGACTTCTTGCCTTTACTTCTGGATCTTGTAATTTTGAAGAAGATAACTATGTTCAGACTGGGAGAGAAACTCTGCATTTACTCTGGGGTGTTAGAAAAATTCGCCGCTCCCTGTCCGAGCAGCGATTGATTCTAGTTACAGATCATTTAACTGCTAGTTTCAAAGCAAGGAGCATCAGTAATGCAGATGCTTGTTCTGCTTGAGACTGTAAATGGCAGGTGAGGATGTGAAGGTAGAATCAGAGATGGTCTGTACATGCTGTACAGCACAGACCAAGCCCCAGCCAACTGCAGATGGGGCCACCCAAAACACAGCACAATCCAGCGTAGCTAAGCTCTTTCCTGTTGCAGAAAAGGACAGGTACGGGTGTACACAGGGAAAAGCAGCTGAGCCTACACTGAAGTAGGTAATGTGTGTCATCATATGGGCTATTCCCCAAAGCCAAGGTCATATGAATACCCCAGAACGGTGCAAAAGCTATTAGGGAAGAACTGTGTCAGGTAACCAGGGACAAATATATGACTAAAGGAAGTGATTAATCAGTGTCAAGACAGTCATATCTGTGGCAGGTACTCCATATGGACTATGTTGGGTCATTTAGGAGCCCTACATTTTACAGAAGTCAATGTTTAGTCAAAACAGTTGGAAGGATTTCACACAGATGGCGGAGGCATCCAGACTCGCTTGCCAAGCACTAGTGGACAGGCAGCAAGTGACAGTGACAGGGGGTTCCCTTGTCCTTTGGGGGAGGCAGTCTGGCACCACACAGCCCCAGCAGCTCCCTGCCCTTCTGCCGTGGTCACCCCTTGGCTGGCTGCACAGCCGGGGACTCACTGTCACCATCAAGGCAGGGATGTTCATAGTTCCTTGGTTATGAACGTGCTGTGCTGGGAAGGAGTGTAATTGCCTTTCTGCAGCCCTGAGGAGGCTTGCTAGCTTTTGCTACTTGAGCAACAATAGGACTCATTTTCCTTTTCTTTCCCCCTCCATTACATCCTTATTATGGTATCTGGTAGCCTAATTTACATATGTTTTGTATTACTGTGGCTTTGCTTTATCCTACTTATTCCACATCCTTTCCCCCAGTTCTCTTGATAATAATGAGTCTGCTGTAGGGCAAGGATTTATTCACACTTTCAGGCACAAAATGTGTGTAGGACATGGAGGACTTTCTGAACTGGCACAAGACACGTAGATTTGGGGATTCAGTGCTGCTGTCAAAGCGTGGTTAAACACAAAACCCTTTCCAATGCTCTGGGAAAGACTGGATGAAGAGGCAGCTCTAATGAACTAGTCACCTGGAAGGATACAGAACGCTGTTTTGAGGTAAAACCAGGCAGCTCTTAGACATAAGAACAAAACTGTGTGTAACAGGCATGCTTGCTGCAAGTACTGAGAGCAGTGCCACAGGCAGTGACCAGTGCTAAGACTCTTGAGCCTCATGTTTAGGGGTTCCCTACCGTGACTTGTCACTGCACAACAGGAAAATGTTGCAATGACTGTGGCAGAAAGTGCTAATGCAGCTCCTACAAACCGTGGCAAAGTTCTTGTATGTGTTACCCAAGCTGTAAGCTGTCTCCTGGGGGTAGTTTGTAGCATGCTGTATACGTCAGCTTTCAGACATTCCAATTTTTATGCCATTTTACTCTGTCAGGAGAAGAACTGAGAGTATTAATTGTCCATATAGTTGAGAGCCCACTGTCATTGCTTACAGAGCAATAACTTCTGAAACACTGTTTGAGCCAGATCCAAATGCTTATTTGCATACATTCAGGAACACTGCATTTTTGGAACCCAGCAGAACCTGTGTGGCTATTACGTGCTAGAAGAAAGTAAAGATTTATTTGTATACAGAGCACAACCCAGAGCCAGTGTTTAGCCAATAAAGAGGAACTTACTGAAACAGCTTTTTTCTCCCAAGCTCAGTTCAGTTCTGTTTGCACGTGCAAAATTATGTCATCCCCTTTTAGCCTTCATGAGACCTATCTCAAACTGAGCTGCAACGAGGCCTCCCGTTCTTCCACCAGGCTCCTGGGGCAAGGCAGCTTTGGGGGAGATTTTTCAGCATTTCTTTGGCCACAAGCGGCATGCATGGACCACAGCAAAACCATTTCAGCTCCTGTGGAGGAGGAACCAGGTTGATCAAAAGGGAATAGCAACAGGAGCAAGATGCAGAGGATTAACTCTTTGCAAATCATAAAGCGGGATTCCAGAAAGCCTTCAGGAGGGAGGGCTGAGATAGTGGAAGATAAGTTACTCAGGAAAAGGGGTGACAAGAATAGCATGGAAAGTGCCCTGAAAGACTGACCGCAGTGAAGGGAGGGAAGGAAGGAAATGGGAGGGAAAGCAGAAGCTTTGTCTTGTGTAGAAATAGTTAGCAGTTACGTGGGTACGGTATTAATGGTCCCCCACCCCAAATGCTGTTGCTGTAAGACACATGCAGCCTGATATAAATTAAGCCAACCCGTCTCTTACAGCTCGTCCTGAAACAGCTATGCAGGAGGAGCCTTCTTCTCAATAAAGAGGCTGCAACAAAAGGCTGATGGCAACATTGCCATCAGCTAACATCGTGCTGTAGGTTCTTTCTCCAAGCAGAGGTAGCATTTTGGAGAGGCATCAAGTGAGATGAAGCCACGATGATAAAAGGCCGGGAAGAAAGCAGTAAAGAAGGGAGAATATGACATAGCTGCATCTTGGAAGGAAGCTGTAGAGGGTGGGAAGGTGTGGCCACAGAGGTGGAATGTAGACATGAGAAAGCCACAGATAGATGGGGATTTAAGGAAGCTTCTTAAATGTGGAAGACCTTCAGCACAGCAAATAAACTTGGCAGGGTGGTTCGATGCTGAGAACAAACAGGAAGAGGCATGCAAAGCTCTGGGTAGCATGCTGGGAAAAAAATAAAGGGGACTACATGGGGTCATGAAGCCATAAGAAGATCTCAGAGGGGATTCTAAGGTAGTTCTCACCTGTCTGCATGAGGAACCCCTCTCCCACAAGACAGTGCCAACTCCTTGAAACCAAAAATGCTTTATTCACAAACAGAACAATAAAAGAAACAACTTTTGGTTTTCTGCAGACATTAACATTTCCCAACAATCAACAAGGCACTGAAATCCCTGAGTGTAAAGCCTAGTCCTTTTCCATAGTGATGGATATGACTTTCTCTCACTCTGATCTGTGTAGGAAGGAGTTTGAAATCTCAGGGTAGGCACGGCACCCTCACCCCTCCCATTCTCAGGGGCTGCAGACCAGCTTAGCATCTCATTCTGGTGCTTCTCACAAATAAGCTGGTGAGCACAGGATGGCTGTTCGCAAACAAGGAGATTATCCAAAGAAGAAATGTTGTGCAACACTCCTTGTCCTGCACTGCAGCAGGCAGTGGTGGAAGCCAGAGGCCAACAGAGGAAAGGACAAGTACTCTGAATCTCAGGGGTTCATCTCCCATCCCACTTGGGAGAGGAGGTCCTGTGACATACTCAAAAGAACCTGGAACAAGGGCAAAGCTAAGATGGGATCACCAGCAGTGTCTGGATGGGAACAGCAAGCAGCATGGCCTTTTCTCAGTGATTCTGGGCCTGGGAGGCAGGGCTGGCTAGGTCAGCAATCACCCCCCACTCGATCATTTTCAGCAGCCAGTTCCTCTCAGCTGTGAGATTATGCTGAATGAGCTGCAGGGACAAGAGAGCCAAAGTTACAGATTATTCCTTAGAGTGCCTTTCGTCCTCCCCAAAATGCACTGCATCCTGCCCAGCCCAACTTGCAGCTCCACTCCACAGGACACTTGTCACCAAACTAGGACAGATGAAAGGCACCGTGAAGGAGGCAGCATCTCTTCTCAAGCTGCTGGGAACAAAGCCTGTCCCAGCACTTTCCCCAGAAAGCCCCATCAGAAATTTCCACAGGTAACACCAGTGACAGCTACCAAAGCTCACAGCTCCTTTAGTCCCAGCTTTTTCAGTGGGTTCCCCTATGAAGAACACCTTCGTTTGAAGGGGAAGCATTTTCTACCTCTTTTTTCCGTGAGCGACCAGTATTGTAATAATGTATTGGCGTAGTATTGTCATGGTTGCCAGGGTAACCAAAGCCTGCAATGTTGACCTCTTGGCACATATGGAGGGCTAAGTTCAAAGCTATGATTCCGGTGGTGGCATATCTCTGGGAAGGGAAAAGAGAGAACAGCTGTTTAGCATTTCAAACTCATACTATTACAAAACTGACATCAGCAACACCTTTCCAGCTGGGACTAGTAGCTTCCTCCAAACTCTGCATAGCAAGAAGAATACATAAATAAAACAGGATGGATGCCTGGATAGCACTCCCAGAACTCAAACAAGGAGCATCTTATAGGAAGATGCAGCAGAAGACGAGGGCTCAGGAGTGTATAGCCTCTGAGATTATAAAACATGGAGCTCCAAGGAAATCAAAAAGCTTCCAGATGGAAGCACACTTTTTAACAGGACCACAACTACAACAGAGCCTGTACAAAGTCCCTGCATCTCTTTATTTCCATGTGCTTCTTTGTGCGTGTTCCCTGCTGGGGGCCCTCACTTCTAATCCATGCGTTAAATTCCTGCCTGTGTGCTACAAAACTGCCCTCTGCTCACATAAAACTAACATGGCCATGTACAAACTGAGACATTGCCTTAAAAACCTCGTGAAGGTGCAGAACATCCACCGCACTTGCGAGTGGCTGAACATGCTGTTTGGGCCCCCAAGATCAACTGAGCACTTAGCACTCCTAGCCTGCATTGTCCCACTTCACACTTTCCAAGCAGTTTAGCAGGGAAATGTACATTTTTTGCAGCATTGCTTCAGCAGTCAGGAGACTTTGCTTCTAATCTCAGCCCCAGCCAAGTGAGTGCATGACCTTGGACAAGGTTATTTTACCACACCAGGCCTTCAAGCTTCTCCTGTATTTGTTGCAGATTATAAACATCCTGGTGGTGCCCAGCAGGCTTAAAGTTAATTAAAGATTGCAGAGCACCATCACAAAGATCGTCAGGACTGAAGACAAAGTAGATTCATTAATGAAGTAATCCTCCATTGTGCAGTGAAGGGGTAATTTGCGTTCCAGAAGTAGTGGGCATAACAGCCAGCCTCAGGCCAGAGATCTGTAAGAACTGAAGGTTTTAAGGTATGCCAACCAAAATTCCTCCCATTTTATGCTAGCTAATTATCAATAAAGGTCTACAGAAAGGAACACCTCAGCAACAGGTATGAATGAGTTTATATGACAGAGCTGCTAATCAATAGAGAAGCATGATTCCTGAGGTCTAGAACTATGGCCAGAAATTTAACTCTGAAAAATTACTTGTATGCCAAATGGCCATGGATTGCATGGCAGGCTGGAATTAGAGTAACGCTGCACTGTTGTGACAAGTGGGGAAAAGTCTTTCTTTTCTTTGAAGGAACAGGGTTCAAAACCTGAAACACCACGCTATAGGGAAAGACGGCGTTTACTAGGGGAAGGGACTAGCTGACCTAGTGAATGTGTTTTTCTTCCCCTTGTGTGGCAATGAAGCAGTGACGTGTTAGGGAAAACACAAAACATGATGGTCATCTGTTTGCTCTCCAGCATGATAGCGTACCCCACTCGATTTGTTCAGCTGCAGCAGTTTGTAAGTTGCCTCATAGGTGACATAAGGACTGAGAATACGTAGCTGAGAGACGTTCCCATTCCACTCCTGTGGGGGCTGGCGCCAAAATCCCTCCTTCGTCTGTAGGAGAAAGGCAAAGAGGTACTCAAGGCATGTCCATGAACAACAAATCATGCCATGATAAAGATCCCTGAGCTAGCTGTGGTCTGTTGCTCTGGCTGGATGCTCAGAAGGACTGAGAATCTGGAGGAACAAAGTATCTCCTGGTCTTTTCCACTCATTCCCGTGCACCCACCTGCAACCTATCTGTGACTGGGGTCTTTCTAATTAGTGAAAAATAAAGTCTCAGGTGCCTTTTGCAGCTCTTTAAATATTTGAAAGACACATGATTATTAGAGCTATTGAATATGTGACTACAAATAACCTGGTTTCAATCTTCCCTCATTAAATACATCTCACCTTGTTCCTTGTTTTCAGCAATACCTCCCTCAGCCATAGGAAGTCCTGAGGCTTGAACGGGACAAACACCATCAGTGTATCGTTGTCATTGTTTTCCAAAGGGTTGGGCAGAGCTGATTCAGGGAAGAAGAGACGGATGCTGGTTCTCTCCCCCACATCTTTCTTGTACTCTTTTACTGGAGCATCATTTAATCTGAGAATCAAAGCCAGAAGGGCAGGATTTGTGCCATTTCAGTATCACCTGCTCCTCACCATGGAGGGTTGCTGTTAGGTGCAAGACGGCCAGGTGAACTTACATGAGGACACAAGCACTCATTATAGCCCCTTGTTCCACAGTATGGGCCACCTCATCAGATACCCCAATAGTCTTTCCTTTGCAATAAAAAGGCAGATGATGGTGGCAGGCAACCACTATTTTTCAGATAGGGACATAAAGTACATAAAATGATTTGCTCATGTCAGAGCAAAACTACATGTGAGGTTGCAATGCAGTCAAAGATTGGGATTGCCTACCACTCTACTGAGCTGGAGATGGCTATCCAGTCCCAGGTACAACATCTGTGAACAAGCAGTATGATTTTTGGCTCCTGCAGTGCCTGTGCTTGGCCATGAACTGCAAGAAATCTAATTGATTACCTGGGCTGCTGGATTCTAGATGTTATGTTTCCCAGGCAAGAAAGTCACATATACATTATCATTCCTCAGTCTCTGCTTAATTGTTAAGTTTTTAGTAACGATTCAGTACCTTATGATAACATGGTGAGAGTCAATCATTTTCCCAAAGCGCTGGCCATGGATGGAGTAACCATTGCCGACCACAATGCACCTTTGGCACCTTAAGCTGGCAAAAGAATAGACTGCAAGAGATAAAGTCCTTTGACAAGTGTCTCTACCAGGTTAGAGAAGCAGTCCCTGAGATCCTCTTTGATTTCCTCAAGTGACTCCTGGGGTGACGTTAGAGTAGAGAAGCCCTGACTAGTAGGACTCTGGATTTTTCCTAGCCAGATGGTATTTATCTTAGAAAGCACAAGGCAATGGAATACCATCAACATGATAGTAAAATGGGGTGAGACCTCTAGTTGGCTGGAGTGCACAAGGCACTAGGGAAATAGAAAGTCAAGTGTGGATGTCAAGCAGACCAGTAACTGTAAGGGTGAACCTCTGTTGGAGGCATGCAGTGAATTGGGGAGAGGGAGAATGAGAAGCCACAGAAAAATTAATCTAATGAATTGGAGGAAAGAAGGGCCTAAATGAAAGTGCTTGCCAACAGCTGCCACAGACAGGCTGCTTTGCTTCCTGCTCTTCTGAATGTGGGCAGGCAGAACTGAGGGATTCACCCAACCTTCCAGCCTGTCATGCTTGGGATGGAGTTAGAGCAAGACAAAATAGATGGGACAGGGCAACATGGAGAACAGAACTCAGGGTATGATAGAAGTTAAAGGGAGGGAGCTGGGAGCTAGCAGCTTAAGTTCATCAGTACGAGAGCTGCTTGAAAGGGTAGGTTTAAAAGGGAGAGAAAGAGAAACCTACTGAGAGAGGAGATGAAGAGTGGCGGGAGTGAAAGGCAGAAAGACTGTGAAGTTGAGCACTAAGAGAATAACTGCAGAAACCACGACTCTCAATCCAGCTATCACTTCCCTGATAGACGTGCTCCCCCAGCACCCAACTCCAGCCCAGCCCTCGTACCGGCCAAAGGATCCAGGCAACTCCTGCTCCGGAAGCAGCTGCAATGTGCTAAAAGCAGAGAGAACTAGAAGGAAAAAAGTTGAAGAGTAATCTTCAGGGAAAAATCATGGCCCCACCACTACCAACAGACTAACTCTCCTCTTTCTTCTGCTCTAAAGAAACAGGTTTCATCCCTATATTAGTTGCCAAAACTACTAACATGGGATAACATGCTCAAATACTGCTCTTGTTACTGCCACCTGCCCAACACTGTCCATACCATGAATTTTTCCACACGAAGGGCATGCTCTTTATGATCAGTGCTACTAGCAGTTGAAGCTGGTCTGTGGTACCTCACACTGAAAAGGGCAACAGGAACCAACCCACCCAGTATCTTCTCTCCGTTGGCGTTTGGTAACTTCTGCAGTAGCTCCTGCTCCATCCACAAGAACATTTCTGTCAGCCATCCCCTTCCCATCTCTCCTGGCACAGCCAGAGCAGGAGTTAAAGCACTATCCCCCTTCCTCCAAGACCACTGTTATGGACCATGGCCTTTTCTCAGCGACATCCCACCTAGTCAGTTAAAATTTCCCTTGGTGTGTCTTCCAGCTGTATTTCCATCTCCTCTGCAGCACTCCAGGCTGCCCCATGAGTGGGAAGCTCTGTAGCCTCACCTTGTCCATCCACAGCATGACAACCCCAAAGGCAGAGCATTGCAATACCTGAACGCTGCAGCCCAAAAGGAAGTTTATGGAACCACAAAACTTCTTCAAGCTCCTGTTTAAAAGGCTTGTCCATGAGTGAGTATATGGATTTGCTGGTCAGGAAAGGCCTCCAGTGAGATTCGAATCTAACAAGAGAGATTCAGAGAGGCAGCAGTTCATGGACAAGTGGAGTTGTCATAGCAGTATCAGACACAAGGACTGGACGGCTGAAGCAGGCTGAATAACGAAGAGTTTTGGAAATCTACTGAGCTATCCTGAAGTACTTCCCAGAAATGACCCACATTTTTAAAATCCACTGCTCACTGTTTCTAACCCATCTTCTGAGTAGCAGTGACAGCAAAATCTCATTTCCCCTGCAGTTCCTCCCCCCAGTTCCTCTCCCTTTTTCAGCCATTCCTCTCTCTGTACGGATCTGGGGAACACCTGCTCGTTGTTTCATTTTTTATCCACAAGAAGAGAGAAGGGGAGAATTCCATTTAAGTTCCCAATTTCATTTATTTACTCACTTCATGACAAAGCTCATAACACCCATTACAAAGGCTGACTGCACACAACTGTTTCAACTGCACATCTCTTCCTCACTGCTTGTTCTTCAGAGGACGTTTTATGCACACATCTGCATTGCATCTTCCTGGTGGCCTATTGACTCACTTGTTACAGTGCCCAGATGCAATTGTGCAAGAGTTAGCTCTTTTTGCCCTCTTGCATATCTGCACATAAACCCCAGATTGCCACTTTCCATCAATGAGTAGCCACTGACTCATCCTCTCACTAAAATTACACAAACAAATGAGATTTAGCTAACAAACCTTCCAAGAAAAGGCTTTCTCCACACAAAGCGTTTCTGGCAAGCACCAACATGCTTCCTGCAAAAGGTACAAGATTAGTTTCCTTCTAGCACTTCCTGAAGGCTCTCAAGCCTTAGACTGTGGCCTGATGATCAGTGATAGTTGAGGAGGTCTCTTAAAGGTGTCTACAAAAGCAGGATTTTGAGTGCCTGACCATGTTGTCCTGTCTCCCAGCTCCTGACCAATGCTCTCCATGAACAGGTCCCCTCCAAGGACCATGTAAAGGGCTCCATTTCTGTCCAACAGAAACACAGAAAAATTTAGATGGAAGTAGATCTCTGGAGAGATAATGCCAAAGTTAGGTCAAGCTGCTTAGAGCCTTGAACAGGTTGAGTTTTAGAAAATTGTTAGTGAGCCTTGTTCTTTCCTCCAGATAGAGGGACTCAGAGAGCACTGTGGGACATTCATAAGAAATTCTGGCAGTGACTATCAACATTGGAGAATCTCTGCTGTGGTCTAGCTGAGACATCTCCAGGCTCACCAATGTTTCATCCTGCTGCTTTTCCATCTGCCCTGCCCTCAGTCACTGCCAGGCAGAACACAGTCCTCCAAGGATTCAAACCTTACCAGGGGAGCTGTTTCGCAACCAGGTTTTACCCTGGGAGGAGAGTGTGCATGTACTTTCCACAGTAATGAATCATGCCCCACCACAGTCCACAGTAGCACTGAGGTCAGAAAAGAGAAGACGAAAAGGTAACTTACTCAATATGACTTCCAAGTGTGTTCATCACGTGGTACAGGTTCTTCATACACAGACCTGCAGAAGCCAATGAAGAGGCTGACATGGACAGAGCAGCTGCACAGCCGCAGCACTGAAGCTAGAACTGCCGTGCAGCCCACAGCACCTCTCCCATAACAGCATCTCCTGAGCCCCTACAGCCATCAGACCCGCGGCTGAGCAGACCAGAACCTGTTCCAGAGTTTGGAGCCTCCAAGTGGCTGCATTTGAGTTAGGCCCTTGCTAGCAAAAATTAATGGGGCCTTCTGGCAGTGAACCATGAGCACATTCAAACAGCCCCTGCTGCATGAAGCAATCCATTATCTCACGGACAGGCAGCAGGATGCAGCCACAGCTCACACCCCCATGATGCTTGGGTAAAAAATCCAGAAAGCTGAGGAAGCAAAGACTCACAGCAATAAGAAGAAATGCACATGCAGGAGAAATCCTCCAGTCCCAACCAGGACTGCTTCCCAGGCTGAAATTGAGAGGCTCATGCCAGACAAAAGATTAGTTGAAAGCAGCTCAGTAACGTGGGCCTTAGCTTGTCTGAGCTGCTCTTCATCTCGAGCAAGGCTCTGCATGGATACAAAGCACAAACCTGGCTTGTCCTGAGTGCCTTGCTCCACAGGCATGAATTCGGAACTATGGACGCAGCAGGGAAAGACTTCTCCATCATTTGTACCCCCCTAGCGACATGACACAAAGCACAAAATATGAGGGAGTCGACACCACCACAGACACTGATGGAGCTCTAAGACCTTGGGAAGGGACAGGATTTCCCCTGTGACCCCGGTGGGTCTCTGACTTAGGAGAGGCTCTGAGGTCTGTCCCCTCGCCTAGTCCAGCATTGTGCCCAACTCCTCCTGCTGGCTTCACAAAGATGCTGCTGGGCTCATGCTGGCATGCAAGGATAAGGATTTTCTGGCATTAGTTTTTGCTGTTTTTTTTTTCTTCCCTTACCATTATTAAAGAGTCTATTCTGATAGTAGATAAAAGACTCTTAATTTTACTTTCCCCAGCACCTCCCATATTGAACCACAAAACAGTCATTATATTACTGTGCCCTGTGATGGCTCTTTCCTTTTTATGAAAATGACAATGGTCGCATCTTGGTCATTAAGCAGCAGTGTTTTTTTCTGTGACAAACAACTGGCCTCTCAGTGATGGTATGAAATTAGAATTGTTTTTCTTTCTCTTGGAGGGAGATAACAAGCAGTGCCATACACTTATACAGACACTGTAACAGTGGGTCTCTCCTGGACCTCCTATGCCCACTGCACAGAGGCTTACATCAGCTGATTACTTCTGCATTGCTACACACATACGCACAACACAGGTAAACATCCGCCTCTGGATCCTAATCCTGCAAAGACTGCAGTGGCATTTATCAGAAGGTGACTGCTAGACTTCCCTCCCACCCCAGGAATTTAATTTGAGTATCACAGAAGCACATTAACCCTGCTTTAGCCTCCACACCCCTGTGCACACATACCATACTGGAGGCAGGCCTTGCACTGGGCTTTTAAATATTAACAAATATTAATATAGGGGAGAATTCACTGAGTCAACATCTGCTTGTACTAGTGCAAAACAACAGAAAGACTTCTATACTTTAGGAAAAAGTCACCTTTCAGATGCTTTTCTGCTCTCCATACCCAAAATGACATGAGACATCCAAAATGACTTAATTTTCTAAAAATTCACCAAAACAGGCCCAGCTAAAGCCTCTCTTGGAAAAACCCAGCTTTGCTAGTGACAAATGTGAGGGCAAGGCCCATGCACAGGAGAGCAGAGCTGCTGCACGGGGAGCTGCACAGAGTGGGGCCATTTGCAGGACAGGGCTCAGCATTTGGGAACACAACTGATGGAGCTATGTGCAGTGATAGTGGGACACTATGACTGGCACCTGTGCTCCTGTTGCTGATCCCTATGGATTGGGAGTTAAGTCCATATCCCCCTCATCTTAACCTGTGGGAACACCCAGGGCTGTGTGTGTTGGATTTCTGGAAACATGTCTCCTCCCTCCATACTTCTGTCATGTCCAGTGTTTGGGGCCTCTGCAATGAAGACATCCATGGCCAGGAGGAGCACCTCCCTCTGTACAGTCCCAGCGCAACAAGGGTATCGGGCAGGGGGACACAGTGATGAGTGCTGGCAGGGAAACAGCAGGGCTCGGCACGCATTGAGGTTTTCTTACCCACACAGAACAAGATCAACAGCTTTTTCCACTGGAAAAGGGCAAAGAAGAGTCTTTTAACTACAGATCTGGCATTCATGCTGTCTCCATGCATATCCTGCAAAACAGCAGAGATGACATCAGTCAAACAGAGCTAATGAGCTTTCATCTGATGGTACTTTTGCAGACAGGCAAGGCTGCATGCTTGTCCCACAAGCCTGGATTTCCCGATGCTGTGCCTCTGTCCACACAGCACGAGTGCCCCCATGCTCTGCCTGCTGACCCACAAAACCCACATTGACCAGGATGAGTGCAGCTCATCCCCCTGCCTGCACAGGACCCGTCCCCACAGCTGTGTGTCCAGTGAGGACTGGAAGCATCTAACCACTTTCCCAGGGATGTTCCCTTCTCATGGCCCCACAGTTTGTTCCATTGACAAAAGAAAAGAGGGTCCAAAAAGTGCTGCTTTGACTACCAATAAAGTCCTGTGATCAACCCTCCTAAGCTGTGGAGTTGGTAGTGTTTAGGTGTATGAGTTTGACTGACAGCTTTAATTATATAGGGACAGCACCGCAGCTCACATAGACAATTGCTGGCTCAGGCTGGTGAAAAACGGGAGTGATATGTTTCTCTCTGGGAGGGGTGGTGCAGAAAGTGAGTGCTGAGTTTCCCTGTCTGATGGTGATCATCTAATTATCCTCAGTGAACTGAATACAAATCCCAGCTCAGCAGTGGGGAAACACTCTGTGATGCTCTCAGTCCATCCTCTCCTTGCCACTCCCTAGCCTAGAAAAAGACCTTTGTCAGGCTCCTGAATCCATCCAAGCAGACCTTTCTGCTGGTTGCCAGCCAGCTGGAGCAAGGCTGCCCTCCAACACCCACGGCTGGCAGCTGCTGCTCCCCGGCACCATGTCAAGGAGGTCCTGTGGTCCTCCTTGGTGTGGGCAGCTATGGGCAGCACCTGTAGTGCATCAGGGCTGGCTTTAAATGGGAAGCTCTGGCAGCATGCTGTGCTTTGGGACAGCAGGGTGCTTTTCTGAGTAGATGTACTTTAGAGGAAGGGGATTGGAAGTGTTTCCAGGAAAGATATTCTGACAGGGGTGTAGAGTGAACTAGCTCATCTGTTCTGGCTGCAGCCCTACTATGGAGAGGGATGAATGCGTGCCCTTTACAGGCTGCTGCTTTTGCTTAAGAATCTAAGGAAGGCAAGAGGTCTCTTACCCCATTTCCCTGCAGGTAAAACTTGCAAACTCACGCTACTCACAGTTATAAATATAACCAGCTTTTTTCCTACTCTGTCAAACTTTGCAGTCAAAACTACATGCTTTCAGCCTCTAACTAAACTCAGGGAGCAAATCTTCAGGTTTGAGCAACAATTTTGTATGTGCAACTTCCCATCCCTCTCACTTGTTCCTGGAGTTAATACCAGCCTGGTACATGGAGGAATTTCTTGCTGCTTCCTTCTGCTGTGCCCCTAGAGCATGCTAAAGCCAAGAAAGGGCCAGCAGGCACAAGGAATCCCATAATGAACTATGCAGCCACAGGGGATTAATTTAGCCCTTCATTTTTAAGTGAAGGAAAGATGCATGGCCAAGGTGGGTATGACAGCAAAAGAAGATCCCCTTTCCCCTTTTATTCTCAAAACACAACCATTGAAACCAAGCCACGCATCTGCCCTGCAGACAGACCGGAGCAGGAGCTGTAGGAGGTCGAGGGTGAGCAGTTTGAGAACAGCTCTCTTTGCTTGACAGACATGCAACAGCTACTGAATGCAGCCAGGCTTTCACCTGTACCTCCTTCCTTGCACTGAGAAAACCAATCCCCAAAGCCAGCGTGCATACACACACACTTGTTTGGGCAAGATGCCTCCTGCCTGCCAAGGGGCTTCATTTGCCCATTTCTACTTCTCTCAAGATGTTCAGATTTTTTTTTTTTTCACACAAACGTTTTCTTCTTCTGTATGATATTTTTTTTTCTACCTTCCATTCTAATTAAGGTATTTGTCTCCACAGCAGGAAATACGAACTGCAGCAGACAATCTCGATATGTATTTTAAAGGAGGGAAAAATATTTAGAAATGCTGTTAACTTCAGATATGCACAGAAGAAATCATTAATCATGTCCCCAGAAACCAGGAAAATCAAGAGGAAAAAAAAAAAAGAGAGAAAAGAAGGACAGCTACTCCTTTAAAAAAAAAATATTTAAAAACTATGATCAAGACTTTAAGTCTGTGTCTAGAAACAAAGGGTCATGTTTTTTTGCAAAGAAAAAAAATTCCAGTTAGCAAAAGCAGGAGCTTTTCCCAAAGAAACTCCAAGAGTCAAGGAGCTGCTGAATTCTTTTGAAAACTTGCTGCTGAATATTATCACTGAAAACGGGCTGGCTGCTAAGCACTAGTGAAAACCTCGTTTTGTCTAAATTTAAAGAGCTGAGTGCTGCTGAAAATGCTGTCTGGATTATGTGTGCTGATTGAATCACGGCTCTGGAAATCAGCCCTTTACGGCTGCTCCATACACTGTCCTTAGCCACACACATGATCTGAAGGGGAAGGAACCAATTTACTGCTCTGTGCCTCAGTTTCTCCACTTGCAAAATGGAGATTATCATAATTCTCTACCTCTCAAAGGGGCTACAAACCTGAAATCATTGGCATAGAGCAGCTATGATGAGTCACTGCAGCAAGCCAAGAATAACACAAAAATACCTAAAGAGATGAGGCATTTTCTGTTCTTCAGAGAGCAATTGATTAGTTGAACTATACTGGGATTTTTGTCCATCAGAGATTGCAAACTTGAAAAAATAATGGCCTAGAAAACTAGTGCATTCTCGTTGATTCTTTCCTGCTTCCAACACCACTCCCAGCCTCTACCTCCCCTGCTCCAATTTTTTTTTTTTTTTTTTTTTAAATCTACTTCTCTAAATATTGTTTTTCTCACATCAGCCCAGCAGGAGAGGAAGAAATCAAATTATAACTACTGAAATAACCATCAGTGCTTAGTGCCAGGGGGGTGGGTGGGGACAGTGGAACATTTTCCTTTAGGTTTCCAAAAAATAATCTATCTTTATTAAAATAAACAGGCACAAAAGGAGAAAGAAAATCAATCAGCTGTATTTAAAATAGGCAGACATCAAGCAGGCAAGAGCACTCCATCCAGAGACATGGACAACAGCTGTAGAAACCAATTCCCTCCATCACTCTCCTCTCTTGGAAGAGCTTTTTTTCCCCTCTGCTTCTGATTTTATGCTTTTAATCCTGGATATATATATTGTTAGTTATGGAAAAGTCCTAGAGAGAACTTTTTTTCCTACAGGGGTGACTGGAGGAGGAAAAGCAGAGCCATCCACCTGTTAATTCAAGACAATCTCTATGAAGGTGATCACCCTGTTTTACATACCTACATGATGTGGCAATAGTTTGGGCAGGACTTACTTCATTTATACCTCTTCAGTTCAGCAGGAAGCACTTGTCTACAAAGAACAGCTAAATACCACAACTGCCGCATCCAAGTATTTTTAAGGGATTATTTAAGGAAAAAGCATGCGCTGTAGGGAAATGCTGTTGCAGCCTTTTTGTTCACCTCTATGTCTCTCCCTAGCTTTTGGCTAGAGGCATCGGTAGCTTCAGGAACCAGTAAACTAACAAATGTGCTCACTCTTCCAAACCCCAAGTGCCAGCCAGCAGGACATTATCATGCAAGACCTGCACCAGGGCTTGCATCTGACCAGTGTGTATCTGAGGACCATCTCTCTGAGACCAGACATGATCTCAGGAAGCAAAGCCAGACGTGGCAGCAACAGGGTTTGAGCAAGCCCAGGGCTGAGGCAGAACTCAGTGCACCCAGGTAAATGCATTTGGTGCATAACGACCTACAAATACTACTGCCCAGGTTAGCCCTACAGTTAGGCCTACACCTGTCTTGCCACCTGACTAAGTACAGCTGGGCTCTTCGGGGAAGGTTTGCTTGGGCCAGCATTCACCTTGCATTTTGGAAGGTGCCAGCCTACAAACATGCCTGGGCACAGGTTGCAGCACTGTTTGAACTCATGGATCCTCCTGCCCCAAGGAGATGGGGCAATGCTGGGAGGCAGCCAGTGGCTCGGTCTCAAGGCTTTGCCCCAGTCGGGGACAGCACTGGGCATCATTGTCCCCCAAACCTCCCTCCACACCTTGTCCCTGGGCCACCGCACCTGCAGCAGCTATGCCTCCCCGAAGGGGTTAAAAACCCAGCTGAGCAGCAGAGGTGGCTGAGGCAGTTTTGCGCTCCTGCAGTGCCATCGTGTGCTTTAGGTACGTACTGCAGAATCTCCAGGCTACCAAAACTCACAGAGGCCGCGGCGGCAGAGGAACCGGTGAGAAAAACCCCGGTGCCCCGGGTGTCCCCGGAGGTGGAACGTTCCAGCTCCCAGCACGGCCACCCAGGAGTGCCAAATCCTGCGACTGCCACCACATATGAACACATGCTGCAAGAAATGGTCACAGGAGAGCCCTGCTCCCCAGACCACCAGGGTGCAACTGCTCCACCTGCCACAGAAAGTCAGCTCAATGTTCATGTTGTAGTTCAGACTGTAAGACCAGCAGGTGCCATGGCCAACACAGACTTATTTCAGCTTGCCATGGCTTAAGGTGACTGTTTACTAAAGGAATAATAAATTTGCTGCTCCCTTTTGCAGCAAAGCCTCTGAGCCCCAGCATGGCTGCACTACAGAGCAGAGGTAAGGTGGGAAAGTGTGGGTGAAAGCTCCAGGCAAAATGCTTCAGCAGTCTCTGCCCTTCAGCTCTGGCCTGAAATCAGCCCAACATCTCACAAATTCATCAAAGGCTACGAAGATCTCAGTGAGGAATTGCAAAGGAGTTGTGGAGTGGAAAACAGGAATTTGGCCCTCTATTTCACGTGCAAAATTCCCCATTCTGCAGATGTCCCAGCAGGGCCTTCTCTCTGCATAAGAATCCTTGTTCCAGCTGTGGCAGCTCCTCGGATCCTGTCAGCAGGCACTGTGCCACGCTGCTAAGCGAGTCTACGGGAGAGAGTGCTCATTAACAAGGCGAGCAAATGGCATAACGATGCCTTGACAGCACCTATGGTGACAGCTGCAAACTGCCCCAATCAGTGATGGCACCAGCAAGCAGCATGCAGAGTGTGGTCTATGGCCGCCTCGGGGGAGCTGGGAAGGGGACATACAGCAGCAGAACCGGGGAAGGAGCCCGGCACTGTGCACAGTGTGAGGAGGGCAGAGCACGTGTGGCTGGCTGCACCTGGGGCCACTGGCATTGCTGCGTTTCTTCAGCTTGCTCCTGTCTAGCTCCTCACCGAGAAAAGGCACCTTGGGGTGCTGCAGCCTTGTCTCTCTGTAGCCAGACCAGTTTACATCCTCTCTATGGCCACGCTGTAGTTGCCCCTTCTCATTTCTCTAGTCCCCTCCAGGGCACAATTCCAAATGAAACCATCCTTCAGTCTTCATGTTTTCTCCCACTGCTCTGATGTCAGCTTGCCAGCCCAAAGGTTTGGCAATCCATCTTGCCCTGTGCAGCTCTGTCCTTTTTTACTCCTGAGCCTTAGAAAAGCAGCACGACACAGAGGCAGACCTTGCAGCCTTGGCCCTGCAACCAAGACCCAACTTACTCAGCAAAGAAAAACACAAGCTGCTGCATAAGAAACGTGAGCTAACCCCATGGTTTGGGGAAGAAGCCCTGCAGGGCAGGAGGAATGCCAGTCCCAGGGCTGGCTCTCAGAGCCCCAGGGTCTGCACATGTTTTCCCACATCTCCTCACCAGCAGCCCAGCCTTACACAGCTGACGCAAGCAGAGGGGACGATGTACATTTCCCAAGGCCCTGATCCCTGCTCAGAGCCCTCACAGCTCACCCGCCTGCCTGCCCACACCATGTCCTGGGGCAGAGACTGTCCCTTGGGAAGACAGAGCAAGAGGAAAGGACCGGAGAGCATTGAAAAGCCTTTTACAGCACCTTGTGTCTCAAAGAGCAGCTGAAGCCAGGTCCAGTCCTGCACGCTTGAGGCCGAAAAGTGGATGCTGTGAGCAGTTCCTGTGCGGTGACAGACAAAGTGGCAGCCTGGCGTGCTCCTGCCTTCACAGGCTTTGTTTCTGGCTCTTACACTCACAAGAAAAATAAATAAATAATTAAAAATAAAATAAATAGCCAGAAGGGAGGAAAGTAAAGCAGTCTGATGGACAGGATAAGCAATGGGGTACACACCGCTGGGGGCTGGGTTATAAAAGCAACTGCTATAATAACCATGGCCTGAAATAGCTTTTCTGTGGGTAAAAAAGGGGAAAATCGGGCCCAGTGTTATGTGACCGCTGGCAGCGTGACAGAGGAGCTTGGCCCTCGGGGCATTCCCGCTCTGGAGCAGCCTGCAGTGAGGTCCAAGCAGCAGTAACAGCCAGGCCTTAGGCTTTGGGGTGACTAGGGGAAAAAACCCACAGCAGAGAACATTTTAGACGCGACATGACCATTTGTTTCCCTGAGAACAGGGTATGTCCTCACCCTTCTGCTGCTCCGGGGGTCTGTGACAAACACCCCCTGTCCACCCCTTGACTGGGGCTTCTGGAAGCACCCACCCAGAGGGGCTGTACGCCCTGTTCACCGCAGCCCCATCCCCAAGAATATTTGGCCACTTGTAACACACCTGGCAAAGGTCCCAGGCCCCTGCTTTTTCCCCCTCTCCCCTGCAGGCTGGCACTCACACAGCAGGCCTCCCTACCAAGGTGTGGGCTCGCCCTGCTGCGATCTCCCTGCAGTCACTTCCCTCACAGCAAGCGAACCTGCAGTGCCCTGGCTCCTCTACCTTGCAGGCCTCAGTTCGCCTCCCCCTGCACTGCAGGCTGATTGGCAGGAGCTTGACAACTTTGGAGATAGAAGGGGGACTTTCGGTTCCTTGCTGCCCCAATCTCCCTCCCCAGCCAGCTCCCATCTAGGCTGTTTTAGTCACAGTGGCTTTCATGACCCCAAAATGACAACCTGCTTCAGGCCGGCCTCTGCAAGCCCGTGGTGGCCATGCTCTGCCCTGTGCTGAGCAGGCCTGTCCCCATCTCCCTGCCTGTCTTTGGCACTGCAGGGAGCCATGTCCCTGTCCCCAAGGCCACAAGCATGGGTCCCCGCACAGGAAGTTCTACCCACACAGGTCCTCTGAAATCAAGTTGCAGCCCTCAAGAAGTCAAGGAAATTCATCCTGCTCCTTCCCATGCTTTCAGCCCCTGCCTCATGCTCCAGCCGCTTTGTGTGGCTCCCGAAGCGGTTGCTTTGTGATTCCAGGCATCTTGAGAAAACCCCTGGAAATGATAAAGCTTGCCCACCAAGTTGGACAGGGGATGGAATTTACTTTGCTGGGAAGCTGTCTTTTCAGGCTGTGCATCTGTGTATCAATATTTACTGCAATACATGGCTTTGGCTGGCCATGTTCAGTTACTACTGAAAACAGATATTTGGAAGACAGTAGGTTATTTTTAATGAAATAATAAAGTAAAGAATCTGCCAAGTCCAGATTCTGTAAAGAAAAATTCTACTCAGAGGAAATTTATGCTAGTGGAAATGGATGTAAAAAGTTATTAGAGTGGAATCATAGTATTTTCCTTGCATTTTATGGTGGTTTAAATGACATCAAAAACGTTAGCAACATTAGATATATCCGTATGTTTTCATTTCTTTCCTCTTCACATTTCCTTACCTCTCCTAGCCTGCTTCATCTGGAGGAAAGTTTCCAGCTAGACAGCCTGGCAAGAAGTCAAGGGCAAGGGATGCCCTCAGGCCAGTCCCGAGGGCTGATTCTGGGTAACAAGAGGGAAAGAAAAGCAAGGTCTATTTAACCTCTGCTCTTTGCCATAGCTTTATGGAAATGCTCTGTGATAGAGAGGATACTCGGACTGCCCGTTCCAAGAACACCCTCCATGTCTTCTACTGCTGGGAGCCAAAAACTTCCTACGACTAACTATTCTCTTGATCCTTTCTCAACTTAAACATATGCTTTGAAATCACATTGACAACAGTAGGATGCAAGCAGTTTTGCTTAGCTGCTCTCCTGATGTGGGTGTCTAGCTACCCATCAGCCCTGTCCCTCTTCCTTCCCCCGCTTTGAGTCACACTTCCCAGTTTTTTGCCGGCAGTGGTATCTATTTTAGTAGATAGGAAAAAGATCCTTCTTCAGACTCAATGTGCTGCAGTCAGCTACCACCTAGCTAAGAGCTGCAGTATTGCTGCTTTCTAACTGGTTTTCAGGTTCTCCCCACACCCAGAAGGGCAGCAGGCAGCCTCGCATCTGCTCAGCATCCAGTCCTCTGTAAGGGCCAAGCCTGTTGCAGTGCTTTGGCCCAGAGGCAGATAAAAACACAGCTTTGATTAGAGATAAGCGGGATGTTTTCCATTCAAAACTTTCAAAGAGATATTAGGCAGGATCAATGGAGCAAACTTCTCTTTAAACACCATCTGTAGAAGACAGATCTGGAGTTAATGGGGAAAAGAGCTGTCTGACACAAAAGTAGAGGCCTTTGATTTCATCTTATCCCTGTGCCAAAGCAACCAGCCCTTAGGAGCGCAATGTGCTTCGGTGCATAGAGAAACATCCTTCTACAGTTCAGAGATTTTGCACAGGAGCTGAGGGAAACCTCACTTTGCCCTAGAGCAAACCCATGCTAGAGGGGAGAGGGGAGGTCTGAAGCAGCAGTTTGTCATCAGGAACCCGCTCCTGGCAGTGATAGGTGCTGCTCTTAATCGCACTGACCTCTCCTGCGAGCAGGTTAAACCCTTCCCCTACAAGCGGGAGCTTTTGTTTAGTGTATTTACACAGGATGTCTGCAGGAGAGCTGAAACAAATCACTGACGCAGACAGAGCTCTAGGGTTCTGCCAGAAATCTCCTAGTGAATTGAGCTTTTTAGCTAAGATGTTGCATGCCACTTGATATCTACCAGAGATTGTCATCCCACCGCAACTGGCTGATCCCGCAATGGATGTCTGTCAGAGCCCTCGCTCCCCACCCACTGCAAGGAGAGGCAGAGGAGGAAGCATGAAGGCTCCTTGCGCAAGCTGCCAGCCACCCACTAGCGTCTGCCAACCCTTCCCAGCATGCTCCTCCAGCCCAGATGAACAGTGTAGGTTTGGTCACGCCACTGTGGAGTGTCACTGCTTCAAATCATGAGACCAACTTAAAAAAAAAAAAAATAAGCCATGATGAATGATAAATGCTTACTTCCTCTTAATTTCCCCAGGGTTTTGGAGGGTTTTACTGAGACTTTAGAACTCCTGCTTTCAGGTTTTCCTTCACAGCTATGATGACTAAAGTTTGCATTTACTTTAGAGAAACCTTATGATTCCTGTAATTAAAAGGTTCCAAGAACAAGACTTAGCAGTTAATCAAACAAAGAAAAGCACAACAAATTCCAGTGTGTTTGCAATAAAGTCCACTAGAACAGGCTGCAGTAAAAGGAGGCCTTTGGCCAGGCAGTTTGCTTGCCTGTGTATGTAGAGGATTTACTGGGGTGCAAGAGGAACGGGAATAAATTGTTAAGGGAGCAGGGATGTATTTTTTAAGTCTGGTAAGTAATTCCTATAACCTCAGTGGAGGAGCTTGGTTTCTGTGCCTTCCCCTTTTCAGAACAACTCTATCAGCTGACTCACCGACTGTCCCAGCCCCATCTCCCATGTTTGTGAAGAAACTGTATTAAGGAATGGACTCAGCCTCCCTGCCAAGCTCACAGCTGGAGGTACCAGAGGCAGAAGGAATCCATGGGCACACTCCAGCTGACATGCCCTCTGAGATCAGACTATCCAGAGCAGTCTTACCAATTCTGGTCTCAGGCATTAGCCCAGGCATCTCTGTGCTGCTGCTCCCTGTTTTGTGAGCCAAACATGTCCAAGGGGTGGGAGGTGAAGGGAGAATGATTTTTCACTGTCTCTTTAATTCAAGAACTGGGAACATCAAGTTAAATTAGTAGGTGATATACTGAAAACAAAATAAGATGTACAGCTTCATACAGGAGAACTATGGGACTATCTGAGTGAAGCTTTTGTGGATGCTGAAAGTTTTCATGAGTTTAAAAAATGACTAGGCAAGTTTGCGGAAGAAAATTCCAGTTGGGGCTAGAAACCATAAAGATCTCCCTGGGCTGCAGATTGCTGGAGGCTGCTAGAGAAATAGCACTCTGTGACTGACCTGTTCCTGAACATTTCCTAAAACATACAATGTTGGTCACTGCTGGAGACAGAATACTATGCTGGATGGACTTGTGCTCTGATCCAGCCTGTTCGCTCCTTTTCCTTATTTATACCAGTGCAACAGCACTTGAAGGAGGAAAGATCTGTGCCTTTGAGGAGCTGATTTCTATTTTATGAAAAGAGGCTCCTTTGAACATTGAGTCTCATCAGGAATCTGTGGTGGAACTCTGGGATAGCAAGTCAAGGGTCCAGTGAGTGTATCAGCAGGTAGATTGGGTGTAAAAACACATTCCTGCTGGCAGCCCCAAAGGCTCAGCCTGGCAGAGAGTATGACTGCAGATTGTGAGTGTCTGCTTCCTTTTCTTTGTTTCCTTGTTGTCTTTTTTAAACAATCTGCCAATTCATCATTAAGAAATTAAATATTTTATAGCTGCTGTGATGCTGATGACAGGTGCCAGATTGATTGGTTCTGGCAGAGGAAATTTGTTGCTCTTTTCTTCCTTTTGCAGCAGTAAGTTATGTGCACAGGGGTAGAAAAAGGGAAGAACTGAAGTCTCCAAGCTGTCCAGATCTGACCCAATAAAGAGTTTAAAAATAGGTACAATCTGGAAACATTTTGGTGCCAACAACAACAAAAAAGCCTAGCTAGAGTGGCTGCATTTGCTAGTGCTTTACGCAGTGGGTGGAAAGGGAGAGTCCTTGGCATGGCTACCAGAGATGTCAAGGTTGCTCTGATTTACAGGACCCCTGGGACCAAAGGAGTAGTGATGTAATTGAGCCACTAGCCTTAGTGCCAGAGACCTTGGAACATCAAGGAGGCATCAGCTGCTGTGGCCCAGCAGACCTCCCCTTCCCAAGTGCAACCTTTCTGCTCTCTACTTAGCCCCGTCCTGATTAACCTCTGTCTTGCGTCCTGAGAGCAAGGGGATTTGGAAAGTCTGTGACCATCTCTGATCGCTTCCACCGCCTCCTTCTACACTGCTTTTCCCATAAGTCAAGTTCCCCTGGGGCAACCTGGTTTATGCAGCACTCGGCTGAAGAGACAGACGAGACACATTCCCAGAGATGACACTAACAAGATTTACTACGTGACTAAGGCTTGCAATTGGTGGTGATAACTAGAGAATTACCCTGATAAATATTTGATATGATTTGGAGAGTAATAATAGATTTTTCTTGCCCACGATTTCCATCAGGAAGAAGCAAAGGGAAAAAGCTGCTGAAAAGGGGAATGTAATTGTGGCATCTGTCTTTCTGGCTGAGGTTACCTGTCCTCTGCTATAGATCAGCAGGGAGTAGACAGTGGGGACGTGGAGGAGCAGAAGGTGACAGGGCATCTCTCAGCCCCACTGCATGCAAGACCTGCTGGCAGGTCTGCAGCTGTGGGAGGCTTGAGTGTGACACGAGTGAAAGATGGGGGAAAGGGAATAGAAAGGGAGGTCGGAGAAGGAAAACAGGATGGAAAGATTCTGGGCAGCAATGGAAAAAAAAGCTGGGATGGGGAGGGAGGGCTGGGATGCACAGGCAGCTTCCTCCTTGCTGTTGGATGTGAAAGGACATGAGAGCTGGCTACTCTGCAAAGGCAGAGCGTCCTTTTGTAAACCATCCTGGGACGTGTGTCCACAGGCAGGTGTAAGCAGTCTGCCTGTAACTCCAGCCACCACTGGGCCAGCGGAAGGGTTTGTGCCTGTGTTTGTCAGACCTGGTCCCAGGCTGCAGGGCAGAAACTGGGCTGCTTGTGAGCTGCACTTTTATTTAATGAGAGCACCAAAACATTCCCAAATCCCAATAGGAATTCAGTTCATCAGAACAAATAAATTTTATTAATATATAAGCAGTAAACATCTCTGTTGGAGAAGGTCAGAGCAGCCAGAGGCACACAACATGGCCCTGAAGAGTGGGAAAGCAAATCTTCCCCTCTCCCCTGGCACAGGATGGTCTCAGGCACCCTTCAATCCTTCCTGTCACTTGGTGGCTTCATTTCTTTCCAGTTCTTCATCCTCCTCATCTAGCTGTCCCTTTGGAGCAGAGGGCTTAAAATGCCTAGCACAGCAGCAGGATATAAATCAATGTGTCCTGATTTCCAGAGAAGCTGTCACTGGTGGAAGCAGCAGGAGCTCTCTGCCTCTGGAACAGTGGGTCGCCTTTCATTTTGGTGCCCAATTTGAGGCCTCTGACAGTAAGTGTTCATCTCATTCTTTATTCCCATGCTTATTTTCCACTCAAGTCATTACTTGGGTTGCATTCAGTGGCATTGGCTAAAGGAGATTTTAAACTGATGCAGAGAAAGCAAGTGAGAACAAAGATCACAGCAAGGAAAGTGGTACTTTGGCATGTTCACATAACAGCTACTTCGTCAGGTGGAACATGACAGTTATTGTAGGCATCTCTTCATAAACCCTAATACACACTCAATTATATACTCTTAAGATTCCCTTTTTGCTCCATGTCATTCATCTAAAGAAGTGTCAGATGGAGAAAGGCAATAATCCGCAGAGACCCCAATTCATTTTATCCGTGTACTCAGGGATATTTATTAGTAGCAGAGCTGACGGTTAATTGCACGTGTCCTGTTACAGGAGATCAATCACATACAGAAGAGCTCAAAAACAACTTAGTGTCATTTTACACAGAACTATTTAGTCAGGGCTATGCTCGTGTCCTTGCTGGATTCAAACAACCTTTTGTGAGGGTTAGGATTTGCCGTGGTTGAACTGTCCTAGAAGCACTGCTTCCCTCCCTGAGTGTGGAGCTAACCCTGGTCTGCCTGCACAAGCCGGTGGTGTACCTTTGAGTTGTAGTGTAGACACAACCCATGGGGCCAGGCTTGCAATATTAATATGCACAGCCTTGATGTCTTCCGTATTAAAAGATAACAGGAAGAAAAGGCCATAGGGCTTTTCTGCTGCAAGAGGCTCTGGACAACCTTGTTGTCTCTTTCACAAGCCAGAAGGAACTGGAGAAAAGGGAATGTGCAGCACATGGCAAACAAAGCTAACCAATCTGCTATTGATAAATACCCATGTTTTATTTAGGATCACATAAAGTTCCTAGGCAGGGCGAGGGATCTTGTTGCATGAGGTGCTGTACACGCATACAAATAAGACTTAGACTCTTCTAAATATTTTTTTCCTAATAAACCCACAACGAAATCAGATGTGAAAAAATGGATGAGAAGAGCCCCATCAAAGGCAAACTCTATCTCCACCTCTGATCTCTGTCCCCAAATCCTAGTCCAGTTTTTCATCATTTCCAGCTCCCAATAGTATTCGTGGGCTCTTGAAATGAACAACAACTTCCATCATCACATCGTAAAGGTTAATCTCCCCTTCAAGCAATCATCTTCATGAGAATGACGAGTTTAATTTTAAGGGATAGGTCCTAGACAATAAAGCTACAACTTACACTACTGGGCTGAAATCAGATTCAGACAAACAAGGCTCTGTCTCTGATGATGGATTCATTCAAATCCAGAGAGCTGGAGTTGAAAGAAAAATTCAATAAAGCCTACTTGATTTTTTTCCTTTTCTGCTCATTAACTTGTTGCCAGATGCCTTAATTAGATATTGTTATTAACAAGAATGTAACACAGAAATTAAACTTACTCCATGCTTCATTTCATTTGGCCAGTAGGGCAATTTTACCCAACTGTGTTCTCTTGAGGGCATTGGATCTATTTTGTCTGTTTTTTCATCTCTGGAATAGCTCCAGATTTGGGCCCCAGTTCAGCTGTGCATTTGGGCATGAACCTCTCCATAAACACGTGAGGTAGTGAGACAGGCATTTCACTGAGATCAGACATCTAGCAGAGATGTTTTGTGTCTCACCCTGAAACCAGCACCTCCAAAATCACACCAGAAATGTGTCTGATGGCACCCTGGATTAAATCATTCCCTTTTTTAAAATTTTAATTTTTTTTTTTTTTTTTTTCCTGAGCCACACACCTGCAGCTTGTTATTGCAATACTGATACTAGGAGAAAGAAATTCTTATCCTGACACAGAGTGAGGTGTAGACAGGCACTGCAGTGCTGCTGAAGTCTAGCTTTTGTCTTCATTATATGGGACACATTTGGCAAAACATCTCTGGAGAGGAGCAGCACTGTGCATCAACTGCAAGCTCAGTTCTGACCTCCTTTCACACTCCCCATCAGTGGCTCCATGCATGCGGGCAGCTGAAGCCTTTCTCCTCTGCTTTATAACCTTCTGCCTGGGCTTGTGCCTGCACAGGGCAGATGCTGAGAATGGATGGCCCAGGTGAAGTCAGACATGGCTCCAATTCTTAGTACTCCTGCATGACTCTCTGACCAGACGCTTGGAGCATGATGACCTGGGTGGTCTCACAGTGTGGGGAGGAACTAGAGAAGCATCATGCAGATAGGAGGAGACATGGAGAAGGAGGAAGTTGACTTCACACTGCTTCAAGCACTACAGCACCTCTGAAGTCACTAGCTGTAAACCAGCTGAGAACAGCCGAGGAGCTGGCTGCAAATGTGTGTGTGTTTGGGAGACTTTTATGTTCTGCCACTAAACCAGGCTCCTAGAAAGGCTGCCAGCTGCCCTCCTGCCCTGGCCTTTCTCCACAGAGCCATTTCCATCTGTCTGTGCTTTGAAAAGGTCGTGATGCCATTGCCCAGAAGTGCTGGGCATTGACCTTTTCTGGAGGAAGCAAATACTGATACTTAGCGGTTCACCATAAGCCTGCCAGCATGGTGATCCCACAGAAAGGGAAGGGGGCTCAACGCAGATGGAGAAATTAAACTTGACACTCTACATATGTATCTGAAAGAGGAGTTCAGCCTTAGCAGAGCTGTCTTCCCCATTCAGACTTGCTCTAGGGAGATCTCCCAGGCTGCCAGGGCCAGAAGAGGGGCAGGGACAGGGAGGGGGTGGCATGTAAGTCACTGAGCACATACCTGTGTGCTGCTGGACACAGCTGGGTCAGAGCAGGGGAAGAATGCTCTCTCATTCAGACACAAAGGTTGGATAACCCAAATCTCATCTGTTGAATAAGGCACCAGATGCTTAAATCTCCTAAATATTTCTCATGGCTGTAAACCTTGCCTTTGAGGCAGTTTGGGGCACTCTCTGTGCCTCAGTTTCCTGCTCTGTTGTCGGGGATTATGGCATTTCTCAGGGTATAAGGTATGGGTGGATTGAGGGCAGCAAGGGAGCTGGGCCAAGTGCTCAGGCATGATCAGGTAGCATAGAAATGTCTGGTAACCGCTAATGTAATATTCACATTAGAGGACAAAATTTCATAAAACTTTCCTTAAACAGCTTTTTCCCCACTGTGCCAACTTCTCCATGTAGTCATAACATGTGTGCTGCTCGTCCAAAGCTGAGAAAAAAATCTGCAGAATCACCAAAGTCTTTCCCCTCTCTCTCTCCCAGCCCCTTCCAGGGGTACATCACCTTCATTGCTCAGATCTGACTGTTTCCCGATCTTCATTCATCTCACATTGACCTCCCAGCATGGCAGGCAGCAATAATCAAAGCTGTGCCACGTGTGATAGCCCTGTGCCAGACAAGGCATTAATGGTTCCTTTAAATTTAAGCCCAGTTCGCACATCAGTAAATAGCTTTCCCAGCAAGGTCCTCAAATCCAAAGTTAGTTCATCAGAAAGCACTTGTCCCAGTTTCACAAAAGGCCTGCAAATGAGGCAAATATAAAGCAAAAGGAAAGAAGTAAGTGCTGGATAAAATGGCTCTAATGCAGGAGCAACAGACGGGAGGGGAAAACATTATCTGCACAAATTGTATCAGCAAACCTGATTCCAAATGGCAGCTTAACCTCTGTAGGCATCTTTAGACAGCAACATGGAGATGTGGTTGTCTCAGATGTAGATGTAAGTTAGGAAGAAAGAAATGCTAACACAGAGCAATAAAATTATGATAGAGCAGGATAGCAAGCAGATCACCAGGACCCTGAGCGGATAGCTCAGGTTCTTACATCATGTAAACTCTTGCTGATGTGTTTTCCCTGATTTTGTTACCTGTCCTGGCTACATTAGAGCTGAGATGTTCCTACGTGTGCTGCAATCATAGCTTCAGTTTCCTGCATAGATATACAGGCTTTCTGGCAGGAGCCCAAAGGGATTTTCAGGAGCATCGGGAATGAGAAAGCTGGCCAGAATGCTAGGAAGGACTCAGGGGAGCAGCGCCCTGCCTGGGAGCACACGAATGTCAGGGAGCTCCTGGGTTAGCAAGGCCAGTCCTTGTCATTGCAGGTGTGAAAGGAAGAGCTCAGATCTCAGAATGTTGTGCTTTGTCCCTGCGCCTTCCACCAGCAGGCAGGGAACCTTTTTTCCCAATTCTAATCTGACCATGTTCCTGCCCTAGGTGCGTCAGGACCAGTACCCCATCAACTCCCGGAGCTCATTTACCTCTCTGGGGCTTCTCCCATAGCAACCTGTGTTTTACCAAATTAAACACGCTGTTCCTGACTTTTCTGCTCTCCTCTCTGTGATTTGCTTTCTATCTTCTATATCATATTCCAGCCTTTGTCTGCATTCCTGCAAGGTTAAGCTTATCTTGACCTTAAAAAGCAAGACCCACAGTCAGTGACACCATTTTTTTACCTGTACATGCTGAAATACCCCTTCTGATACACCCAAGAAAATCATTTACCTTTCTGTGGCTGACATCTCAGTTGGCCTGCTTTCACTTAGACCATGAAGGTCTTCTCCATGATCGTTTGCAGCTCATCATCTCCTATTTTATATCTCAGGCTATTGCAAGTCCTCAGATTTGTGACCTGTCGTCTGAAACCTTTAGTTTTCAGTCTTATTTCTAGTATTCTTATTCTCAAGGTCATTTCATTCTTTCAGACTCGTATTCTCATTTTCCTCTGCATCGACAAAACTTCTAGTTCTGTGTCACTGGGGAATTTCAGCTTCAGGATTCTGCTTTTGTTGCCAAGATCATACACAAGAAGAAAAGAAGATCAGTTCCAAAATTGTTCCGTGAGAAACTCCTCTAGTAAATTCCCTCCAGAGAGTTGCACCTCACCTTACAGTTTACTAATCCTCATTTCCTCCAGCTTCACTAATAATTTCCCGCATGGCACCTATCAGATACCTTACTGAAGTCTAGATAAAGGAGATCAGCAGCATTTCCTTTGTCTAGAAAATCAGGTATCTTATCAAAACAAAGCTATCATGTTCGTCTGACACGATCTACATTTCGTAAACCCATGTTGCATCTTATCTCGTTTCCTCTTTATCTCTGGGTATTTAATTGTTCTTTCCTTCAAAATTCACTTTGAAATCTTGAGTCAAGGTTAGACTAAGAGGCCTGTAGGTAACTGGATAACTTTTTCTCAACAACTCACTACTTCTGTTCTCTGTTACTGTGGCATAACCCCTACAAGTTTTTATTAACCGTATTTTCTGCTGGACCTACCCAACAACGTGCTGATTACTTCTGACCTACAGCTCCACATTGTAGGAGCTCAGTGGTTTCAGGTGTGGTCCAGTGTTAAAGCCTGGCTGAGGGTACATTGCAGGAGAAAAGATTTGCCTAGGGTAACCCAGTAGAGTTGTGTTGCGATGGACAGAGGTCCGTGGGAGAAGCAATTTTGGACCTGGCCTCTGCTGAGAGCCAGCATAAAAGTGGGTAGAGAGGAGGCTGGCTCTACTGCTCATGAAAACAGGCAGCACAGGGTATTAACGAGGTGCGACCAGGCTGTTTTGTTTGTGAGCAGCTTTTGAAATGTTAGACTTATTAGCGACGGTTGTCAAAGGGCTGCTTGCAAAGTCGCAAGCGCTGCCAGAGCTTTAATGTTAATTGGACAGATTGTCTCTGGTTTTGAAGAGAAAGCTGTGATTAATGAAACAACTGTTAACGAGGCTGGAGGAAGCAGACCTTCACCTTCCTTCTTTTGAGGGGAGGTAAACAACAACTGGCTCTGGCTGACCTTAAGAAGCAGCAGATTGAGGGACTCCTTAACAGCAAGGCCAAAACCAGACTGCAGAGATGAATTCAAGGAAGTGAAGGATATGAAACACCTTCACTACTTAATGGAGCTGGAGGCAGGACATCCACACTCTTTTGCATGTACTGACATGGGCAAGTCTTGATTGCTGCCCACTGGCTCTCCAGCACTACCACCCTCCCTGAATTTCAAGCCTGCTTCCTACAGATTTCTGGAGATGCTCAGAGCTTAAAGCAGGTGGGACCTTCACCTTCTGGTACACAGTCTTTCCTCCCATCTAGGAATGCAGCCTCTTAACACACACAGGTTAAAGTATTTCCTGTTGGTTTCAGAGCAAAAGCACAGGACTGTGCACAGGAGGATCCCTCTTTCCCTCGACTTTTTCTTCCAGGCTTTCTTCTGCAGAAGGAGGAGGCTGGGGAGTTTGATGCCTGTGCTGTATCAGGGCCTTTCTACTTCCCAAGTCAATTCTCTGGGGCATCTGTATGGAGTCCCCAGCCCCCTTACCAGCAGGTATATTTTCATGTTGTCCTCCTTTTGCCAGCAACAAAACTCCAGTCTGACTTCAAGGGGACAAAGATCAGGCCTCCAATGTCTGCTGCGAGCGGTGAACTGTGAGTCCTCCCCCCGCCACGATGTGCTCGCATTCTGAGGTCTCTGGTCATTACTCTCCTTGCTGCCTCATTACCAGAATGTGCCATTAAAGTTTCGCTCACTTGAAAATGATCTCTTATTATCTCTCCATGGAAATTGCCCCGGCAACAAGCTTCCTTCAATATCTATCAAGCCAAAGAAAGCCATTAGAGAAATTACAGTGAGCTGCACAGATGCTCACGCCCTTTCCCTGGCAGGTAGGGTCCCCTGGCACACAGTGCCATGTCCTCATGCTGCTCTGGCTCCATCATGAGGCCAGCAGAAGAGCAGCCAGATGTACCTGGCAAGGTGCCTGGGAGGATGGGCTGGAGGAGACCTGGAGCCCAAGCCAAAGGTGGCACCATTGGAGGCGTGGACCCTCCCCACAGAGAGAGTGGTGTGCTGGGATCTTGCCACCACCAGTGTGGCTTAATAGTGGAATAACAGGGGAATGGCCTGGACTGTCTGTACAAATACGGGTAAAGGTTCCCAAATAAGCCTTGCTGGTTGCCTTCATTTTGGGGTATCTCCCTTGAGATGCTTGGAGAGCCTCCTCGCTTCCACCTGGATGCCCGCAGTGCTGTTTGTCTGGCTTCGTCTCACCAGGCTGCCTTTCCAGCCCAAGGAGGCAAGAGGCACATCAAAGGCGTGATTCATTTCTCCTGTTTTAGACATCAGCACAAGATGAGTTACACCCCAGAGGTATCTGTTTCTTTCCCATGTCTACAGAAGTCAAAACAGCTCACTCTGCTGTAGGTGTCTGTGTTGCCAGATGAAGCAAGCTCTGTACGATATCCAGAGGTGCTAAAGCATTTGGGTTAGGGACCTTGAACAGATGAAGAACAACAGCTGTTTCCAAAATATAACTCAGACCTCTGCAAGAAGGAGGACTTCATTTTGTGTTATCTTGGGTGTTTGGCAGGACAAGTATCAGCTACTTGAAGCTGTATTTGATATTTAAAATGTTACAAAGTCCTCTGAATTCGGATGGGTTGGTAGCAGGCCAGGTCCCAGGTCCCCCTTTAATCTGTACTCCCTCCCATGACTCTAAGCCACAGTGAAGGCACATGGTTATTATTTTTACTTCTGTTCCTCTCCCCTGGCACAATAACAGCACTGGCTTGTCTGCCACCTTCAGCAACAGTGTAAGAACAAAACACTCAAGGCATTTGCAGAGCAACAAGCCAAAAACAAACCGCTAGAAACACACTGCAGGAGCAGGGCCCGGCTCTGCCCTCTCTATCACCAGACTCTGCAGGCTGCCCTTCCACACTTTGATTTGCTGCTTGCAGCCCTGAAAATGGTGAAAAGGAAAAGAAGAAGGGCATTTCTTTATTGCCAGTTGGAAGTCTGTCTTCAGTAAGATTTTTATACTAGGAGCTGCAACATGGCATCTTTTTGCCAAGCACTGGACAGGGGAAGTGCAACGTGTCTGTACTACCAGGACTACATTCTGCCTTTAGCTAAGACATACTAGAAGGGAGGATGGCAAGAGGTTATCTTCCAGGCTAGGTACAGGAGCACTGAGTCTGAGTGATCATTGTGCTAGAAGCGTAGACTGATCCCCAAGGGGGCTGCATGTTGGATATCTGCTTTCTTCTAATGGGTACTGTTGTACTACGCAGCCCTCCTCTGTGCATGCATTCTTGTACCTCACTGCATACCTCTGTCAAGAAGGCTTGTGTCTCCTCTGAAATGCCCAGAGCTTTCTTGTTCCTTTTGCCGCCAGCTTTTGCAAATGTAGGCCACTGGTCTCCGTATGAAGTGAGGGTTGACACATTTGTGGGAGCAATTGGCTTCAGGGAGACCTTCAGAACGTTGTTCTGGATCTTCACCATATTGTCACCCATGTCAGACATTCACCGTGGCACTTCCAGCTTCTCCCTCAGCTGGAGCAGCTGCTCTGCTCAGAGATGGACCCTGACCCTCAACCAAGGTCCCCAAGGGCTATAATTGTGCCACTACTTAAAAACAGCTCAGAGTCCTTGTCTCCAACTTATCCCACCTGTACAGCTTGCCAGACTGCCTAGGCAAAGTGGTGTTATAACTTAGCCTAGGAAAGGAGGGGAGAGTGGGAGAGGAAGAAAAAGGGAGATTGAAAAAGAAACAAGAAATCAATTAAAAAAAAAAAAAAATCAAAGTGATGCAGGTACTGAAAAGCAAATGGGAGATACGGGCAAAAAGAAGCAAGCCATGGGCATGTGTTACGTTAATGGTCACAGCTTCTAGGGAACAGCCGGTTTCTTGACAGTGCTTCTCAAAGCCTGCCAGGTGTGTAGGCATCTAGAGACCCTCATTTTTGGTGCTGGAGCTAATAGTACAGAGGTGGAAGGTGTATGGAGGCGGAGTGTTGGAAAAACATCTTTGTATTTACCTTCACAGAAGGCTTGCAGCCCCAACAAATCTCGTATTCGAGGTTTTTCTCGCCAATGCCACTTAGAGGAATTCATACCAGAAAGCAGAAGGCTCATCTCATGCAAGAAGGAACAGGTTTTGCTAAGCACAAAGCAGAAGAAAGGTCTCTGGAGGCTCAAGCAGTGTTTATAGGGCTTGGTTTGGACTTCACAGCCTGCTCAGATGCAGGAAAGAGACATGGCCAGAGATTTTTGCGAGCTTACTTGGTCATAAAACAGCCAATTAAGTCTGAAACTCCCATGAGAGGATTTCATTTATTTCAGCTGGACCCATATGTGCTGTCATTCTCCAGCTGGCCAGCAGCCAGGTCTGCTGGAGCAGCCTGGGTGTTTCTTTTACCTAGAGAGGCTTGCAAGCACTGAGTTGGTTTCCACTTAGGCTCTATAATGGAACTGGAAGCCAGGACTCCTGGGTTCCTTTCCTGCATCTACCTCTGCCGTGAGGTGCAGCTTCAAATAAATCACTTCCCTTCCCTGTGCTTGCCATCTTTGAAACATTGCTAACGATACTCTCCTTCCTTTTAAGATCACTCCTAGATTCTCTGTATTCTCAGGACAGAATAGTATTATTGTAGCAAGCATTCTGGACCTTCCTGATTCAAAAATTGGTTTCTGAGATCTGATTGTGTTGAAGGGGAGCGTTTGCTAATCAGAGGCAGAGCAGTGGCCAGAGGATAAAAGGTCAAGAGACAGGATATGAGAGGCTGGGGTCAGCAAAAGCTGTAGCATCCCAGGAACATGATGATGAACAAATGGAAACATCAAACTCAGTAAATATTGCATCAGGAATGATCTTTCCAACAGTCTTTCCAACAAAAGGATGGGGTCATTTTTTGCTTGCTGAAACATGTTGGGAGTTCTGGTTTTGATACTCTGGAGTGGTGAAACACCCACAGTGGTGCCTGGACTCTTGACCAGTGAAGTCTAGCAGTGTACTCAGTCCAGGTAAAAACTTCACTGAACCGATTTTATGATATTAGATCATTAATATTATGATAGAAAAGGGACTTTCAAACCTTTCTACAAGACACAGGCATACTGAGTGGACAGTCACAGTACAACACTGCCATTTCAGGGAAATCTGAGCTATGGGAACTGGGATTTCAATTATTTGCAATAGGTGAAGAGCCACTGCCCATGTTTCCCAGCTGCTGAAGAAAAGATCTAGCCAAATTTAGCTTGGATATACTTAGACTGTATCACTGTATGTTCTGGGTCATTTCACACTGGGGAAGATGTCAATGTTTAATTGAGATTGAAGAATTGAAGGGAAACAAAGGCTATTGAAGGCCTAAATGGGGTTTGGCTGTGGCTACCCCATGTGGCCAGAATTCTCAGAGGACGCTTAGCCTGGGGAGGAATGTTAATGGTAGGAGTATTTTAGAATTATAAGAGGTATAGTGAAAAGCAATTTCTTGCTCTTCTTGCCTTATCCCATAATATGAAAACTATGGTGTTATTCCATTAGATTAATGGTTAGGTAAATTTAATACGGGTTAAAAAAAAAAAACCCCACACCTGATGTACTGTGTAGCCAGTTCATGTAATTCACTACTGAAGGAGGTCAGAGAGTGATATGCTGTTGCTGGAGTTAAAAAAGAGCTCAGTAATTTTACAGCCATTAAGAGCATGTCATTATACCTGTGAATGGGGGAATGGAAATCTCAAACTTCAGAATGCAGAGAAAGAACAGCCTTAGGAAAGAAATTTCCTCATCTTCTCCCATTACCTCTCATACTGCTGGGGAGTTGTATTAGACTGGGTTACTGCTATTACCCTTGGAATTGCCTACTAGCTGCCACCATAATGTGTACAGGTGTGCACTGGTGCAGTGAGGCACAGCAATGAACACGGTCTCATTCAGTTTACTGAACAACACTGTTTCCTTGCAGGATCTGAAAGCCCAATTATTGGTTTAAGGCAACACATTCTGTCTGTACCCTGAAATGCAGCAGCCATGGTGTTCCCCACAAGCAGATTGCCTCCATTTCGGAGGAACTTGGTGCTCTGCAGCTGATATTTCGTCTTCTTGTAGAGGCTCTTTTGCAGTTGACATCAAAAACTGGGCCTCATGGTTTTGTGAGAAAAGTGATGGCTAGCCAGCATGGCATTTTCCCCATGAGGAGTCACTGCCATGTAGGACAATACTTACTGGACTTCCTAAAAGCTACCTGGAGGGAATTGTATTTCTTTGCAGACAAATAGCATCACGAGCAGCCAGAGGCCTCCACGCAAGTCAGTTCACCCTCTAGATTTTCACAGATCCATGAAATCAGATGAGTTTGGAAATCTGGATCTCCCTTCATGCAGTTTCGTTTTTCCCAGGGAGAACCGTGACATTTGCTACCCAGTGCCATGCCCCTATTCTCTACATTAATAGCTCCTCCTATTTAGGTGAGGAAGGCTATCGTGGAAGGTCTCTTGTGTCCAGGAAGGATGTCATGGATGTGGCAAGCACACTGTGAGCCAATGGGACACATTTCTGGGTGACATATCTCCACCTCCCCTTCTTCATGGTTCATCTCCACCTTCAGGTGCCAAGCACACCTTCCTCCCCAGCGGCCAGAGGGAGACAGTTGGGTTTGTCACAATCATAAGGACTAGCTATGCATGGGAACTCAGTGCCTTTTCTGTCTGCCTTTACCTTCAAAAATTGAATTAATCTGGATAAAAATTGGCATTGTTTACTTTGTTGTGTGGATCAGGGGAATAGATTCATGTTTTAGTCAGGTTCTAGTTTGGCGGAGAATTAAAGCCTAATAAATAAGGCACAGTTGATGAAGACATCCTTTCTGCAGCTCCGATACAATCCCTTTTCTTTTTACAAGCTGAAGACAGTGAGATGCAAAACATTTTGTATGCCATCAACACACAAAACTCGTGGCTCAAGTGCTCAGCTGGTGCAAACTGTCACTGAGCAGTGGCTGGCAGCGCAAATGCACCCACCAATACTGCACGAGGAGGTGACAGAGCTGACCTTGCTTTGCTCTCACGCACCTCAGTAACACTGCACCCAACATGTGCAGTCACATTAATATCTCCCTTCAGCTTCCCTTCTCCATGTGCCAGCATTTTCCAGCACACTGGATGTGGAGAAGAGGGCTCACAGCACTGCGGTAGAGCAGTGTGAGTTATTTCCTGACAACTTGCCGCACCACCCTGCTGCCTGTATTCATGGGGAAACACGGGTGGATGGTAAGCAGCAGAAGTGTGCCAGAAGGCATTTTATGGGCTTAAGTGGTGGTTTAGCATTCAAGCCACCAAAAAGATTTTAGGCAGGAGGGGTCATCTCAGGACCTGGGGTAAAAGGACTCCTTCCTGCATCCCTCTGCTTTCTCTCTCCTCTCAGACCACAAGAAGCAAACACAGCTCTCTGCTTCATGCACTCCTGCTGCTGGCCGTTGGGCTGTTCCGCCTGCCTCGCCAGCTTCCCAGGGTCCAAGTGGCCTTTCTCCAGCTCAGCTAATCTGTCACTGCTGAATCTGTCAGCTGGTGGATAATGTATGTGCACGAGCTCTGAGGTGAGCAGGGAGAGATGGAACGGACCCAAGATTTACACACAGAGGCGAGAGGAGGAATAAAAGCTGCAGACATTATGTTTTTCTCCCCCCATTTCCAGCAAGCTCCCCAGCCCCTTACAGAGGGAGCAGCCCATGGGAGGCTGGTGGTTTTGCAGAAGCACCTACTGATACTGAATTAATCCCAAAGATCCCATGAGCAACCCACATGCCTGACACTTGCCAGAAAAAGACAAGCAGGGTGCTTTCCAGGAGCATATTTCCTGCTCTCCTAGGTGGATTTGGACAGAGCGTCCTCCCAGCTCTCAGTGCCTGCCACTGCAGATGAGTAGATTTGCAGTCACAACATCCCCTTGTCGGGCTGATCCGGTGCTGTAAGCCCACAGGCTGTATGCGGGTGCACCCCAGAGCCCCCAGCTAACCCCCATCTGCAGCACGCAGGAGCTGCAGGGCTGCACCCCGATGGCAGGAGCCCAAGCTGGCACTGCTTCAGCTGGACGCCATCCACCGGTGACAAGCCGTGCTAAGGCTGTTTCACAGCTTGTGAATCCCTGTCAGTGCCTGGGTATCTCTGGGCTCTACATGGCAGCCAACACCTCACTCAGCTCTGTATCCTCCCTGTTAAATAAAGCTCCTTACAATTAACCACCACCAAAAGTCCTGATCCTTCACACACAGGCCGCCAGCCCCTCCCTGCAGAGCAAGCTGTCTATTTCTAAAGACATGGGTCAAACACCAGGCCAGGCTTTCAGTAAAACATACGGAAGACAATGGTGTGGCAGGTATTTATGGTGATCCCTGTTGTGGAGATCAGCAGCTGGACTCCCAAAGCAGTAAAGCTAATCTCTCTGCATTAGGACAAACCTGAATTCTGGCACCCATGTCCAGTGACATGTGTCGTGTCCCACACGGAGACACATGGAGCCACACCTGCTCTGAGTCCTTTCTGCAAATGCCCAGAGCACTACAGGCTGTGTGCTGGAGCAGGCAGTCCCCAGTGCACCGGGCAGGACAGCTGGAAGGCTTGACATTGAGCTGATGAACCAAACGGCACTCAGCTGCAAGCACCACATCACCCAGGAAGACTGGGTGTGCCTTTGTAAGGCTCACTCTAATTGCACAGCGCTGTGACAGCTCTTGTGGCACCATGTGAACTACTGTGTCAGCTGGACACTTATCACCAAGAAAATAACAAACACTTAGAAGCAGGGTACATCAATGCTGTGGATGGCCTTCGAAACATGCTCCGTTCCCCCACCAAAGAAGCAGGTGTTTCCACTTGATGCTCTTCTTGTGAAGCCAGAGAGGCAGAATCCCGCTGCCTGTTTCTGGTTACACGGAAAGTAAACAGTAATTTACCACCCGCTCTGCTCTCGAGGCCTTGCTGAAGAATTGGGACCTGACATTACCTCCTTGAGACTGACAGAAATTAGCGATGACTTTATGGCTGTCTGGTTGTTGCGAAGCTGGCCTGAGGACTCCTTACCTGCTGTGGTGGCTCCAAATGGACAGACCCTTCACTGCTGACAACCTTTGTGGCTGGATTGGAGGCTAGGGGCCTTTGCTGATCTACACTGCAGATTTAAGGAAGGCTCTTATACAGTAATTACAGACAAACTACATTTTCCAGTCCTTTGCACTGAGCTTCCCCGTGCACCTGCTATCTCTCCAATTCCAGCTCTTTGGTGTAGGCTGTATCTGCATCTTCTGCAGGATTGTCTCCACGTAGGGTTAGATGCTTGGCTGGCGTGGGGAGAGCTGATGCACCTGCTCAGCATGGGGTCTTGCTTGTGGTGATATGTAGAGTGGGATTCCTCTTCTCCAATTTCAGCTGGCCAGAGCTCTACCATTTAGCATAAACCAATTGTCTGGATGTTTTCTATGGTCACTGGAGAAAGATTTACATGTCCCAGGGCAAATTATTGCCATCGCACAGTGGGTGTCTAGGGAAGGAGGGGTTGAATTACCTCCTCATTAGGGCTAAGTTAAGTAGGAAGAACATGAAACTCAGCTTGATTTGGCTAAAAAACCTGATCTGCCCCTGGGGTAAGTTAGTAAAGCTCTTCTAAACCATGCCAGCAGCACATTTGGATTGATCAATAGCCCTGGCTCAGCTATCCTTGATATGCAGTAGCGCTCATCTACAGCAATTACCTAAAAGCCTAGGAAGGGGAGGAGATCAAGTAATTTAGCAAGGGGACAGGGCCTTGCATTGATTAAAAATGTAATGGGATCTGTGCGATGGCTTCAGAGTTGCCCCTGAGGTACTTTATCAGCTCCAGTCAGGAGCTGCAGTGCTGCAGGGGCTCTGCACCTGTTCTCCAGCCCAGCAAACCAAATGCAGTCAAGGCACTTCTGTTGGCCAGTGCTCCGTTGGGCAGAGATTTGGCAGCCCCTGGGAGGGGCTGTGTCTGTACAACACACATCTGGGATCGGAGACTGAGGGAGAGAGAGATGTGCCAGAGATTATAGAGAGTCGGGATAGAAAGAGGGACAGGGCCAGCATGTTTAAATCGATGGAACAATCAGGCAGAGGCTAAAGCAATTTTGAGATTAGACCTCCTTTATGGAAAGCAGTGATCTCCTTCTGATGAAAAAGCCATCCCAGCCTCTTGTCGTAATCTTACCTCTGCTCGTGCAGTTTCCATGTGTCTCCTGGCTGACCCACTTCCTTCATCTCCTTTGCTTGTCTCCTTCAAGTGCAGTTTTAGCTCCAAACCACATAAACACCTTGTTTAAATTGCTTTAATCTCCAAGTGCTCTTTCTATTGATTTGAAACAGTTAAGCTGTCAATCAGCCCTTTCTCTTCACACTGTAGACCAGGGAGGAAGATTAAAATAACAAACAAACAAGGGGCGGATGGGCAGGGAATTAGTCTGAATTTTGCAATGGATGCTAGCTCTTAGGAGTCTGGAAACAGGTGGAAACAACATCCCTTCAGACTCTGAACTCTGTAGAAAGGCTTATCCAGAATGGAAGGCAACATGTGAGATGCCCTGCAACACCCAGCTCCTTCAGCTAGTGCATTCAGACACTCACACTGTGCATGCAGGACCTAGGTGTCTCTTCAGGCTAAGTGCCATGCAAATATTTCTAAGAGACAACCTCAGTGTTACAAAGTTTGCAGTCAGTGATGATAAGAGAGCCAAGAATAGAAATAAAAGATGCAAAGAGATGCATAGAGAGGAAAAGTAGTTTTTCCAAGGGCAGTGCATGAGCCCAAAATGGGACTGGCTCCCGATGAGCATAAAACACCCCATCAAAAAAACTCAATAAACCCATTCAGGGTGACATCTTTCTGTGCAGCAGCAAGAGAGGGAATGGGCCTTCACCTTGGCATATGCACACAGCATCCAAAGCCCAGCCTGCATCTCTGCCCCCAAATTCTGTGCAGAAATGCCGTTGAGGGAGGACATCTGGTCTGGACCACTGACACTGCGGATGCTCTCACAGCCAGTGGATGCATCCCCTGGCACATTCTCTTGCCTGGATAGCACACCAGGCCATCTGCACTCAGGACAATCCTGATGGCAGGCTTGAAGAAGCAAGCTATTATTTCATCATTACAGCAGGGATAATGATAGGGCCAGAGAGGCTGATTGCTGCTGGAGAGGTGAACGGTCAAGGAACCAGGAAGGAGAATAAAGATGAGGCATGGCACGTGTGGCTTTGCAAGATGTGCGCAGCTGGCTTAGCCTTATTCTCGTCAGAATATTGATCACTAAAATGAAGCTGAGGATCTCTGGATAGAGTCTTCAAAGGGGAAATGCAGCGAAGTTCAGCCCAGTGCTAATCACACACTCTGAAAAGCCATCCATTAATCACATTATGCAGAGCCAATATTGGACACAGCAGCACTCAGATACTCCATGGACTAATTGTACTTTGCGTGGGCTGAGGAGAAGCCCCTCTGACGACCCACTTGTTTCTTTCCCCAGCCTCACTCCAAAATGACAACCCAGAGGGACTGGGGGGACCCAAGAGTGAGAAGCGGCACTGGCAGCGCCCTGCTGGCCCCAGGGTAGAGCTGCTGGTCCTGAAGATCTCCTGGGAAGGGTTTGCACAACAGAGAGGCTTGAAATTGATTGGGTCATTCATTTGAATGCTTAATATAATAATAATAATAATAAAACTCTTTGAATGGGTTTCTTTGTCCTCGAGCAATTCAGGCTGTTGCTCGATTTCCATTTGGCATCAAGATCCTTTTATTGATATGCTATAAAAATTTGCATGCGGTGGAAATGTTACTGGAGAGTTCAGGTTGGAGGGGCACATCTTTCTAGCTGCAGGGGCAGAAGAGCTTTCATTTTCTTCTTTTGACTTTTGGGAGAAGTGGGAACAGAGATAGGGGCAGCTGGGTCACGGAGGAACTAGCAGAAATAAAAAAAGATCACCTTCTGCAGAAAATGAAGTGGCTGTCCTCCGGATAACTGTCTCCTACATTACGTTTCACGAGTCCACTCTCAAAAGGCTTCAGTGTTAAACACGGAATAAGGCAAAGGTCCCGGAGGGAAATGCTAGTGATCAGAAGAATAAAGATGGCATAATGAATTTAAATAAGGAGTAGATTTAAGGTTAGATGGACAACTGGACTTTTATTTCTGGCTATAGAAATAATTGCTTTTTACACCATTACTAATATTCTTTGGTCAAATGGAAAGGAAAGCACAGGAAGAATTAATATGAGATTTGGCATCATTTTCAAGGTTGTTGTGGTCAAGCTACATCTGACTGTGAGAGCTTCAGAGAATCCTGACACCTCAGTGAAAATCTTCTGGATGCCAACAGAAGACAACTGTACGCAGCGAGCAGTGTGACATGGAGGAGGAGAATTACACGTCAGCACTCCCTTTCTGATGACAGAGCAGAGTGTCAGTCCAGGAAAACCAAATTTAGAGAAGGGGAAAAAGAGGCTGTGAAACAAGCAGATTTTTTTATATACATTAAAGACACAGGCAGGCTTGGTTTCATGTGTTTAGAGGACTTCAATCAAATGAATAACGATTTCTTTCCCCTGCTCCCTTTCCCCACTTGTTAACAGCTGGCTGACAGCGATCACACGCAGCAGTAAGGGCTAAAGCACAGAACGGAGCATCCAGAGGGAATGTTGGTGAATGAAGACTCTGAGAGCAGGACAGAAAAAGGGTTGGGGAGAGGCATCAGCTAAAATAGAAAAGGACAGCAGCACGGCCATGGCACAATGACTTAATTTGTGAGTTTGTTTGTGGGCTGATGTGACACCCACGCGCTGAGCAACAGCTGGCGACATCTGCCACAGCTCCTCCCCTTCTTCAGCTTTCAAACACTTGCTGTCCTCATCAGTTCTTCTTTCTTCTCCTCCCCTTGCACTTCCTGACTGCTGCAGTTTGCTTTTTTTTAATGAAGTTCCATACTGGGGCTTCAAAGGAGAGGTGCACAGAAGTCAGGAAGAGGAGGGAGTGGTGCCTTCCAGCCTTTCAGGTTAAAATTGCAAACACACATATATGTGTGCACATTGAGAAAGCAAAGCAAGAAGGGAAATCAATAGCCCTGGTCAAAACTCATTTTCAAATCCGAATGAAACTTGTGATTAGTAGAGCCTCACAGAAGCCACTGTTTCCAGACTTGATCTCGTCCTTACATGTCAGTTAGTCCGTTCCTTTGTCAAACAGCTCCACGTGCATGAGATTCACCATTGGCAGGAATGCCAGCTCCCTTTTCTGGCTCAGGTCTGTGCTTGGAGTAGAAAAATGCAACAGGCAGAACCTGCTTTCTTTACTGAATATTCTTCTCATTGCTAGCTCTGCCGATGGGCTTTAGCATCTTCCCTACTGTGTTCAAGAGGAATGGGAAGAGTTGAGGGGGATGATCATGTATGAAGAGGAGTCAGTTTACACAAATCCAATCTTAACTCCAGAATTATGGTCATATTTTTAACATTTATTTCATTGAATGACACTTTTACCACCACATTCAATAAATCAGTGGAGATGGGGTGGGAGAGTGGAAGACCAGGCAGGGATAGAAGGGGAGATGAGAGTGTGAGAGAGAGGAAATGAAGAAAATAAGCTCCGGTCACCTGAGCTCATTTCTGAAGGTGATCATAACTGGTGATTAGCAAAGTCTGACTTAAGTAAGTGCTATTATTTCCACCCTAGCTTGCGATGTAAATGTCAGCTTCCTGCAGCAAGGAAAGGACCACTAATGCCTGCAGCAAAGCAAGGAGGGACGAGGAGCTTCCAAATGAGCTTGACATTTTCTTAACCTGCTACAAACAGAGGCTGCAAAAGGCCAGGGAAGAAACCCATTGAGTGACTGAGAGGGCTGTAAATGAAGAGCAAGACCTTGCTTAAACACAGCCATTTGTAATGGGCTGTTGAGCTGTGACAGAGGGTGAGTTGTGGGAGTTTGCGTCAGGAGGGGGTGCCAAGAAGGTGGGTGGAGGAGCAGATGTGTTCACACTCCCTTTGGCAAAGAGGATAATAACATTTGCCTTCTTTAAAGGGAATACTGATGAAGAGTTAGTAAGCCTGGGCTGGGCTGCTTTCCATATACTCACTGTCTTTTCTGAGGGCCTTTGATATGGGAGGGTTTGAGAAGTGGGACCTCCAAACAGGAAAAAAAAAAAAGAAAAAAAAAAAAAAAAAAAAAAAAAAAAAAAAGAAGAAGAAACTACACAGCAGGAATGATTCCCCTGCTTACAAAACTTAAAACTCCTAAGGAATCAAAAGAATTTTCCATCTTCCTCAGGGGAAAAAAAA
>VXAV01000898.1:84828-116344 GCA_013399715.1 Alectura lathami
AAAAGAAGTATCAAAATTTTAAGGGCTAAAGAGTGTAAGAAACACGTTCTCTCAGATGAGTCAATATAATGATAATTAGCAGAGCCACCTAAGCCGTGGCAAACAGATCAGTCCTTTGCCTCAGCCTGCTTCAGATAAAAGTTGGTCTACATCACAGAGTCCCCACTCTTTTGGTGGCAGTTCTGTGCACCTCACCACCATGACTCAGTTCTGCATCTCCCTGCCTGTTCGACTTCAACCAGTGGGAAAGTCATCTGACCTGGCTCATTTATCCCGGAAAGAACTGATATCCGCTCATGAGCATTTTCCAGTTAAAACCCATTTCAGAGAAATGGGGGTGTAGTAAAGGGTCTGTGGTGCTGTGCAAAGGCTACTTGAACTCAGTGTTGGACAGCAGACTGCAAAGCTTTAGAGAGTGTTTAAGATCAGGACACAAAGAATGACCTTTTCCATTGGCAAGTTTCCAAAAGTTACGTTTTACTAAATGCAGTTTGTACTACTGGAAGAATACTTGGATTTGAGGGGCACCTCAACCTGCTAAGTCTCCAGAAAGGCCAAAGTACCATAACTTTCCTTGAACCTACACACAATCACCACATTATTCTTGCTGCACAAAGGTGCATCCATGGTTTTGAAAAAGCTGCTTGTTACGGTTCAGTAAAGAAGGATAGACCATATTTTATCACAGATCTGCTTGTAAGGTTCATTATTGATTTTAATATACCTGTGCCAAGAGGCAGCAATGGGCATAGTTTTTTAAAGAGAAGGAAGGAAGATTAAATATACTCAGTCCTTGTCACCTTAGCAAACATTTATCCATCCGGTTCTCTGTGATGAGAAGTCTCTATTCCAAAGAAGGAATTAAATTTTAATAGGACAGAAACTTGTTTGTAAGGATGTCATGGCCCAGGATTGGAACAGACTACAGCTCTGTAGGGAAACACCTGAGGCTGCTGGTAGAAGAAAACCAGAACGTGATAACATATTCCTGTACCGACTGATAGTAGGGAAGTAGGTGATGCAGGACAGGACTAACGTGGAGCTTCCTAGCTGCTCACAGCAGAGAAATTCCCTGTTCAGAAAGGAGGCAGAGCAGCATACTGCTCGCAAATGCGATGTCAAAGTTACAGGGAAGACCAGCAAATCCCAGTAAGGATAACAGTGTTCCTCACTGGTTATACTCACTGCCACGGGCTTCCCCAGCAGCAGGAACCAGCCTGAAGGGCTGTGTTTGCAAGTAAATCTCTTCCCTTCTTTGCAGATGGGCTTTACTCCACTTGGGGAATGCTCAACCCTTCAAGGCAACGCCAGCCAAGCTTGACACTGTTGAGCAGTTTAATCATCTCCTCACTTGGACAGAGGAAGGCTCTGCTGCAGCTGAAGGGTTTGCTGGGCTCTCCAGCTTACAGCCCAGGGTCTTCTGGACTAAAGCAGGTGATGTAATGTGCATTAATGAACAGGACCAGTGCAGGCTAGCAGATGGTTTGGGCAACCAGCACCTTCTCTGCTGTGCTTGGTGCTGTGGAGCAGGCACAGCAGAGGTTGCTGCTCTCCCACTGTCCCCATGTACACCAAGGTTCACTCCATGCTCCAGCGAAGATCTCACTTTACCTCCTGCCCTTTAGTGGCCTCCACAGCTTCTTACTTCCAGTCATTACCAGCCACGGTCTGTATTTAATGAGGCCAGAGTTCACTGGATGAAATAAATGCAGGTCCCCGAACCTTCTAAACCAAAGCTAATGAAAAATATATGCTCCCTCACTCCTGCTCTCATTTTCACATCCTGCAAATTATCTGTGCTAATGCACGCAACTCTCTGCTCCTCCGTGGCTTCAGATGCTGAACTTTGAGTCTTTGTCACATCAGCCGGCACCAAGTAATTCTGTACAGAAGTCTGACATTTCCAGTTGAAAAAAATAAATTGATTAAAATTCAACAGGCATGTAGTGTTCAGCTTTTAAAGGTCGGCGAATCTAAGGAACTATCAACTGTAAAATAATTCAGCGTTTAGAGGGGAGGGGCAGCTGGGGGTTCCTGGGAAGAAGGAGGGAGCAAAGAATGTTAGGATCATTTACTGCCTTTATTTCACTGTCAAGAACATAATTACAGGCAATTTAATTATTTCATAATGGAAATGGTCCATCTTCCTGAGCATCATGGCCAGATCCTGCTTTGTGGTGCAGTGCAGGCATGGGGAGTGGCCTCTGACAGTCAGCAGGGTGCTCCTGTAGGTGAGTGTCCACAGGGACCTCAGAAAAGGAAGATGGGTGATGTTGTTTCTAGGCAGCTCCTCAGGACAGAGACGGATCAGGCTCATCTGAAGAAGACTTTCTATTGCCTAGTGGGAGGAAGAAGGACCAAACTGGAGCAATTGTGGCAGAGAACCCTGCTGAGGGAATGGCTTTCATGTGTGGAGGATGAATCTATCCAGCCACAGGTCTTCTATCAAGCATGCTGCTGTCTGGTCCTGCATGTCTGCTGTGAATTATTGCACTGGGAGGTTCTGCTGGATGTGGAAGCCAAGATGGGCATGCACAGCCCCTAAGTGAACTGCAGAAATGAGTAACCACCCCAAAGGAAACTGGGTCAGGGTTTCAAGCAGTGCACCATCCATTTCACTTCACTGGAGGTCTGCCAAAATACACATGCCGTATCCTCGAGGTCTTCAAATTGTGCCACCTGGATTTTGCATTTTGAGGTTTGTGCTGCCTGGTTTTGAATATGATCAGGTTAAACAGGAAGCAAAATCTCTTCGCACCAGTCTCAATAGACCACCACCACGTACCTGAACAAGAAGCCTGGGCACAGATGGAAATCTTCAACATGAGACTTTGATTCCAAGATACTAATTAGACCCCTTCCCTTGATTACAGTATGCATGTATAAATCACATTATGTAATGTATTACTTCTCTTCCTCCTTTATCACTTTGTATCAATAAAATCTTTGTTCCTCACACCCTTCTGTGCATGAACTTTTTCCAGCCTGGAACACATTTGATTTCGCTGTGTTGAAGTTAAGAAATTCATCCTATGGGAAACATCTGGGACTCAATGGCACAAAGAGGCAGAGGACAAGCCGGAGCCCACTTCTGAGTGGGGTCTGAGGCAGTGACTGTGGTCACCTGGCATCCTGCTGGGTCTCTGATCGTTGATTCAGCAGGAAGTTGGTAGTGTGTTGCTCTCGTGTCCTCTCCAAGGACAGGATCACAGCCTGTTGTACAATCCAACTGTGACCCCTACAGGTCTCTGAAAGGAGACTGCTGATCTCCTCAGATACACAGAGAGAGAAAGAGAGTAAGCAAGGGATCTCCTTGCCCCTTATCACTCAGTGCCCTTGAATATCAGGGCACATGTGATACACCTGTGATTCATTATTCCTTGTGATATCAAATTCTCCCTTCACTCACACAGTTGCCATGCCATTGATTTTAGTGGGAACAAGAGTACTATGCCTGAAGGGAAAAACACACTCCATGAAGTTGCTGGTGAATTGTGCTCTCCAGACCTGAGAGCACTAGAAGGACTCAGCTCAGGGAGCAAATATACACATCAAAGTAGAGCAGGATGACTCCTACCGCAAGGTGGCTGTAGGAAGCTTCTCCAGGGGAAGTTGTGGCTGAGCAACAGGCCAAATCAACCTTGAAAAATCATAACGAGGGGAAAGAGAAAGAGAAGAGCCAGCAGGCACGCTGCTGTTTATCTGTCCATCGCCCACATGCTGCTGGATGTCAGCACAAAGGAGAGGCAAAGCAAAGAGAATGCTGTGTCTTCTTTATTTGAAGTGCTCCCTGCCTAACTTTGCTAACTAGCTTCATCACTAGACCCCTGTCTTGCCTCATCTCAGCAGGGATCCAAAGTACATCACCATAAGCTCCTGGTAAGCTTTTGATCTCACTGGCATTTACATCACCAGAAGAGTCCCCATGTCCTTTTCCCTGCCTAGTGAGTCTATTTTGCAAGCAGTGGGACACTGACATGCCCATGTCTCTTCATCCATTACACTAGCTCAACAGAGGGATTCAGCTCTTCCATCTTCCTGCAGACCTGTACCTCCTCTGCCTGACATTCTCCCTCCAGCACCACCAACAAGCAGCTACAGTCTCCAGTGCACCATGTACTTAACGTGGATTGCGATGGGCCAAGCCCACCGCAAACATCTACACAACACCAGGCTGCAGAGTGGTCTACCACACAGACAAGACCCCTCAGATTCTGGCCCTTCTGTCCAGAAAACCCATGGCCTGAAGAACATGCCAGAGAAAGAGGAGGCCCATCTACAACCCTGCATCCCACCAGCATGGAGTCTGCAAAGCTTGGACCCGGGGTAGGTAAGCACCATGTCTCCCTACCGAGGAGGGTTTGCTGACAGCAATGCCAGGGCTCAGCTTTGAAGCAACAGCAGCCAGCAGAGCTGCTCTGCCTCCTTCCCCCTCCCACTGCTACACAGCAGCCAAAAACCACCGTGTTGATTATTCAAGAGTGGACTCTTAACAGCTCTAATCAGCTGCTAATCCAATAACACACTCAGCTGAGCCGCACTCCCCGGTCCCAGGTCCCAGCCGCTGAGAGAACATTTACAGCTGCGTGGTGTTGATAATAACTGCCCAGCGGTCAGGAGCTCAGCAAATGACTCACTGCTGCCTCATGTTCCTTTCCTCCCCACCTTCCCCTGTCCTCTCTGTGCCCCCTAGGAAAACAGACTGCTGCACACTTGGCTGCTGGTGGGGTCCTGTCTTTTGCTTTGCGTGCAGCTGTGACAGCCCAGCTCCTGGGATTCCCAGGAAAATAAGCTGCTTCTTCTCTTGAGCTACCCCCGGCACAGCTGCTTTAAATGTAATAAATAAAAGAAGAGGCATCAAATCCATCATTTTGAGGGCATTTGAAATGCAAGATGCCAGAGACCAGCCAGCACAGCCTCAGGCCCTTTCAGTTCTCCAACACTTCAGTGCAAGCTGTGAGCATTCAGCCTGGGTGGCCTGGAGCCAGCATGCAGGGGGAGAGGCATTAAATGCAGAAACATCCCTTCCTCAGCTCCACCCCAGCTTCCCATCCCCAAGCTCTTCCTGAGGCAGCCAGAAAAACATCACACCTGCTTCTCACTCTCTTCACAGCCTGATTCCTCAAATAGAGAGGCTGGCAGCATCTCCTGCTAGGTCCTTTTTCTTTGCTCCACCTTCCAGCTGCCTATCTCCCCAAAGCCTCTGGGTTTTTGCTCTGTCTGTGCTCAGCCCCTTCCTGCCCTTTATGAGTTGTGCCAGGCCCTGCCTCCTCCTGCCTCCTTAATCAATATCCCTCATTAGCTATATGATTACAAATGACTGCTTATTTTCCTCTGGGTTCACCCTCAGAGCTGCACTAGTAAAAAGGTGTGGAAAGCATTTCTAGGATTAAATAGAGACTTCCCGTCATGAAACCAATTTATTCTTGCACTGACATGTACAGCTGCAGTTGTGTGTGCATTTACGTGTGTGTGCATGCGTCAGGGTGTATAACTTTTTTTTTTTTTTTTTTTTTTTTTTTCCTTCCGGTAGGATTTCTAGAGAGTCAAAAGTGTGTGAAGAAAGGTGCATCCCCATCGTAGCCCTTCTTTGGGTACAAGAAGAAAACAAGCATAATGAAATCAGCCAAAGAAAAAGGTCTATATGGGGTGTTTTTTCATCATTGGCTCTCACAGTGCTTGAATGTCTCTAACTGGTTATTTTTCACAAGCACCCCATGGAGCAGGCAAATGCATTGCTCCCAGTAACACTAAGATGTTTGGGTCTAGTTAAAACTAAAGTAGGGTTGTTGTTCACTGCTGTTTGCTCCAGCCTGCTCCCCTTTCCATGAGCCCTGGGGCTGCAGCAGGGATGACCCCTCACAGTGCCTCTCCCTGATTTCAGCAGGTCTCTGCCATACAAGCCTTCCCTTGTTCCCTGCAAGGTCTTTCCCAGACTGGATCCTAACCGGCAGCTTTTTCTCTCCTGGTACAGAAAAAGTCTTTCTCTTGTTCTCCAGTGTTCACTGCTGCAATTTCTTCAGCATTCAGTGTTGTGGGTGAGGATAATCCTGAAGCGGGGACCAAAAGAAGATCCCAGAGCCTCCTCCCTGCCAGCACAGCACGTGCAGACAAGTTAGTTCAGTGTTTTCCCTTGTGCTGTTTATTTTGGGTAGAGTGCAGATCCTAATAGATTGGAATAGCTCCACTGGGGCTCCTCTGCTCTATTGTGTGTGTAATCCCCTCCCTAAAACACAGTCCTACCTGATTATATGCTTAGACAAGGGGCTAGAAAAGCCCCAGGGACACTGAGATTCTCTATAGAAGAATCTGGGAAGAGCTGGGTTTTTTGAACCAAAAACAATGTGAAGAAGTGCCATTGACCCACTTTTTCCCTGCCTTGCAAAATTCTTCACAACAATAATGATGAGAAATAATAATGGTTTGTGCAGGGACCTGGGGCCACTGCAGGCAGGCCTGGAGATCTCCTGTCTGTGTGGCACAGAGGGGAGGGCTGCCCTGGTGGAGGCTGTGAAATGCAGCTCCCAGCACCCCAGTGCCCTGTCCACATGAGTGACTTGGGGCCAGACCCAACCCCACCGGTGCTGCAAGGTGCTGGCCCTTTGCCCCATCCCAATTTCACACTACCTTGGCCAGTACACAGCAATTTAGTGTGATTCCACTGGGCCATGGAGGTCCTGAGCTGCCTCATTCCATGCTGCAGGCACAGGGTTAATCAATGGGAGCAGGGTGAACATCACCTCCTCTCTCCCAGGGCCTTCTGGCATTTCTGGGGTCCATAAGACCAGGATCTGTGGGAGGAAAAAGGACCTGTCCATGCACCAAGCTCAGCCCTGCCCACGTGCCTTCCTTTGAGCCTTCAAGCCCCTTTTGCTGGGGCCTCGAGGTGTTTATAGGCAGAGCATAAGGGCTGAGAGTGAGCAGAGGTGGGTGGCCAGAGGTGTGTGGACAGCATGAGAGCTGGGTGCATGATGGACTGGAGGAAACCGTGCATCATGACACCGAAACGTCCCCAAGGGCTTCCTCAGCCCCTTCCCCACATTGGCTCACTGCAGTCTTAATGAGGAGGGGCTTAGAGGAAACAGTGGAAAACACTGGGCTGAGAGCCCCAGCGCATGGCACCCGTCTCAAAGCCCTGCCAAGCCATCGGCTGGCAGCAGCTTTCTCTCTGGCAGGGATCTGGCAGCCCTGCACTGAAGGCTCCGGAGTCTGCCCCTGTGCCACAGATGTCCCCGCTGGGAAACGGTGACAGTGCACAGCAGCTTCCTCCAGGCTTGGCTGCTGAATGGCAGCCAGTTTGGGGCAGAAAGTGTGGAAAAAAGAGATCTTCAGGACTTGAGGTCAAGCAGCAGCACAGAGACTTTGGGGTTGCACCTACCTGGCACAATGGCACTTGAGCATCCCTGGGGGACTTAGATGCTGTGACAGTGTTGTCTCTGCTGCCAGCTCCCATGCTGGCCTCAGCGAGAAGCCCTGCACAGACCCTGCCAGGATCGAGCCCACGCCTGGGCTGGGTTTGGCACAACCCAGCCCGCTGGCACCGCATTCACGCACTCGGCGCTCCCGAAGCCGGCACACGCTGCGTCCCCGCACTGCTCTGCCCCTCCTTCCTGTCATTCGGTGACATAATGGAATCAAATTAAAGCCCCATTTACCAGTTTTATTGCCTATTATTTATAATACTCCAGCTCCAAAGTGCTGTTTTATAGAGTGCTTAAGCTGCCATTGCTGGATAGAGTTTGCCATAAATGTCTCCACATGCACAGAACATAATGTCCTTGCGTCGTGCAGGAAAAGGGAAGAGATTATTCTCAATTATTTCATATAGTCTGTTTTATTGTCTTATTGTAATAAACTGTCATACCCTACAACACTTTAAAATCAATAGTTTGCATTAAAAGTAATGAAAAGTAGTTATTAATCCCGCTTAGTGTTTCCGCTGTTCCGCTCACCGCGAGGCCCTGGAACAGGGACCTGGTGATAATTATTCATTTCCGATCAATAGGAACATTTCCCAGCGCTCCTGTGTGTGTTGCTGCTCTCACAGCTGTGCAAGTTGATGATAAGGGAGGCTGGGGAGGGGGTGTGCTTGGCCATGCCTCAGTTTCCCCATATTGTTCACCCATGAGACAGAACAGTTTTGTTCGAGGAGCAAGCCTAGGTTTAAATGCAGCCAAAGCAGGGGTTTAGTTTTGTTTTGCCTCCCCAAGAGCTGCCAGATTTATGGAACAAAAGGGAATTTGCAAACACCAAAATCAGAAATATGGTATTGCCCCACAACAGCTTTTCTTATCACTGGAATAATTCAGCTCACACTGGGCTTCCTCCCTACCCAAGCTCTGAGCCCCAGGCACTTGAGCAGCATTCAGCTCATCACCAGGTGTTCCTGAAGCACCCATCAGTGCCTTTTGACTGCCAAATCCCTAAGGCCCATGTCACAGGACCAGTTTGAAGGGAAGAGTCCAGGTGGAGTGCAGCAGCGCTGACTGTGGTGTGGTGTCCACTCATCTTTGTGTGAGTTGGGCCACATCCACGTGCACATTCACATGTGATGTCCAAGGCCTTGCAGAGCTTTATGGTGAGCCTGGTCCCACTCATGCCCATTAACACAGGCAGTGCCACCCTAAGCAGACCCAGCTTCTACCCAGTGTACTGAAGCACCTAAGCAGCCACCTCGATCAGGCTTTAGGCTGGATTTCTTTAGAAAGAAATTGAACTGGATTCCAGCTTTCTTTGCAATCCTGCAGTGAGGTATGTAAATCTCACACCAGCTGGGCAGGATGAAACAAATTTCAGTTTATTCACAACATACTTATCTTCGCATCACAACTCTTCAAACCATCTGAGGCATGCGCGTTCCTAGATGCTGTCCAGTGTTGCCACAGCATGACACGGAACTCACACTGTGCATTGGTACTTTGGTTAAGCAGGATGATTCTTTCCTTAAAGTATTCCTCTGTGTTAACAACTCACTGCAGGTATGGTAAAAATCACCAAAATTATTTACATTTTTTTTTATTTACATTTTTATTATTTACATTTGAAATTTGTTAAATTCAGATGATGGAGTTAGGGTGTGAGCTCTCTCCCACTCCACATCTCCAAGGACATCTCCTCCCTCTGCTGTGTCCTGAAGCTCTTGGAGGAGAACTGACAGATGCAGGGGACAGAGCAGGAGGCAAAGCCAGGAGCCAGCCCGGCCACGTCCCCCTGGCAGTGCCCTGCCCCAGGCTGGGCCCATGGAGGTGCATGCAGTGCAGCTGGGGGTAGCTGCTGAGCAGAGCTGAATCTCAGCTGGGAAGGATGGAGAGAGTGAACAAAGGGATGAAGGGACACACTGAGCACCAAGCCCATCCTTTTATTTTTATTTTATTTTATTTTTTTAAAATAATATTTCCAATTATGTATCTTTTTTCAATGGGAAAACCCAGCTGGTTGCTTGAATTGTCTCTGTCTCTGATTCAGTTCGGCTGTAATGAAAAGAGTCTGCTAGGACATTAATTGTCGTGATAAACATCAGAATAACCCATCCACCTGCATACGCACGGCTCGATGGCAGGCCCGCCATATCAATATCAGAGCAGCATTTCTTCATCGCTGCTTTCTGCAATAACTAAGGAATAGAACCAAATCCTGGTACAAGCCAGAAGGAGTTATCAGTGCCTGATCAGATCTCAAGAGATTTGTTTATTTTTAATAAAGTCCATCTTCCCCTCTGTTTGTCAGAAGCACTTTGCTTTAAATGTTGGATGAGTAGAAGCAGGAACTACCTGTGTCTGCGTTCACTCAGGGAAGAAGACATAGACAGGCACTTCCACTCCTCACACCCAAATATCTCAAAGCATGTGAGAGCATCTTTTCTTCCAGCAAAACAGCTTCACTTTGGTAGGCTCCCTTCTCAGGAGAAGAAGCATAGACCTGCAATGCAAGAGTGCAAGAAGCATTCTGAGGGTCACATGTGAAGGACAGGGGGACTCTGCTGCCTGGGGCCAAGCACTGGTGGGGGCATCCTGCGTTAGGTGGGATGTCCTGCGCTGGGTGGGATGTCCTATGCTCCTGCATAGGAGCCTTAAGAGTGTGCCAAGACGCAATACACAAGACACAAGACAGTGTGTGCAAAGAGAGAGGAGGGAGGTTTGGGAGTCACTGTCCTGGTGACATGGGTGGGAAGGATGGGTCTTTTTTCCCACCTAGATGACAGGGCTTTAATCTAGCCTTGACAGTATCTGAAATTAAAATCGAACCTGACATGCGGACAGTGGCAGAAATGAATTACACCTCTCCTGCTGGTAGATAATCCCCTTCTAATTCCCCCACTTTATTCAGATGAGAGATGGTTTAGGTAAAGGGGAGGCAGGAAATATTCTCCCTCTCCCTTCTCACAGATGGCAGCTCTCCCAGGGCAACACCGTGTCAGGTCACACAGCAAACCTCCACCCCTGGTTAGCAACACCCTGTCCTGCAACCGCCGTGCACCACTCAGATGATCTCAAGACCAAAGCAGAGGAACTGAGAGCAAAGGCGTATTGCCTTGGTGCAAAAGGGAACCAAGAGGCAAAAACACAAGCACTGCAGCTAAGAACAGCAGAATGAGGACACAAATGTTGACACGAATGTTAACACAAACCAGCTTTGTATCTTATACAGCCCTGCCCACCCCTCAGCTGTGGGTTCCACCAAGCCCTGCCAAGTGATTGGCCCCCAGTGTAGGCAGCACTGCCATGGTGATGTGCCCCCGTGCCCTTCACACCATCCCCGTTAAGCCAGCAGAGACCCTTGCTGCCCCTAGGCAGCTGCATAAATCCTCAGAGGAGCTTTAACAAGATGTTTTCGCCCCTTTGTTCTCCAGCTCATGAAAAAAAATACTCCTTGTCAGCCTTTCTTTCCCCCACCTCTGTGGAGATGTTGCCTTGGAGAGGGGCCACAGAAGATAATATCAGCCCTTATTCCTTCCCATCCCCACCATACCCTTGTCCTCCCTTATCAGACGCCCCAGATTTGCTCAGGCACCCGTGTCCCCATGTCCTACAAAACCCTGCCAAATTCTCTGTCCTTCCCACCACCACACACCTTCCAGGTAGCAGCAGGTGGAGGGTGTGAGAGCCTCATAACCCAGAAGTGCAAAGTCAAGAGCCCTGGCAGCACACTCAGAGAAACGTGAGGTGCCGGTGGGGGATGCCATTACCCTTCGGCTCATCACTGCAACTCCAGAGGGACATCAGGGCATGGAAGTGAGGAGAGGAGACTGATGAGCTGTCTGCTCCTGCATCACAGGTTCAAACCCACCTCGGAGCAGTATTGACTGAAAGCAGGGGAGAGTCAGTGCTTTCCGAGTCAATGGTGGGCAAACACATCTTAACCTCGCTCTCCCCACAGCTGGCCTTCAGTGCATGCACCAAGTCAGTTTTGCTTAATAGGGTAAACAGTAATTTTTAATGTGGTTTCTTCATCTGTCTGATGAAAGTTTCTGCATAGGAAGAAATTATTTACAGAGCCCCACATCACCAGCTGGTTCCCCTCCTCCATCCAGACTTTCCTCTTCCCCAATTCAGTCCCTGACCAGGAGTGTGGGTAAAATCAGCTAGGAATCTGCAGCACAATTCAATCTCAAAGCCATTCCAGCCAACAATGGCTCTAAACAAAATATAATGAGTAATCCACATAGTAATGTCACCTTAGTTACGATTTTTTGAATGGGCTTTTCTCCCTTGGTGTCTCCACCCTCCAGCCCTAATAAGTATATCTAAAACTAGAGAAAGAAACTCATCCTCCTCTTAAAATATCAATAGAGTTGGGGGGGGGGGGTTGAAATTGCAGGAAGAATAGATAAAAATTGCAGGGAATTTTGCCCTTTGATGGAGCAGTGTTCTCAGCATCACCCTCGCATGCTGGGTAATTGATTTCCCATGGAACTCTTAGGGGCTATTTTTTTCCAATTTAGTTTTTGAATTTTAAATAAATTTCATGCTAGTTAGCTGGGCCTGCACATAGAAACCTCCTGTGTTATCCTCAGAATAAGCATCAAAAGGAGAGAGCAGGGCTGAGTCCTACCCCACCTGTCCTACAGCTACGCCTGGAACCCACTGAATGCTGTCTAAACACTGATGCTTATCCATCCTCATGTAGCTGGTCCTGGAAATGGCTGGATCATGCTTAGCTCTTTGAGGTGATCTTCTCATGGAAACATGGGTCCTAAGGCCAAAGGAGCAACCTAGTCTGACCTCTGGTCTAAGAGGCCATGGGATCTGCCTGCATTCACACTTGTTTGAACTGGAGTAAAAACATTGAATGTGGGGTGTTCATGATGTCTCTGTCAGCAACATTTCTGTATCTGACCAGACAGCACAGACACAGTTGGCCACATTCAGCACATCACAGTGAGGTCTGCTAGATGCTCCTTCCCATCTAAAAGGATATGAAATTCAGAGACAAAACCTCAGCTCCAGGTGGAACGCCAACATATTGCAACCATCCGCAACACAAGTCTCCAGCATTTGAGCTAAAAGATACAGCTCCGTTACCAAAAGCTGCCACGGGTTCATCAGCAACTCCGTGTGACCCAGACAACACAGCGAGAAGGTATGGATTACACGTACACCTTCTGTTGGAACAGCTGATCCCATCCATGGCGGTAGGAAAGCTGCTCATAACACCTGTTGGGTGAGTGCTGGAAGGAGCACTATTTGCCAGCAGCTGCTACACACAGGCTATTTTCATAACACGGACACAAGACATAATCTTGACTGAGGTTCCCAGCAAGAGGCTAACTGGGAGGCGATAGCTGACAATGCACACAGCTGTGGCTTACCAAGTCAGAGCTGAGCCAAGAGCAAGAAGCCATTAGAAGGTAATAGTGTGAAAACACTAATGGCCTAGAGCCAGATTTGAATTAACAGGCCAGGAGAGAAGAAGCCTATCAACTCTTCTTAGTTTCCCCTCTGGTTTGTTATAGGACTGCGGTGCTGTCAGATTGCTGGGAGAAAAAGGTGGAATATCCTGTCAAGGATTCTGCCCCTGATGCTCTGCAGTGCATTAACTTCTGTTTGTAATATCCTCTGCTCACTGATCATCCAGGCTGAGAGGTTAATGAAGGGAGGCACTGAATGGTAGACCTAAAAATTAAAGACCGTTAGCGCTTCCCATATGAATTTACAGGCAACTTTAAACAGTATCACATCACAGAGACATGTGAGTGACTCTGAAAGAAGGTTCTACTTTATTCTCCCTGTCTGAATTACCCAAACTGAAAGTAATTATCCACTGAGTATTCAAGAGAGCCTGTACAAATGCCGGTGATGGATGAACATGCAACAGAGTCCATTCTCTGAGACCTCATCCAGCATGCCCCTGAGACAGCATCCCAAACAGCAGGAGTCTGATCCACTTTGTGGTGGGTCACAGGAGCTGCTTTAATGCACCCTTCTCTTTCCCAGCTCCAACACACCTTTCAGCAAGCTGTCCACTCCTTACCCTTTTCTCCTGGCCCCTGAAGCCGTCCATCTCCCCTTTTTCACAGCAACAGCCCACACCACGTAGCAGCAGGGGAAGGCAGGGCGCTGAGACCCCTGCACCAAGAGCCCCCAGTCTAGCTATAGACACAAAGCACAGCCAGCACAGCTCCTCCTTTTCAAATCTCTGACTCCATCAGCCCATACCTGCTGGCTCTCTCAGCCATGTGCTTTCCACAGCTGCTCTCAGCATCTCTGCTGCACAGTGTCACAGGTGCCAGATATATTAAGGTGCTTTCTAGCTCAGAGCCCTCTGGATGTGACTCTCCAAGGCCACATACTGGCACATTTCCCTTCCACAGATGGCTTCTCCCCCTCCTTCCCCTCCCCACAATAAATGCGAGGTCTCTTTGCGATTCTGCATTCTGGTGTGACCGGCAGCACTGGGGTGAAACCGCTTAGCACAGATGGCAAATTATCCTTCCCAGCTGCTGCTGGGTGATGTAGACCTTCCCTAGCTTTATCACTCTTCATCCTTGGGCTCCTCTTCCTCCATGCTGCCAGGGGACCTCAATGCCAGGATGAGGCTGGCTTCCAGCCCCACTGGGTCCCAGCAACTTCCAGTGATGTGAGTAGTGGCTATGTTCAGGCTGAGGTTCCACTGTAAGCTCTCTTCTGGGAGGAGGAAAGCGAGTTTCCACTCTCTGTGCTCTCACCTTCCAGTTTCTCTTTATTTTCAGAAGTTCTTCATCTTCTTTCTTCAATGGAGGAAGTTCATAGAGGTTGTCAGGGAGGACTGCAGTCTTGTAAATACATGTGTGACCTCTCATAGCTCTTCTTTGAGAAATCTTTTTATTTTTTCTCTAGTAAAACACATTGGTAAAATAGCCTTTGGGCCCCTTCCTCTGAACTTTACCTCTTGCTGACGCGTTGTTTGCCTTCCTCTGTTTTCTGCCTACAATCAGTGGTTTCTCAGGTATGGTCCCAACAGAACAGCACTTTCTGGGAACGTACAAGAAGGCCTCAGGTGGTTTTACTTACAGTTAAAACAGCCCTTTCCGCTCCAGCAACGTTCCTCCTGTCATCACTCTAGTTGGAGAAGGTGCTGAGATCTCGAGCTGAAGAGACCTGATGAGAGGCCAAATGTTTTGCTCCATGAAGGGGTCCCTCTGCTGCCTCTGTTCCTCATTTCCCTCCTTCCCCACTGCAGGATGCATTCCAGAGCCCAGGTCCATGCTGGCTGCTACCTCATCCTCATGAACCTCCATCTAACCCTCTGCAGCACACGGTGCTGATGGCTCCCTGGCGTGCATTAGCACCAAGCATGAAACAAGCTGCCCTTTGCTCACATTTCCAGCTTCTGAGAGGAGGATTGATGACACCCTTGAGAGTCAGCTTCAAATAACTTTTTAAGACACAAAGTGTGTTCTGTTCCTCCAGGGAGACTACCTTCCAGCCCTTTATATGTGGTGGGCCAAAGCTCCACTCTGTGTTTGCTCAGATAAATGAAAACCTTGGGAAAACAATCAAGAAATGCCATTCATTATGAGCGGGAACTGCAGAATGGGAGGAAATTACCGGCAAAATGACTTAAAAGCCCTCCCATTTTCTGAAGATTTCTCTCTCGTTTCTTGTAGATTTGAAAGGTCGCTAGGAGCTAATGAACCTCAGATAGCAAAGCTGTCCCTTGTTTGTTTGTCATTTTGAGTTTTTCTGGTTGATTAAGATCCATGCTGGCAGTAAGGTATAAAATAGCATGTTTCTGTGTGTACAGTGAGTGCGTGTTTCCTATCCCCCCAAAAATGCTGAACTTATCAGGAATAACTGTTAGTCCCAAAGACTAAAGGGCAAAAGCACAGATAGGGAAAGGAAGATTTTATTTCCATGTCAGTAGGCTTCCCCACCTTTCCCTTGTTTTTTCCTATCCTAATTTTCTGCTTTCTTTCACACATTTTCAGAAAATCAAGTTTTTGGTTAAAAGCAGAGAAATTGAATTCTTAGTTACAGGCAAAAGCTGCAGGATACATGTTCAGAACAAGGCCTCACAAGCCAGGTCTCAGTAGACAATGCTTCTGTGTGGATCTGTTCAGAATACTTCCATATTTATTCCTGCTGCCATAAGCTTTCATCGACATACACCAATACATTAGTGCACCAGATAACACACACCCCAAGATGGGTTGATTCTAGAGCTGCCATATGTTTGGGAGTGGTAAGATATGCCATCTGCTTCCACCCAAGAACTTCATCTGAGCGTATCTGAGGACCCTGGCTGTGTTTCTAGCTGCTCACTCGCTTGGAGTCACAACCACAGAGGTCCAAATGCACAGATCAGCTCCACACACAGCTCCAGTGAGTCCTGCACACCTGGACACACCACTTTGTGCTGCCTGGACACCCAGTGCAACGCAGTGTGCCCATTATGCTGACATACCCAGAGCCCCATTACAAACGCCTGTCACCCCAAGCTAAAAAGCAGTACAAGCTGGAATAACACTCATTGCAAAAAACTTCTCCCTGTTGAGCCCAATGCCTGCAGGATACACTGGTCTGCACATAGCCTCTGCATGTGAACAAGAAATCTGCCGCATTGGAGCAGCTGAGTAATGCAGACCAGTAATGCATTGGAGCACAGGAGGCTTGATGACTCGTGGATTTGTCAGACTCATTCTAGTTTGCATTCATGCTAGCACATGCTAGTCAAAAGGATGTTAATGTCCTTATTCACTACCATGACTGATGACTCATATTAGTCCTGCCCCACTGCAGATCCCATGCTTTGATCAGTAGAATTGTGTCTCTCTTACAGCTCCAGCTCTGGACCCAAGTGACTGTGGTAAAAATAAAAAAGCAACATCCAATTCTATCTTCCACCTACCTGCTCCTGCTCCCACTCCCAGCATACTCAGAGCTAAAGAACAAACACATCACCATTCTCCTTCCTTCAGTCTCCCTGTTTAGGAGCTCAGGGTTCACAGCACAGTGTTTCTGCAGAAAAAGGTGCTGAGCACCAGTCCCCACCCAAGAGCTGTCGACTGAAGTGGGAACTTTCTGTTTCCACTCATACCACAAGTGAAGTGACCCTGGGGAAAGAAATTTTCCACTGGTGGAAGCTTTTCTGACTGTTTTACACCTGCTGCATGGATTCACAGGCATTTGAGGAGATCTTCAGACGCTCCACTGGGTGCTCATCATTTTGTCTCTGGCAGAAGCACTGCCCACTGCAGAGCGAGAAGATAAAAGCAAGCAAGAAATGACCCTGCAGACCCAGATCAAAATGTTTTAAGGGTTAAGGGCTCCCTTTCCACCAAATGACTTGGACTTGGAGCTTGATATGTGCTACACCTACCACCACTATTACTCCTCGTTGAGGGGTCACCTTTTTGGACCCCTACCCCCATGAATGGACAGCACACCGTGTAACCATCAACTAACATCCTCCCACGGTGTTACAGAGCCCACCATCCAAACACGGGAAAGGCTTGGACAGGAGATCTGCCAACAGCTGGGCCAGCAAACCAGTGCCGCTTGCAATCCCAATGCTGATTCAGTGGGTTGAGCTGGGTACCCTGGAGAGAAACACCATGTGGAGCCTGAGCTCCCTGGGTAACCTCAGCACCTGGTAGCGTGTCATGGGAACCACCACCATTAGACGACTTCACAGCCCTTCCCAGAGGGGGTGTGTTTTCTGGGCACGCTAAATCCAGGGTTTCTTCTGAAATTCTTAGCTAGCTCAACTCAAAACTAACTTGAATTTCCAAAGCAGTGAGCGCACATCCTTTTCCACCTCCTCCATCAGCTATGGCCTCACCTCTGTTGCTTTCCCTGCTGCAAGAACCTCTATCGAGTGGCATTACCTCACCAACTCTGACCTTTCCACTGAAATGCATCCTGGCTCCCACCGGGAGTGGGGAGCAGATGTTTAATCACACACCACAGCACAGCAAACCGGGGCAGGCCAGGGAGCAGCGGCAGATTCCACACTCCAGTGACGCTGCAGGATGGATTTTGCTAGACAGAATGCAATTATCCAAATTATAATTTGCTCAAGACGTAAGTCTTTTGAAATAATAATAACACTTAGCACATATAAAGCATTATAAATGTTCAAAGCACAAATGGTAATGTTTATGTCAGAAGTGTTTGAACTTCCAATAATTATTAACAAGCAAAGAAATTGCATAGCTGGGAGATTTTTTCCAGCTTTAATTCACAGGAATAGCTTGCTTTTTTTATTCCAGGGAAACTTCCCTCACACTTCTTCCTGTCTTCTGCAAATCCCAGGTTTCCTCCCAAAGTCGTGCCAAGAAATAATTAAAACAAAACCAAAAACAATTTCTTCATGCAATAAAATAGTCTGCTGCATCATAGAAAAAGAAAACAAAGAAAATGAAAGGAAGATGTGATTCTGGAAGTGACAACTTTTTATAGCTAAATGGATATAAATAAGTCAGACAAACATGCACGCACACATATTTTATATACGCCTATATACATGTAGCTCTGTATAAAACCCGCAAAAGGTCACACTTTGGATATGAACCTTTGGTCCAGTCCAGCTCCATTCAGCTCAGACAGGGCTCACAGTGACATTTCCCAAGGTGTTCCAAAGAGGAACAGGTTATATCACCTTGCGACTTCACAAGCAGATGGAGGTGGCCGTGACACATACTGGTGGGTCGGCTTCCCCTCCTGCCTGCGGCTCCCACCTCTGTTTTCACAAACCCTCACTGTCGTTTGAGGAGCGCGTGTGGGAACAAACCTTGTGCTTGGAGAGCCCCAAGCCCCCATTACTTGGCCAAAAAGGCTTTTGTCCCCTCACTCTGCTGTAATGTGATGGGACATAGCTCCGTGTGCCTTGAGCGGACACACTACTCAGCATGCCACTAGACCTCACCTGCCCATGCACAGCTTTCCTGCAAATCCACGGTCTTCCTATGTAAAATCTGGTGAAGGGAAAATGCTTGCAAAAAATCCCGCTCCATGGCCAGAACCATGCAATAGGCATTGGTTTTTCGAGCCAGATTGAGATTGGGCTGAGCATCCTGCTCTCACTGGAGCAGCCAGGGGACTCTGGGATGTTTTTTCATGACAACAGTAGGCATTGTGTTGAAAAAAAAATAAAAATAAAAAATGAAGCCATGTCTCTGGACAACTCTTGGAGCCAGAACTCATTTCTCTCACTCTGTTCTCCTAAAGCATCAGAATGGCCAACATTTCAAGCACTGGTGGCACATTGGCGAACTCACCAGAGCTCTAGGGCATGTTTCTCATTTGTATATTTACATAAATTTCCATATGGCATGGAAAAACAATAAATAGAGGTGGCAATGTAAGTTCGTAATTTTTCATGCATATAAGGTTTTTTTCCCTGCAAGTTGCTGAGCCCTCACTGCCCGATTCAGCACAAGGGCATAAGCCTTTGCACTGCATTAAGCTGGTGCTCAATGTCTGGGGCAGGGGGGCTGAGCCTCCTGCCAGGGTGGGAGCCGCACTCCCAGAGAAGCAGGCCAAGACGACAGCAAGAGCACAGGCATTTCTGAACAGCTGGGTGCTTCATCGTGTAGATGCTACGGGGATAGGAGCCTTGGAAACAGGCTGGTATGGAGAGAGAAACTGCTAGAGGAATAGAGCAGACCGTGGTGCAGAATATCTCAGCATACATTGGGCTGGCTCCCTGCGTCCCCCTCCCTCATTAACAGGACAGAGAGATGGAAAACCTGCAGTCCCCCAGCCCAGCCTCCAGATTAGGGAAGGGCTTGGCCCTCAGCCTCGCCCAGGCAGGGATGCAGGGGAAGGAAAGGCAGCACGAGGCCTACTGGGGCTGGGGAGGGAAGGGAAAAGCAAAGAGTCCTGAAACCTCTTCTTAAAGAAAATAAATAAATAAACCCAGGGAAACAAACAAGAAATCCACTCAGCCAAAGCACTATCAAAGCAGCAACCTTGGTTTAAATACCTTTTCCAGACACAATTAAGCCGAGCAGGCTGCTTGAACTTTCGCCGCAGCAGGATCCCAGTGGGGTTAAGGCGTTCTGAACTCACACTGCCCAAAGTTTCTCTCTCCCCTGCTCAGAGCTAGAGGGGAGACTGACTCATTTGCTTAAAAATAAAAACACCGCTATCTAAACTTTAATGTCTTTGTTTCTTATTGCTGCAGGCAGTGGTTCATATGCATTCCAAACAGCACTTTGACTGCAAATGTACCGTTTTGGAAGCTATTCCACCTGAAAAACAATATCTTTCATCTCCCTGCCTTGCACTGTTGGGGGCTGGGAGCTTGCCCATCCTGGCTCCACTGCCAGCAGTGGGGTGGAAAAGGAAGGAGCTGGCTCTGCCGCAAGGATGGCCCTTGGTGAGGGCAGGAGGAAAGGCAGGGGTGGAGGGAGGATGCTGGAAGGCTGGAGGTGCTGCTGAGCAGGACTGCAGCCTGCGCTGGAAGAGAAGGTATTAGAAATGCAGTTGGGCAGGGGGATGAAGGCAAGCCCTGTTGCACCCAGGACATACTATGGGGACAAAAGAGCAAAGTCGCTGTGTTCCCTGCACGCCTCCACCCCTGGGCTACAGGCAGAAAGCAAGCTTTGGATGGCAGCATGCACCTACGTCCACACCAGTTGCATCTTCCTAGCCCAGCAAAGAAGAGGGGATCCTGGAACTGGGGCCAGCACACGCACTTTGCACCGACCCTTGCTGAAACCTCCTCCATGATGTCCTCCCCATGTCATCACTTGTGTCAGGATGGTTTTGTTATGCTATTACCTGCCCAAACGCTAACCCTTCATCTTGCTGCAAACACAGCAGTGTCACAGCTATGTCACGTGTGCCTATTCTGCCCTTGCCTCTACAAATGTTTACACAAGGGAGAGACTACAGGGAGGTCAGCTCTAGACACTCTGTGCAGTGGTCATCACCCTAGCCCCGGGCTTTGAACACCAGCATGGCTTTGCTGGGGTCCTCACTGCTCACGCTGAGTCACTCGTTTTGTTGGTGTCTTTCTGTCTAACGCTCCCGTGTTGCTCCTGCTTCCACGGAAATCACTGACCAGCCTCTCACCAGTTTTTACACAGTGGGATCTGTTTGAAGATGGATAGCCAAGGGAATCCGAGCTGGGGTGCACACAGGGGTGGTCGAATGACTGATCCTCCAAGGGGGCTGTGTATTCGTCTCACGCATGTAATGACTTTGTGTTGTTACCCTAGCAACTACATCTCGGAGATGATGCAATCAAATTTGGGAACGATGTGATTAGAAATGACAGGCAAGGGGAAACAAAGGGAAGCAAAGTTGCTGTGGCAGCTGGGATGCAGTGCTCAGCGCGTAATGCATGTAGCGGGGCTGCGAGACGTTCTTCCGAGCAATTACACTAAATATCATATTCTATTTGCCAGCTAATTACAGAATATCATTCAGTGCCTGACGTCCAGCCTGTCCCTGCTCTCCCCACTTTGGAGAGGCCCAGGGAATGGCACTCTCATTAACCCAGCCGTGTTTGATCTGCTCTTACATTTTCACTTGGCACCTGCCCAGCACAGACTACTGCATGCTTTTCCCCATCCGTGCATTATTCCCTTCCCCACATCACAGCCCCCCTCTCGCACAGGTCCCTGCTGCTCTCTCTTGGTAGCTACAAATCCACGTCCTTGTCTTTGCCAGAACCCTCCCAGGGAGACAGAGGTGCCGACGAGTCCCCCCAGAGGGGAGAGCATTGCTCTGGGCTGCATCTGCACAGCTGCAAATGCTCTGCCAGCCTCTCACCCCACACACAACGGCCCCAGTAGGTCTATGCACTATCTGAGGGCTCATAACACTATAGTACGAAGCTTAAATTGCATTTAGGCTTGTACAGCCTGAGCACAGCTGCCCAGATGTTCTGCTGGCTTTACACCCACACGACTTCACTTTGCTAGAGCATGAGCTCCATTGCACAATGCGGGGGCTGCACCTGGATACTCTCCTAGCACATCCTATTTCCTATGGCAGCAGGCCAGGGGTGCAAGGTGCCCGTGAGCTCCATCAGAGCCATGTTTTGGGCTTGGCTTATTCATCTGCCATGGGGATGCACTTGGGGCTCTGCCCCTGCTCCTGGAGATAATTGTCCTGGAAAGGAGAGAGAAATGGGTGGGAAAAAATAGGGAATGGGGGCTTGCACTGTAAATTCTGCTGATGATTCATAATCCCCTCTTCTCAGAATTTCAGGTTTCTTAACTATTATCCCTCTCGCAGGAAGCCCCAGCTGTTCTTTTGACAGGTTTATATGACCCAGCAGGCACTTTTCAGTCATTTTCACTGTAAAAACAACAGGCTCAATTCTCTGTTCCTCGGTACCTGGCAGTGTCATTAGCTTAGTGCCGAGGATGAATAGGGGAGCGGGAAGGAAGAGGGATCACTGCTGCTCTGATGTGACACCTCTTTGCAGCTCCCCATGCTGTCCTCGACCATCAGATGGATCTGACAGCAGCTGGGAGTCACCTCAGGGGTGACGAAACCAAACATTTCCAAAGGAGTGCTGGGGACAGCAAACTGAGGCCACTTCTCTCCCAGACTACCAGAAAAAGGAAGGACGGTTTGAAACATGCATCATCGGACATGTTTTAAGATCCTGGTGGTGATGGGACACCTCGGTGGGTGTTCAGGATGAACCCTGATGTTGTCCCTTACAAGTAAATGTGTTCAGAACAGAGCAGGCAGTTTCTGAGTTACGATTTTAGCATGAGAGTCAATCACTTGGTAAATGCAGCAAGCTGCCCTGTTTTCCCCCATGTAGCCATAGTCTCTCTGCTGTTGGCATCCCAAAAGGAATTAACAGGAGCCATACCAAGCCCTTCTGTCTCAATCCAGGTGCCAGAGGTGATGGGGAGATTAGGTGCCAGGGCTGCGATTGGAGCTCCCCTCTCAGGGACCTTTCTCAGGGCACAAGCCCACATCGTCCTCACCATCCCCACCGCTGTGGGTACCGCTTCAGCAGGGAACTGCAGTGCCATCGCTTCCTGCTGCTGCAAAGCAGCTGCTGTGCAGAGCACATGAATACCAATTTCCTTCTCCCCTGCACTCTTCCACTAAGTCCCCATCATGCGTCCAAGAACAAGTTTGTTGCAAATGGCCGGGACTGGGATGCAATGAGCCCCAGCAGGTGTCTGTGGAGCACTGTGGGCCTGCAAAATTCAGACAGATCAACCCACCATGGGATGCGAGAGAGGCAGAGCAGCTGAGAAGGCAGCACACGTAGATAGGGGATCTGCTAGTGCCAGATGGGGCACGGGGAGCCGAACTTCATTTGAATTGCTTGCAGGCTTAGCAGCCAGGCAGAAAGAAATCATCACAAATCCATCTAATGCAAACTAATGCTGGTCATTAGGAAGCAGGCTGGAGTAGCGCTGCCTGCATCGGGGAAAAGGCATTAGGAAGAAAGTTTCTGAGTGGGTTTCTGAGCCAAGACAGATCATCTCTGAACTATTTACTCTTCATTTACTGCTGTTCTCCAGCCTGGGGGAGGAAGGGTTGGTATTTTTTCCCCACAAAGATGAAGTACCCCAGGAGGATCTTGCTCATAGTTGGCCAGTTTTGTAGCAATGTTGGGCAGAGAGCAATGCTTGTGGCTGTCAGCAAAAGGCCCGGTCACTCAGCATCACTTAAAAGCAGAGCAGCCCTTCCCTCCATGCATGCAACCAGGGTAATATGCCTAATTGGGCTCCTGCAATTCTGGAACGGAAACAGAGCAGTCCTGTCCAGCCTTGCCCTGGCCACAGCCCCTCCCCACCAACAAGGCTGCCGCAGCAGTGCTTTAACAAGAACCAAATGCTTTTTGACGGCTGTTTGTAAAAAACAAACAAATCAATAACTCCCTCTCAGCTGCAGACATTGGATGAGCTCTCCTAACTCTCCTGGATGCTAATGGCAGACAGCAGCATGGCTGAAGGGACACTGTGCCATTAGAAAGTTATCTCTCAGAAATAACCTGTCTTCCCCAAAACAGCCTCTGTGGTTATTCAAATGTCTCGAGCATCAAGGTTGTGTCCAAAAGTTTTTCCATGTTTGCTCTCTCATACTTCATTTTGCTACACAGGACGATTTTTCAGCATTTACTGATCAGTCTCTGCAATGTCCTGAGAGAAAAGCTCATGGAAAGACCTCCAGAAAAAATGTCCAGCAGGTACGTATTCATGCCTGTCTTGACAGTCAGTACCCTACAAAATGGAGCCGAAAATCAGGAAGATCCATGCAACATTTAAAGAGTGAGTTTTGAGAACATTGAGAAGAGTGGCTGGGCAGCCAGGCAACCAGGAGAGAGCAAGAGGCCCGATCGCTTCCCATTTTTGTGACCTGAAGAGGAAAGGAAGGAACAAGAGCATTTCCTCAAGTGAGCAGTCACTATGTAACTTACCAAAGACTGACAAGAAAAAGAAAGGATTTGTAGGGAATGGTCTGCCCCAGCCTAACCCCTACTTGCTGTGGGGTCAGGCTGGGAAGGCTGGGCACCCATCCTGCAGGACGCTATCACCAGGTGGTGGGGAGCTTTGAGGATAAAAAAAAAAAAAATTGGAAAGTGATGATGGAATTTTGCAAATTTTTGCCGGAATAAATCATTCTTTGATGGAAACTGCTGAAATCAGCTGTCACCTTCAGGGCCTCCAGCCTCCAGTGACAGCCTTAGGAGGCAGATCATCCACATTTAGGATATCTGAAGCCTGTTAGAAAATCACCCTCTGCTGTTGTACTCTATGGGCTTTAGAATGAGATTTCAATAAACTCTGATAATTTTCTATAAAATCCCATCAGCTGCATTCCCATTAAATCCCACAGAACTTTTGCAGACAGCTTCAGGGTATGATCACTTGGTCTTTAGCCAAAAAAAAAAAAAAAACCTCAGCAAGTGAGACTTTGAGCTGGAGCTGGCTCATGGACTGTCAAGGTGGATGAGACCCCCATCCAGCCTCTCTTGTGTTCTGAGCCAAAGACGTTCATCCATTTTTTCTGCCAAGACTCACCTGACATCCCACCAGCTGCATGCATTGCACGGGTCTCTTTGACCATACTTTAAGCTGGGTGAGCATTTCTTCCTTACAGACTCGGCAGACCCTTGTCCACCCATCACCCAAGGATGGAGGGATCCATGTGGTGCCGACAAACCTTCATCTTCTACGTTAATTCCCACCACCTTTACAGAGCAGCAGGCACACAGGCACACTTGACCCCGGAGCCAAGAGCAGCCAGCTAGCCAGTGGGCTGTGACCATGGAGGAGAACACTCCACGGCATCAGTCCACCAGCAGGTCCTTGGGGAGGACCACAGCTGCTGGACATGGAGCTGAGCTACTGTTACACCTCCTAGCTCGGGCTTCCATGCAGCTGGAGCAGGAGTGCCTTCAGCAAGGGCTGTACAGCCAGTGAGGAATGCTGTGAGGAAGACAGGCAGGCTTTGCTGAGCACCTGAGTGCCCCAGTGCCCTGCTTGCACTCCCCATGTCAACAAAGACAAACCCTTTGTGCCACCCTTGCACTGAGGTATGGACAGGCTTGGTGTTTTACTGCCCAGACAGGTGAGATTGAGGCTGGCACCTTGCCATGTCCAGGGTTTTGTAGCCTACACAGGTGTGGATAAGTATTAAGCTGTGTTTTCAGATAATGCCTTTGCTGTATTCTATAAGCAACAGATTTTCTTTCTAGCTTTTTTCTTTTTATTTTTCTTTCTGCATCTGCACATGTAGCCATTCCTATCCTTTCTTTTCCCATCTTTAGCCTATGCTATAGTAGCTTGCAGGAGTTGGAATGGCAGAAGCCCGATCTTTTTTTGCTTTCCATTACAAAGCACCTTCAGCCCCCCAAGCAGCTGCAGCACCAACCACACCAACCCTTGCACACCGGGAGGCCTGGTCCAGGTGCCTGCTGGGGAAGGAGTTAACGTGCTCATCTTGCACAGGGGAGATTGAAGCCAGACTGGGCTCAGCTGGAGAGAATCGCTTTATCGGAAGAGGTTACGAGGAAAAGAAACTCTTAAAAGACTCTCTGCCATCATGTAGAGCTGCTGGGGAGTTGTGCTTTTTGGACCTGGGAATGGTTGCTTGTTGTGGAAATCTCTTGAAGCCTCTGTTGATCTCTTCCAGGGCAGATTTCTGCACTTGGTGCTTGCTGCTAAAGCTGGCGTTTTGAGGGCGGTGGAAGGCTGGGGCAGAATGGCGCAGAGAAGGGATAGTGCAGCCCTGCAAAGCCTTGTGGTGTTGTTCAGACTGGAGCAGCTCAGAATACCCCACTTTCTTCACAGAGCAGCACTCCCAAATTAGAAATGATCTATTTATTTATTTATTTATTTATTTATTTATTTGGTGAAGTGTAAGGATTTTTTCAAAGAGGTGATTAAATGCTTGTGTTCCGGGTCAATCAGCAGGGCTAGTCTCCAAAAATAAAAAATTAAAATAAAAAATAAAAAACACTTATAAATACTGTTTCACTTCTATTTCTTATATTTTTCCTTTCCTTCTGGTGTGAGATACTTCAGCAATAGTTCTGCTAAGCATAGGGTTTTTCGTTTTCTAATTTAGGAAAAAATAAATGTTTAAATATAGGCTAAAAAACCACTTCCAAAGTAAATCACATCATATTATTCTCTAGAAATAAAATTTAAAAAGTAAATAAATAAAGATTTCACAAGTACTGAATTACAAAAGCCAAGTTCCAGAAGTGCTAAAACTTGTGGTGTGTGGGCTCTGCTTTCTGGGAGATCTTGGTCTCACCATCCTGGTACCAGGGGACACCCCATGCTGTGTATCCCAGTTGATTCAATCTGGTAGCCACCAGGAGCTGCCCTCTGGTGCCTTTTTCCCCAGAGAGTAAGGGATGGCCCGGATCTCCTTCAGGTCACTTAGTGAGACCGACAGCAGGCAACTATTTTGAGTACCAAAAGTCAAAAATCAAATAGCCCAGCCCATGACCCTGAGACAGACCCAGCTGGACCTCCAAATATGCTTCATGGCGTGGACTTGAGAAAATGAGTCACACTCAGAGAGACTAAGGCCATGGGCAGCATGCAGTCTGCACTGGCAGCCTGCTCGGTCCCTGCAGATGGAAACCCCCTTGCACTCACGCTGGAGCCCAGCACAGGCTGTCATTTCCCAGGGCGAGCACTGGCCCATGGGCTGCCCAGAGCCCACAGCCCCTCTTGCAGCCCGTGCTCTTGCAGGTTCTGTTAAGTCACACGAGGATGATCCCATCTTATCTCTTGTCACATAACATGAAGGCCCCAGCACTAGAAGGCTATCACCTACCTCCACCTTCAAGCCCCCAGGCTCCAGGCTCACATGCACCAGCCTTTTGGTTGATTTTAGGTTTGCTCTTCTGATTGCTGTTTTGCGACTGTTTTGCCACCATGATTCACACCCCCCTCCTCCTTCTCCCTGACATGCCAAAAAAAAAAAAAAAAAAAAAAAACAGCTTAAACATATTTTGCGGTTAAACCACTCTTTTTTTTTTGTGTCGACTGGTTCCCACTGGGCTGAAAAGCAATAAAAAGTCAGGAAGAAGTATGGGCTCCCCTCTCAGCTTTGTCATATGGATGAATAGCACAGTAAAAAGCGCTGAATGCTATCGGTTAAAACGAACTCGCTGCTCTTCCAAGTACATTTTGCGATGCTCTGATGCAAAGGGGTGGGGGATCAGATGGTGAAAAACCTCTCCCAGAGATGGATCCTTTGTCGGGCTAAAGATTTTTGCATTAAAAAGAAATTCTGGTTATAATCACTCTACCCACAGCAACATTTTCAGTCCTCCCTCCCTCTGCCCTCACCCTCCTCACTTTTCTGTGGCACTGAAATAAATCTCAAGGTAATGTAACTTGCAGCAAGGCTATCTCTGAGCATCTTGGAGGCTGTGTCAATAAGAGGCCAGGCAAGCAGTGCTGGAGTGCAAAGATCCTCTTATTATCTCACTTCGCAGCCCTTCCTAGGCATTTCTCTCCCTCGTGTTCCTCATCAGGTCCCTGATCAGACTGATAAGGGGGAAAAGAAAGAAAATGTTAGGCGTGGGGTGGGGGGAAACAGCAAAGCTAGATGACAAGACCTTGTAATATTTTACCTTTTAACTTGGAACATACTCTGGTTTGGAATTTTAATATCTAATTGCAGATAAAAGTAGCCAAGTAATTGCTGGAGAATTTCCCATTAAGATGCTCAGATACTTAGAAATCACTTCTTACTCCGGTTTTGATCTTCTATTGTTGAGCAAGCTGAAAGCAGTTCACAAGAGGAGAAAGCAGGCTCCATTGTGTGAGACGGAGCTCCTCTCCAGCAACGAACGCCAGACCAGAGTTTTTCAAAGAAATGTGTTTTTCTTTTCTCTCTCAATTTCTCTCCCCCCTCCCTTTTTTTTTTTTTGGTTAGATAAAAGCCAGTTGCTTGAAAACCAAACCTTCCCGAAGAGCCCTGATGAGATGGTTTAGCAGAGCCAAGAGGGACCTGTGGTTAAACCCTTGTACGAGGGGAAAGAGACATCAGGAGAGCTGGAGGCTATCCAGGGCTGTCGAGTGCCTGGTGCTCAAACCACATCGTGGATGCTCGGTCAAGGGCAGGGACTTGAATCCTGGGCCCCTCACTTGCCCCCAGAGACCCAGTGGTCTCTGGAGAGGACAAGGTGTCATGAACTCTCACAGTCATCTCAAGTTCAGAATGGGATGAGATTTAAATTTTAACCAGGTGGTGAAGCCTTGTTCTGCCCAGACCTACCCAGAGCCACCCCTCATTTTGGTCCTTTTTTACAGTCCCTAAAGATGAAGCCTGTATAGGCACCTGTTCCTAAGACAAAGTCGTCTCAGACAAGGGTAAAACTGGTTCTTTTGTGGACGTGCCACTGGGGTGGTGGGAAGGAGCTGGTTGCAGATAGCTCTTGCCTGCACAGAGACTTTAACTCAGGCAGCGAAGGCCAGCCTGGACACACAGACGCACACCTGTAAAAGCAGAGGGTGACCTGTTCTATGGAGGCAGAGGTGGGTTATGATACTTTCCCTTCCAATTTTTTCTCTCTCACCTAAATGCAGGTTTTCACAGATCTGCTTTCAGCAGCAGAGAAATAACAGCTTTCTGCTTGATACCGCACTCTGGATACGTTTCACAGTGGAAATGTTGAGAAAAATTACAGAAAGAATCCCTTAGTGTCCTCATAGCATATTTTTGTGCCCATCGCATCCCATTTATCCCTACAATGGGCAGCCAGAAAGAGGCTTGGGGTTTCCTGCAAGGACTGGAAGTTCTGCATGGAGGAGCCCATCAGTGCAGGCACTGTACCCTGGCACTGGAGGACCCCAAGAAGGGGGGATGTTTGGGGAACTCAGCCACAGCAGAGGGAACTGCTGCATTGCAAAACCTCTGCGGGGAACTCTGGAGAGCCCAAGCCCTGCTCAGAGTGGGGCTGACTTGGGTCAGACTGCTCAGGGCTACAGCACCATCCAGGCTGTCTTCAACCACCCTCGTTGTGAAAGTTTTCCTCATATCTAGCCAAAATTTATTTCCATGCTACTTGTGACCATCGCCACTCATCCTTCACTGTGAGATGAGCCTGGCTCTGATTACACTGAAATTTGGGTGGGCAGCAAGGTCTGACTTCCGGAACTCAGTGCTCCAAAAGATCTACAGAGGGCAAGGGCTCCAGAGGATTCAGAGAGTGATAGACAGATAATGAACATCCATAGATAAGCGGATAAAACGCTTACAAGGGATATAATCCCTTCTGTTCCTGGTGATAAGCCAGCTGCTGACTGACAGAAGCAAGGAGGAAAACCCTTCTGGGAAGATTATTCCAAACCTGGTGATTTTAAGCCATGGATACTTGCAGAACTGGCTGTGGCAATCTCAGAGTTGTTAGGGGTTATCTCTGGAAGTACCAGAAGACTGAAAAAGGACAAAAAATGCCTAACTTTAAAAAAGTGTTGGGAAAGTGGGCAGAGGAAGGGAGCCATGGACCCACCAATTTAAACTGAGTCCCTGAAAAATCCCGATAGAAAGATATGAACACACTATTTGCAGGTATCCAGAAGGTGTCAAGGAGAGGGGTCTCAGTGACTATGGATTTATCAGGGACACCCTTCTTCAAACCCCTCTGTGACAAACTGGAGAAATCAGCTGAAAAGGAAGAGGTTGAGATTCAGCTGGGGCAGCCAGAAAGTAATATGTCTAGGGATGATGGACTGTGCAGACGAGCTGGGCTCCAGTTCAACAGAATGGGAACTGGGGCTTATTCTGTTCCGCAAAAGGAACATAAGCCAGTGATACCACGCTGCTACAAAAACGGCAAACATCATCCAGGCTGTAAGAAAAGGCAGACGATTCGGGAAGTGTGTAGTCCTATGTGATGCTGAAATGGAGCTCCGTAGGTTATTTTATGGGACGGAAAAGGTGGAGCAACTGGAATGAGATCGAGGGAAGGAACAGGAATAAAGAGAGATGGAAGGAATTGCTTGCAATTAGTCTAGAAGAGAAGGAAAGTGGAACTTTTGTTAGGGTAATGCAAGGTTTGCCTGCAGAGCCAGTATTAAAAGGAGAAATTCATGGTAATTTCCTTTCTGCTTGGATCCTGGATTGGAGTGAAAGCTCTAGCCAAAGCCAGTGCCTGGGAAGGACAGCTCAGGGAGCCCTGGAAGTAGAAATCCCTGGATCTGTTTGAGGGCTGGTGAGTGGGTGTAAATAAAGCAAGCCATGCTTAGGATATACCCAGTCTCTGCATCAATGGAAACTGCCCTGCATGGCCCCCAGCATCTGCTGCTGCACTGTGAAGGGATAGAAGAGAGGTTAGGGAAATGCTTAATTGAACATTTTTCCTTTTGTAAAACTCCTCCTGTGGAGGGAGGAGTGCCAGAGCCACAGTCACCGGGAGGTGACATGCAGCACTGTGCTGGGGTGGAGCAGATGAGCCCCAGCTGTGCACCTCCCAGCACCCCATCCCAGCCAGATGTGCATGCTGGGGCTGCGTGGAGCCCCCCAGGATGGCACGTTGGTGGCTGTGTCTGTTGGCTGCCACGCAGGGCGTGCTGCAAGCAGACTCCCACGCTGCCTGCGCGTGGTCCGATGCCTGAAGTGGATGGAGAGGCAAGAGGAGCAGCCTCATCTGCACGCTGAGCAGATCCGTGTGGGGAGGAAGGGGAGTTCTGAGCAAAGAAAATAGGAGCCTTGCTCTTGGGTTCATCTGCTGCTTTTTGGAGGTTTTGAATTTGATTATTGTAAGCAGCTATTACACTTGATTGCCACTTCCCCATGCTTTCTGTGTCAGGAGGTGAAGAGGCTCAAGAGATGGCAATTGTGCAGCAAGCCCTAAAGCAACATCTCCACCAGCAAGAAGACAACAGCTAAGCAGGAAAAAGTCCTTTTGCACCACCCCAAATGCACCCCGAAGTCTCAACAGAGAAGTCTTCAGCTGCAAGCAGTCTGTGCACAACCAATCCGTCCTGGATGCCCTTCTAGATGAGTGCCTGTGGGGAGAGAAATTATCTTTCCTTTCCTTTGCAAAATCACAGTTTGATAGAGAAAGAGGCGCCTGTAATAGCTACCCAGAGTGGGCAGAAGCCCAGGAGAGGAGCAGAGAGAGGGCTCTTCAGTGCGCTGCAGGCCTCGTGCCAGCCAGCCCCGCGCTGCTTCCAAGAGCTGTGCTGGGGAAATGGTTGGTGTCAAGGGAACGGGGAGCGGTGTGCACAGTGCTGCGCCAGCCCCAGTACGAGAGCAAGAAGGGCATGGTGGTCTCTGCATTAATTAAGGGGATCACAGCCATATTGATGGAAAAAAATGGCCTTTAGCACCATATGTTTTCTTAAATAACACATCACTTAAAAACATCCTGCATGCCCACTTTAACAAAGAAGAGTTTCAGTCTCATCTAAAGAAAGCCAGGAAAGATTCTGCTTTCCACGACAGGGGGGTTGGAATGAGATGACCTTTAAGGTCCCTTCCAACCCAAGCCATCCTTTGATTCTATGATTCTGTCACCCAAGGGCAAGCCAGAGTATCAAAAGAGATAACATCCTCGGCTGTAAAGCACTGTATGTACTTATCCAGACTCTAAAGGCTGTTTTTTTTTTTTTTTTTTTTTTTTTTTTTTTTTT
>VXAV01000898.1:116356-128685 GCA_013399715.1 Alectura lathami
TTTTTTTTTTTTTTTTTTTGTAACTTCAATCTTGGTTTAATTTTCAATACTTTTATATTTTTTTGCCATGTTTTGAAAAATATATAGGGATTGGCTATTGGAACATGCAGCTCTGTGCAAAATATTTAATCGAAGCCCTTAATTGCAAGCTGCAAATGTAGTACCAGTGACAGATTGTAAAGCCAGAAACCATTTGGTCAACACACAAGTGTTTCATCAAAGAGAAAAAATATACTGTATAGGACAGTAGTGTAATGTAGACATGAGTTTTATTGCAAAAAAAATAAACCTTTCAGGAAATTTAGGAAAAAGAAGAATGTAAGAACGTGTTATGAGACCCATAAGACATTTGATAAAAATCAAGATTTTTTTTTTTTTTTCCTGTAGGAAAAGATAGCTGCTTTAAATCAGCCAAAAAGTGTGATATATTCTTCTTATTGAAAGTAATTTTGTCTATAAATGCTTTCAAGCCTTCAAACAAAAACAAACAGAGCACTGGAAAACTGGAAGATGTTAGCTACTCCTGTTCAGCTCGTGTTTTCTCTTGTTGCTGCAAAGCTTGGGTGATTCTTTGACTGTTTGCAATGACAAGTTTCTCTTGAGATGTGCAGTTGTAAGTATTGTGCATCTGTGTGCAGACGTTCACAAAATATCTTCCCCATTGCGTTTGCTACATGCCTAGCAAGATGCTTTATGTACAGCGCGGCAAGGTCAGCTGCTGCTGCAGTTGGTTACTACTTCAGCAGCAGCTGAAGCATAGAATATATATATTAATTGGGGAATTAGTTGTCTGTCAAGAGGCACCTCACTAAAGGTTGTTAAGAAAAAAAGGACAATAACTTCTTTAATGACTGCTCGAGTTTAGAGGCACTCTTTAAGAATTAATTAAATTAAGGAGAGCGTTTTGAGAGCCAGGAGACTTTGGTACATAAAAGTAAGGTTGTTTGGACTTACTGGAAACAGAATTTCAGCTACTGTTAAACCTTGAGGAAACTGAAAGAGTGACTCAGAAAATTGAACGAATGAAAGAAAAACTCGTAGGATGCTCTAAGTATTTCCCATCACAAGAACAAAGGCAATTAGAAGCCACTGCCCAGGCATTCCGCAGATTACATATTCATGAGATGAAGACATTACCAGGTCCTTCCCCCAGCGCGGCAAAGGGATGACAGCAGTCAGTTTACCCTTCTCATGAGCAGCGGGGTGAGGTGGGCTTTGAAATCTCCGCACAGAGCCGAGAGCCCCGTTTGTGTCCCCGTGCTTTGCTCTGGGGTCGGGGTGGGCTGGGCAGCGCCAGGCAGCTGGACAAAGCACGACATGGGGCAGCGCGGTGCAAGCTGTGGCCAGCCTTATTTACACAGACAAGGAGAAGCCATAAAATACCACTACAAAATTTCATTTGCGTTTTTGAGATGATTTAAGGGGTACCAAAGCGCCCTCATAACTCAGGATGCTGACAGCTTCTCCACTGAACACCAGATTGGTTACAATGTGTTTTCTGGAAACTGAGAGGCTGGCTAAATGTGGGTCATGGAGCAGGATGGTGCAACAGTATTCAGATATAAGAACTTTGATATTCTTTGATGTGTTATTATTATTATTTTTTTTTTTTTTTAAGGCAGATCTTGCTATGGCTTCTTTTGAATAAGTGACTTAAATATTTGCACTGGCTTCACAGGGTTTACTTAAGATTATTCCCATTTCTTATTACCAGCTGTTTAGATTATCCCTGATACACCAAAATAGGATTTATGAGTCTCCCCCTACACACACGGACAAGACCTCTCTGCACCTTGTTTTTTATCTACCATTAAAACAAGATTCCAGCCCATTTCAGGAAAAAGGCACTTAGATCCCCTCCAAGCGTAAATCCACTCTTACCATATAATCTCTGCTCTAAAGTCTCCTCAGAGAGACATACGAAGGAGACTGTAACTGGAATAATCGTCATTTATTGCTTATGATCTCCTTTGGTTCAGAGTTTGCTTTTGCTTTCTTTTGCAATAAAATAACCACAAGTCAATCACAATTGCTGTGTGTATTCTTTATTGAGGCAACTTTTGAGGAGGAGCAGCATGACACCTTGGAAACGCCACAAAAGACAGTTTTGAAGATGGGACCCTCCTTTTGCATCTTGCTCTTAGTTTCTGAGACAAAACCCTGCAACAGGAGACATTTCTAGTCCCACCTGCCTGAAAGGTCCCTTCCTCCTGCACCTGGGAAAGGCTGTCAGGGCCAGCAGAGCCCTAACCAGCCCCACCTGCCCCAGTCCTGATGGGCTGTATTTAAGCCTAGATGAGCTGCTAAGTCTCTCTTGGGCTATACATGGGGGCTGTTTACCAGCTCTGTTGCAGCCATGCTGTTTTTCTAGGTCAGGTCTTGTTGGATGGACCTTGTAGCTGTCTTGTTCCTGCTAAACCTTCCTGATGATCTGGCAGCCAGCCCTGCTCAGGTATGGTGGGGTGGGGGTCCAGCAGCCCTGTGATTCCTGGTGGGATCTCCATGGGGATAGTTCTTTGCAGGTCCATGCTTCATGGTGGAGTTGAGCCTTCCAGACCACCTCTTTATGAGTCATCTTTCTCTTCAGCTCTGGAGAGTTGTGCTCTTCAACAACAGGTCCTCGAGAAACATCAGCCCAGTACCATGAACCTCCCCTGTGAGCTGTGTATCTGACCAGGTCCCCTGTGTTGTGCTCATCCTCCTCAGGCCATGAGGCCTGGCAGGAGGTGACCTTGCTTTCTGAGGTGCATGGAGCAGGTCCTGGGGAAGCAGTTTCTCAGCTGTGCCAAAGCACAACCCTGGCAGCAGCAGCTGTTCAAGACAATTGATGCATTTTATTTTTTTATGTATGTTCTCAGAGGGGTCAGTTTTGGAGAAGAAACTCAATCTACAAATCCAGTATTGACACTTGCTGCAAGGCCACCGTGCATCACTGCTTTCCTTTCCCTTCATGCTCCCTTTGCTCATCTGTAACCTGGATGCTCCTTCTGGGGCTGCTGACACTGCTGCTCCTGTGGGAAGCTGCTGCCTTGGCTCCTGCATCCATCACTAGGGCACACACCTGGATAAAGTGAGCCATGAGCAACTCAGCACAGCTCCCAGCCAGAACAGGAGCAGAGGCAGGAACAGTCCTGCGGATCCCTGTCGGCACTACTGTGCAGCAAAGGGCGTGCAAATAATCCCTACTGTGCGCAGGGGCATTGCTCATGATTGGGCTCACTGGAGCAGGGGCTGCCATTTACTTTGTGCTCACAGAGCAGACCCTGCACTGAGGGCTGTTCCACATGGCCCAGGAAAAACAATGAGCAAATCACATTGATTTGGAGCAGCCAGCTTGTGCTGCTAATCATATTTCTGAAAGATGCCAACAGAGGGCATCCGCTGCCAGGCACGCAGCCTGCAAGCTCCCTGCTGCAGCCCCTCTGCCTGTGTTCAAAGAGCAGCTGAGTTTTTTAACCCTCTCCCACTTGGGCTCAGCTTTGCCAGTGGTTTTTAAGCAACTTTTTTTTTTTTTTTTTTTTTTTTTCTTAAGGTGGTTTTCACTTCCTTTTGGAGAAAGGACAAGGAAAATGAGGGAACAATAATCCACAGCTGCGGTCTCTTGGCCAAGGCAGGACTTTGATAATTGGTGTTTAAGTGAGATTTCTGCAGAGCAGCAGCCAGGTTCAAAGGGAAGGTGGATGCTCTGATGTTGTCCTGTGCAGCTATAAACAAAATCAGAGGCACTGCTGTGCTGGGGTTGGAGGAGACTGGGAGTCTTTGTGACAGATGTCCTGGCTTTTGTGGGTTTAAATAGTCAGTTTTATTTATAGGTGTTTATTCTGGGTGTTTAATCTCCTTGTTTCATGTCTCTTGTGGACAGTCCAAAAGAAATCAAACTTCTAAAGCCTGCTGCTCCCTCTGGCAAACACACATTGATGTCTGGGCTGCGGAGCAGGCTCACTCTGAGCATGTTGTTGCTCTTATTTTGTTAAGACCTCACACCAAAGCAGTCAAGACCTTCTCAGGTTGGGCAGCTGATACAATGGCAAGCTTGTTAATTCAGGTTTGACTGGGGCAGCAGAGGTCCCAAGGCAAGGGCTGGTGTTAGAGACAGGGCTCAAGTGAGAGTTAGGAATGGAACAAGCTCTATCAGAGAGTTCCTTCCTGCACATAACAGTACTAGCTTAATAGGTGCAGAGGCTGGGGAGCTGTGCTAAAAACAAGTGGGCTGAAAACAAGGGTCAGTCTGAGCTGGCTGAGGTCTTGGGATGGTTTCAGGCTCTTAATGGAAATAAGGATAGGGCACAAGACAGATTCTCCTTCCTTAAATGAGACTGGATGGAGCGTGACCTCAGCAGTGAAGTGGCTGCTGATTGCTGTAGTGCCAGAAATATATTCTGTTCCAGGGCTTCCAACTGCTATGCACATAAAAATGGGGTAAAAACCTAAAAAATCAGGATGGCTACTAGGCCTGCCTAGGGTAGTTTCTATGTCTCAGTAAGCTACAGCTGATCCAAGCTGTGCCTTGTCTACCCTGCTTCTTGGCCTGGTTTAACTCTTGGTACAGGGACATGTGTATTCTAAGCTGTGTCATTGAAAATATGTGCTCTTGGGAAGGCAAAACATGAGTGTGATCTTTTAAGAAAAGCGCTTTCCTCTGATTTACCAAGGGAGCATCCAACTGAGCACCTAAAATTCCACGTACATGTAGGTCATCTACACTGCACATTATGCATTGAATGAGGGCCAAAAACATACAGCCCAAATTGATTTATGGACTGCCATAGGGATTTAAGAAATTTATGATTTGATTAATCCATCCCATATATCTTTTTCTTTATTACCGGTAATTCGTGCTATATATCACAGCCTTCTGAGCACTGATTTGGCAGGCTGATGCATGCCAATGTTTTCTAAGGGTTAAATTACATGGTGCACCCACCAGACAGTAATCTGTTGTGATCTGCTGGTTAAATATGTATTCAGCTCTACTGGAGTCTGACTTACCGGATAGATTTGTTCTAGTTTACCAAGTGACTATGTATTTAGGACACATTATGTGCAAATGTACTAGGGCTGAGGAGGCGGGGGGGCTTCTCTGTGAATCATGCTGATGTGCAAGGGTGGCCAAAGCTTGTGGGAGAGGAGCAGGATTGAATGCAATCACCAAGATGACCAGCTCTTGCTCTGCAGGGAGAGCAGGGATGGGCTGGCCGCAGCCTGTGCTAGCAGGTGAGAAGCCTTGGCAGCAAGGTTACTGCTGAGAGCCGGTCCCTGTTGGTGTCATTGCGTCCATGCAGGAGGAGGTGAGAGCTTGGCATAGGGCAGGAAAAGCAAATCAACAAATCACCTCAACGAGGAAACAAAAAACATACCTCGGTTTGAGTGAGGATGTGATCTGAGACTGTAGATGCTTCTGCTGCTGGTAAACATGTTTTCTGGTTTTTCTGTAACACTATTGACATTTCAGAATGATCAGAATATTTCAGAGAGCATTTAACAGGACAGAAGTACTGGATTTCAATACTGTCAATTCCAGAAAGCAGGAGGTGGGTCCTACATTACCTTCAGAATCACAACAACTGGAAAGTGCAATACTTCTTAATTTGCCTCCTCCTTTTCCAGCCACTCCTGGTTTCCCTATGCAGCCATCTCCTGGGAGCAGGGTGCTGAAGGGGAGAGGTGAGGGACAGGTGTGATGCTTGTGGTGCTGGGGGAAGCAGCAAGCACGCACGTGGGGGCCCCGGGGCACATTCCTGGTGCAGGCTGCAGCTGCCTGAGCTTGCCCTGCTGTGCCTGGGGGATGCCTTACTCCAGCCCTGCAGTCCCTTCTCTCTGCTGCTGTGTGCTGGGATGCCAATTAGCAGGAGCCCCAGATCCATCTGGCAGTGAGGACTCACACCTGTGGGGGACAGGTGAGTTGAGCATGGTTTCACCCACAGACCTTAATAATGCTTCAGCTGTGAAGCTGCCTGGGTTCAGCCAGTCATCTCTTTCAGAAAAGCCCTGTATCTTCATTACCTTCCCCTCGAGCCATCTGGTCCCTCAACCTGACCTTTTTAAAAAGATGGGTTAAAAAAAATCTAGAGCAGTCCCTGAACAGAAGACCTTGTGTGTCATGTCTATGCCCAGAGCAAGATTTTATGTCCAAGCTGTAAAACCTTGAAAATAAAGATTTATAATTGAGATTCTGGCTGAAGCAGAGTGAACAGAGATGGTCTAATTAAATTCTGTGGTGGATATAATTAACCCATTTATTCATTTATTACCCTTTATGCAGCTAATACAGGCTGCCCCATCACTGTTTGTTTATGAAGAACCCACTACCTGCTGTTGGGCTGGGGCCATTCAGCAGCCAGCTCCATCGCGATGCTCTGCGGGGACCGGTGGCTCTGGGTGAGCAGATCTGCTCTGACAGCCACTTCAGAAGCCAAACCTGCTCTCAAATGAGCAAGCTCCAAAGGAGCAAGGGCTCTAGATTCTGCTTTGGACCCTTGGGCAGACCTGACAGGTGGCTTTGATCAAGTGTTGTGCTTTGGGAGAAAAGGGTTTTTCCTCTTTCTTTTTAAGAGGAGAATGTCTCTGCTCTACACCTAGCACCGCAGCACTGTGTTCTCACTGTGCCCTGTCAACGGCTGCTGCGATATCCACACTGACATGTGCAGATTTCTGCTTTCTCTCCTCTATAGTTCAGTGTGGGAATGGCACTTGCAAACCAGTAACACAGATAACTACTCACGCATCCTTTGGGAGAGCCTCATCTGACTAAAAGCCAGGCTTGCTTTTCCAAAACAGAGCTGTCTTTATATTTTTTCTTCCCAAAGACACATTTCACTTTGCTCTCTTGCAGCCATCACGAGATTTAAAAAAAAAAATAAAAATGAATCAACCAGAGATTATTTTCATGAAAGTTTAATGAGACACTGTCCCCTTCCTGTGCAAGCTAACCTGGCTGAGCATGCAGGGCTTGAACATGGAATAAAAACAATCTGCTTGAGTGGCAAGAAGTGCAGGGAAAATCCTTTGCTTGCTGGCATCTATCTGCCGGGACAGACTGTCCTGTGAAGACATACTGCCTGCTGCTCAGCCTCTGTCCCTCAGCACATCCATCTCCACGCAGTGAAAAACAGTCCTGGCCTCTTCCCCCACACCCCTCCTTTCCTCCCTTTGCTGCTTCTTAATATTTCATGCATCAAAGAAGTTTCACTTGTAATGCAAAAACTGATTAATTAAGTAGAGTGCAGGAGTTACATGCATTTAAAGTTTCTTTCATCTTGGGAAGGAGCCTCCATGCTGGAGGCTGTTATTGCTCACGGGTGTCTCAGGGCAGGCAGTGATGGACTGGCTGTTTGGCACTGAAGGAGGTGAAACAACGGCGAGCAGCATTCCTGTTCCAACAGAACAGCCTTGCTTCCCAGCCTTTGGCTCCAGCAACTGGTTGCTTTCCAGTTCTGGGATCTCACCTCCTCCATAAGGGCACTCACTAGCAGGCTGTCCCTGTCTCCCCCTGGCCATGGTGCTGTTCGGAGAGACGGCTTGTGGCAAGGCACCTCTCATTCCAAATGTCGAGGTAAGGCTTGCCTCAGGGTTTGCAAGGTCACTTTTCAACACGGCTTCAGTGCTAGGATCAACTGGATGTACCCAGCATGATGCAGGTACCATACAGAAAGGGCACCTGGCTAAAAACCCCAGTGTGCTGCAGGATGAGTTATTACAGAGGTGGTCAGTGCACGATGCTACAACTCAGCAGGAGAACTTGCAAGTGCCCAGACACTGTGGCGATGAGCACCTGGCCACCTTCCCACCTGAGTAAGTCAAAGCTGTTATTTTAATGCAACTGTTCAGTCTGTACCTCAGCCCTAAATTGCAAAGACTTTTAATTGCAACGCTCCCCTAGCCCAGGCCCTTCCAATCTGAGCCTAGGGCCTGCTTTCCTGTGCATGGTGGTGTTGCAGGGCTCTCCAGTAAAAGCTATGAAAGAACTGCTTATGTCTAACTTCCATTTGAGGACAGGCAAGGAAATCCCGCTGCTCCTGTCTGCTAGCTTTAGCTTCCCTGCCTTTGGCAAAGTGTCCCCACTGGGTGCTTATCTGCAAGTGGTCAGGAAGATCCCAGTCTGATGCTGTGTCAGAAAGAAAACATCTCCTGCAGCCTTGCGCACAGCACGGGGGCTGTTGGCTCACCATTAACCTGGAAGCAAGAACGTCGCCTACTGAACTGCAGAGGGCACATCCCACATCCCCTCACTCTCTCTCCCAGGTGGCAATTTCTCCAAGCTGCTGACCCTGGCTGTCTCTTGCTCTGCTGCAAGAGCTGACAACAGCACAGCATGAGAAATGTGGTCACAGACCACAGTCAGATACCATATGGCTGCAGACCAGCGTTTCTACACCGCAGCTTAGAAAAAATTAATTTTGTGGTATGTCCTGCAGAATATAAAAATCCTTCTCACTTCTTTAGTGGAGTTATTGATGCTGATGTGACTCTTGCAGAGTGAAATTTAAGCCTCTGATTACATCATAGCTCTGACTTTCTTCTCCACTTGCTAGCCCTCTGATTTGTGATGTGTTAGACATAAGTTGTTCTGTGTATTGTAAATGCATAGTGCATTTTAATGATTGTTGCTGTATGTACATCTCTTTAGTAATAGAGCCAATTGAAAACCACTTCAGAAAGCTGCTATTGATATCTTTGCAATAACCTCCTTGGTGCCAGCCGATAAAAGATGCATTAGTTCTGCGTGTCCAGAAATCCAGCTCACAGGATTGAAAGTCGAAGAATGCTTCATCTGTGACCCTTTAAACTCAAATGACTTTTTTTCCCCTCCCCATCCTTTTTATGCTTAGATAGTATATGTATTTTAAGCATTTTCCAGCAAAACGTCTGCACAAAGTTCTTGACAGGGGAACAAAATGGTGCGTTTGCCTGAATCCCACCTGGGATATCGTCATACAGAAGACACCAAACCTGGAGCTGAGCTGCGCTGCTTGGGAATAAGGAATAATTTAAAAAGTCTCTAAGCTTCTGTTTAAAGGAAAAAAAAAAAAATCCACTCAGGTGAAAATTTGGAGAGAATGTGGGCAGGTGCCAACATAAGGTAGGCATGGTTCAGCGTAGCCAAGGCTCCCGGCTCACACGGCACACAACATATGCTGTGCCTGCTTCTAGAGGCTGCTCCACCTGATAGCAGCCCACTGGTGCGGCTGAACAGTGGAGAAACTCCCAGCTCACGCAGAGAGTCTGGGCTTTTTGTGCTGGAAAACCCACATTTGGGATGGTCACGTACAATTTCCACAGCACTCGGTATCCCTTTTTATCTCTTATGGCAACATTTAGTTATTCTCCTGCGTTTTGGTATGCAAGAGACGATGCAAGCCCCCATGTGCTCACTGAGGGGGGTGCAAATAGAACCCCGAACTGCACAGTCGGTTAGCAGGCACGGTGCGAATGGAGCCGGGGCCTCCTGACAACCCGTCAGCTCCCCATCCACCCTGCCACACCCCAGCCAGATGGGTCTTGTCAGCGCGATGCATTTTCACTTGTAAGGCAATTTCAGTTTTCATCCCCGAGTTTTTGCTACGAATGGCAGTTTTTTGCTGGTTTCTCAGCCCCAGTGCTATTGCAGTCACACTGGTCAGGCTGTTGCTGACTCCCCTGGCTGAATCCAAGAAGAACAGAGAAAGATACCCAAAATGGACCTCATTTAGATAGAGAAATCTGGTTGCTATTACCTTGAAGATCTGCAGTTTGTGTGCGCTTAACTTGCTAAATTTTTAGTTACTTTAAGCAAAATTCTGTGTTTCTCAAAGATCTTACTAGCAGGAGGAGCTCCCTTGCTGTGGTGTGCTTTACCCTGTTCATGGCATTTCCTTTTCTATTGAATGCTGCTCAGGGAGGATAATAGAAATCCATTACCTCAGTTATAAGCCAGGACTAAAATATTTCACTTTGCAAATATTACTGGTGGCTTTCAGTTTTGTGTTTATCTCAGTTCTTTGGAACTTAAAAGCAGGTGGAATCCTTTTCTCACAAAAATGAAAACTGAGGTGTCCCTTTACACTGGGAAGGATCCAGGCTGCGTTTCAGCTCAATGTGCCTATTGAAATGCAGTGGCAGCTCTCCTTTATCATCGTGTCCATGCCTGTACAGGAGGACTTGAAGAAATCTCAGTGTGCTTGTCAGGAGCTAGCTGCCAGTTGCACTGTACCAACGTGGACATCAAGGCAAAATAAAATTTAATACATGGGTAGTGCTGATCTGGTCTCTGGGTAGAGGCACAGACAGGACAGCTCCTCGAGGTCCCTCCCAGTTCTATTTTCCTGTTATCTCAGGATTTGCCCAAGGATGGACAGTCAGCAGCAAAGCAGGTGTTTGAGCCCATGTCTCCTGACCTTTTCTGTCCAACTCCAAACCCTAAAACCCATTACTTCCTTTGCTCGATGACATCTACTAGATCAGAGAACAACTGGATTCGGGTGAAAGATGTGTTCCTCTCTTCCAACTCAACCAGACCCAGTGCAGCTGAAGGAGGAAACCCACACACCATTGGACCCCTTCCCCAACCCAAGGCTGCTGATGGCAGCCCTCTGCCTGTCACTGGTCACTAGAATCCCCATGTGGCCAGCAGTGTTGAAAGGTCTCTGCTGTGTGTGGGACATGCACAGGTCTGTAGCAAGTGGCTACGAGAGGTCTAAGTAACAGGGATACAGCCCTAGACAGAAGTAGATTTTCAGGATTTCCAGTTCTAAGAAATAAAATGTGCTTCATCTCTTTTTAGACAGACTGTCTTACATGTCATTTTGTGTACCTATGCAGTACTGTTCCTTTGCTCTTTTTTTTTTTTCCTTGAAGAATTTTCAAAACTAGGAAAAAGAAATCAGTACATGTAGTGACAGCAGTCTAAGCCAGTCCAAAATCTAATCTATTCTTTTCCTCTTTAAAATACAAAAAGCATGGAGGAGGAAACCATTTTTCTATGATTACAGTTTTCCCAACCAAACAGTCCCTGCACACACACACATGGATGCTGACCGTGGGGGCTGCGGCTGGTTGAGGCTGTGAGCTGGAGCGGGGCCTGGCCCCCGCGGTGCTCGTGCTGTTTGTTTGCTGTATTTCATCTTCACCGTTCTGCCCTTGTTGTGGTTTTAACAATCTGTGACCTAGGTATCTCAGAAGGCTGTTTTGCCTCAATAGGCATATGATGAATTGATCTTAATTAGCTTGTGGAAATAATATAAGCCTGAGCATTGAGCGTGCTTTGTTAGGGTTTTGACATCTTCTTTTATCTGTACATCTACAAATAAAATCAGGTAGATTAGCAGTCATTCGGAAATTGTTGTTGTGAGTCACTGACTCACAACTGCTGTCGGCTGCCTCCCCCTGTCACCGTTAGTCACTGCCCGCCCGCGGGCAGTGCGTGCTGCTGTGGGGCTGGGGTCAGCCCGGAGGGACAGGGCTTGCCTGCAAGCTAACCCCTGCAATTCCAGCATCTCAGTTGGCTGTGCTGCAGCTCAAGGCAGAGCACGAGCCAAAACTGCGGTGGTGGAGGTCATCTCATGGTTTATCTGAGCACAAACTTCAGCCCCAGATGGACTGGGGCACATGCGTGATGGATGGATATGGGCTCTTGTGATCAGACGGCAGCAGAGTTTCATCCTCTGGCTCCCATTTAAGCGTTGTCTGTTGAAGACCAGGTCAAAAATCTCTGCTGTACGTCACCGATTTGTCAGCTCCAGGCTTGTCATTGTGAGCCATCTCCACGTGCCCTGGAACCTGGAGATGCCTGTTCACCTGTAAAAAGCTAATAACTATTAAAACCTCGCAGGAAGCGTATTTCTGTGCTGTTGCAGCTAGGCAGTTGCCTAAAAGGAACGATGAGCCTGTGGGTATGTGTGGCAATGAGCTACATCCCGTTGCCAGAAAGGGGGAATATGTGGAAGGGAAAGCTGGATTTCACGAAATAGGGGGGGAAAAAAAAAAAAAAGGGATGATCTTTAACGGGCAGTGGTGATGTGCAAGAAATCTGCCAGTGTAGGCAGCAGCAGGCTGGGGAACGGAGGAAAGGGGAGAGGGCAAAGTAAAGGAGCAGGGTGGAAGGCGAGGCAGGCACCGGACTGATCCCCACGCAGCAGCAGTGGGAAGTCGCTGGAGAGGCTGCTACAGGTAGTGAGGGAACAGGAGAGAGCAGGAGACGGTGCTGAGTTAACGTTAAAGTGCAGAGAAAGCCGACGGCAACAACCGAGCTGCGGCGAAAAGGGGCGGCCCAGCGGCGCAGGTTAACCCGGGGGGCACCACCCCCGAGGCCGCGGGGGGGCCACGCGTTGCTCCGGCCGCGGAAGCCGGCGCTG
>VXAV01000898.1:129243-141170 GCA_013399715.1 Alectura lathami
CCGGGGCACCGCAGCGCCCCCGCACCGGCCTCCGCTTGCCGCTCGCGGAGCTCGCGGTGCCCCTCGGTCACCCCCGGCCCGTAGCCGGCATGCTGGTGGTGTTTCAGGGCTTTCTGGTGTTGCCCTTGCTGCACTCTCTTTCTATGAAATTATTTTATTTTTTTTCATCGGGAGGGTTTTTTTAGCAGGGCCTGAGCGCTGCTGTTGTTGCCTGTTAAAAGCCCTGGGTGCAAAGCCTCCCTGCTCGGGCTGTAAAGTGATGGGTGATGCCTCTTGTACTTCGGCTCAGCCCCGGAGGAGGTACCACAGCACCGGGGAGAGCAGAAGGGACTGTTTTTTTTTCCTCAGGAGCCTAAATTTCTCAATGCTGAGTCTTAACACTCTAAGCTCCTTCTTGCTTCATGCCCAACTCCAGTTGTGGGGTCTGTTGCAGAACGCCTGCAGGCTTTCTCCCTGTTTCAGCCTGTGTGGGGAAGGGGATTGGGCTAGAAATAATTGTGTTGCTGTACTTTGCCTGCTCCCGTGCCCGTGGATGGGGTGCCCAGCTGCATCTTGTCCCTTTCAGCCTTTTGTGTGCCGTGATCAGCGGTCCTCAGTCAGAATGAGCTGCTCAGAATTCCGTGTGGAAGGCTGAGTGTTTGCTGTGCCAGATCACTGGAGGGGTTTGCTGATCTGTTTATCCACTAGCTTTCTTGCTTTTTGGTGTCTGAACCTAGAATAGTTTGACTACCTGTATAACTTTGTGTCTGAGATGCTGCTTAGCACAGCTTGGCTGTGACTACCAGCGGGTTGCCCTGCATGTACCAGGCACGCTGAGGTGCTCTGCGTGCAGACCTGACACACAGCAAGCCACAAGTCTGCCCCTGCACCCTGTGGCAGTGACTGCTGTCCTCCAGATGATCTGGGAGAATGCTTGACTGTGTCTCCTGGTCCCTTCGTTTCACCTTCTGTGCAGCTTTCTCATGGCGAATACCTGTAATAAATAAGTTGATGGCACTTCTCAAACTGAGCATCTTCAATTCTGCCTTTGCAGTTTGGCTTCCTTAGGCACGGTTGGTCAACCGCAAAAAATCCCAAACAAAGCAGATGCTCTATTTCAAGTAATAAAAGTGAAAATCCAAGACTTGATGCAGTAGGAATGACATTTACCTTACAGTGATTAAAAGTAACAAGAAGTTTCATGGTTCACTGCCTTGAATTTTCAGATTAGAGTACAGCTTCTTCAGGGACTGGGTGTGAATTGTGCACTGGTCTAAATATACCAGAAGGCAGAAAAACCCCTCGGTGCATAGTGTAGGTTACAGCTCAACTTAGAGGAGAGAAATTTGTCTTGATAGATCTGAGATATGATCTCGTCTAGCAAATCCTATTGCTGTGACTGACTGCTGGTAGAGAGACCATGTATTGGTCTAAAAAATTCTCTTTTCGTTGCCTGGGGTGTTGGTTATGCGTGTTCTCTTAAATTTGTAGCACATCTCTCGCAAAGCTGTGTTTCTGTTGCTGTTGCTTCATGGAAGCAGGACCCCGGTACATCCCCTCCTGTTCCCCTGAACCCGCAGGCATCAGGCAGATCGAAGATAAATGGAAGCTCTGCCTATGGTGGGATGGCTTCATTGTGGGCCTGAAATTAATCAGTGGGTTGCCTCCAGAGAAGGTAGAACACTTGTCCTTCCCCAAGGTCTAACTCATGAATTGCAGTGGATGCTCTGATATTTCAATTTTTTTGCATTTCTTCCCATCTCCTGGAGTGGCAACTGAGTCTTGCTCACACTTAACTCTTTTCTGGGTGAATGCTGTCGAGGGTTGCTGCTGGCTTATATGCTCCTTTCTCTAGTGCAGGCAGTAATGCTGGAGTTTTCTGCTGTCTCTTTTCCTGCTCCATCTTTTTCTAAGTTCAGCAGTGACTGGGAACCCAAGAGCTGCTGCCGCTGCCTCGTAATGGGCTCTTGGAGGTGAAAATCATGTTACTTGCGGGAGATCGAGAGAATTACTTTGCAGGGATTGCCGTAAATACTTCCTTTTCTTTGCCAAATTCTTTGATAGCCCTCGTTGTTGGCTGGTTCTGATACTTATGTGCATTTATGTGTGGTGTTGAACGTATTTGGTGGGTGTCTATTCCTGAGCAGAGGGAGGTGTGTAAGGGCTGAAATCCTGCATATCTCCAGTGTGATGAAGGCTCCTAAATGCCTTTGAGTCCAGTCACTTGCTGCTGGCAAAGACTGGCTTGGTGGGGCTGAGGATGTGTAAGGAAGCTTTCCTAAACCCGTGTCTCAGCTGACATGCTGGAGAGATTTCACCAAAAGAAAAAAAAAAAAAAAAAAAAAAGGTGTGGGGGGCATAAAGCAAGTAATGAAAACTGGTACTGATGCTGCGGACTCTGAAGTGAAATTATTTGGGGGTGGATTGAGGTGATCCTGTTCCTTGGTGGCTGCTGGGAGCAGAGCAAGGCTGGGTGCTGCCCTCCCTCCTGTTCCCCCAGAGCACCTCCAGCTGTGCACCCCTCCTACTCCCATCCCAGGGCCCAGAAGTCCTCCCAGGCCAGGAAGATATGAAATAAAGCATTGCCGCGGTGCAGGTCGATGAGTTTATTCAAGCACTGTGGCTGAGGGAGGTGTTCTGTGGTGCTCAGCACTCGGTAAGAATGCGGATGCTGGTGTGGCTCCCGAGCCTCCCGTGCGCTGAATGAAGGAGAGCGTGCGATCTGTAGCTACAGCCTCATCTGCAGCACTGCAAAACTTCTGCTGGATTTTTTTTTTTTTTTCTTTTTTAAGGGCAGACCAAGTTAAAACAAGCGAAGGAAAACATGCTTCGAGACGGTGGATACTACAAAGTGCAGGCAGCGCGCTGCATCCCTGCTTTTAAAGGAGCCATCCCGGTAGGACGCGGCTCTCGCTGCTCCGTGCCGTTGGGACCCGGCGGCCGGGCTCTGTCCCCGGGGCCGCGGCCGCCCGCTAGGGGGTGGTGGGAGCCCGGCGATGCGGCCCGGCCCGGCCCGGCCCGCGGGCACGGAGCGAGCAGCGAAACTTTGTCCCCTCCGGGTGCGGCCGGAATGCCGGTGGGCAGCGCGGGTTCGCTCGGGGTCCCCTCCCTCGGTGTCCGCGTTTCCTCAGCCTTGTGTTCTCTCTCGCTATGGATGCGGGGAGAATGTTTCTCCCCTTACCCGACGCTTATATTACTTGAAAATTACGCAGCAAAGCACGATGGTGGCAGGAAATGACAAATGTAACTTCGCCACCGGTGCATTATGAATTGCTGTGCATCCCTTTTCCTGAAAAAGCTTCCTGCCCTTTCCTTAACCTTGGATACAACTGATGCTTTGCGGTATTTTTTTTTTTCCCCCTCTATTTCTTCTAGTGTTACACTGGCAAATTGTGCAGCCTATCATTGACTTTATTCTTGTACAATGAGGTCTCTCCAAGGTATGTGCCTTGATTTAGTCAGCAGCCATGTGTTCTGCACAATAGCTGCTCCAGCAGCAGCGCAGCCTGCTTGGAGAGCAATTCAAGGAACGAAGTAGTCAGACAGAGCTCATCCAAATTAGCTCGGAAGCTCTGTGTGTGCAGATATATATAGAGAGGGAAGAGAGAGGCAGACAAATTTTCACCACTGCTCTTCACCCGATAGTAGCTTACATAAGAACAGTTTACTACACACTTCTGCTAGATGGCTTTAGTGGATGCTGTGTGACTCGTGCCTGCAGTGCTGTGTTGCTGGGCCTGTCAGGAAAGGTGCTCGTGCTTCTGCACCACCAGTGCCTCGCTGTGGCCCCTTCGCATGCAGCCCGACTGCAGTTATCCCTGGTTCCTGAGCCTACCCAGCAATTTTGTGCCACTTCTTCTATTTTCTCTCGTAACTTTTCCTGAAGCCATCTTGAAACTTGAAGTTCTTTTCCTCTCTAGGATAAGAATGCATTAAAATAATGGAAAGCACTTAGTCCCCTGTAGGTTGTTTGAATTTACTGCTTTTTCTGAAAATACACGAGTAGGGCTTTGTCACTCTTGCTTTCGTCGACAGCTCTGGGTTTCGCAGAGCTGGGTTGGGAGGCTGAGGGCTGGGAACCCAGGTGAGACTGAAGCTTTTTGATGGTACTTTTCAGCTGTGCAGCAATTCCAGGTGCTTGCTCTGCTTTGAGCTGGCCTGTGTGGTCTGGAGCAGGGTCCTGTGGGTGCAAAGGGACAGCGTTCCCAGCGTGAGGCTCTTGTCATGCTTCTGTTGCCCTAAGCAAGGGAACTCTGCATGTCACGGCAGGGCTTTGGAAATCTGGGTTGTCTCTGTGTGGCTGAGAGAGGCAGGCAGGATCTGAATGCCTCCCTCTTCTGCGAACTGCCTCCTGCTAGACTGGAAGAATTGCATTGCACTTTGGACAGTGGTTTGGTCAATGATGTGTGGTTTTATTTTTATTTTTTATTTTTTAAATTGCAGTACCTGGGGTGTGGGTCAGATCTGCATGGATGGGAACAACCTGGGGAGGGCAGTGGCACAACAGAAAAAGGCAAGAGTACCAATTGCTGCAGTTGCATCTGGCATTGCAAGCTGTGGAGTGCACAGGTTGTCAGAAAGCATGAGGAAAAGACCCAGTAACACTCCCGAGCCTCCTGGAAAGGGAGCAGGGTCCCCTGTGGGGTGTGCGCGGGGCTGCAGCTGCTGCTGGGATGTGGGGCTGCTGCCCTAGGAGTCTGTCAGGGTGGGCAGGAGGCTGGAGTGGGCCCTTGTGGGAAGATCTGGTGTCTGCTAGCTCCAGCATGTTGTTGCTCCGTGAGCTGGGGCTTGCAGCATTGGCTTGGGCTGGGGTTGCCCCAGTGAGGGTGTCCTGAGCTAGAGGTCTACCCGCTGTGGCTGCAGGAGAGGTGAGCCTTACAGCACCCTATAAAGGCTGTGGGCATGAGGTGCTCATTAAAATGGGTCAGCCCTGAAATGGGTCAGTCCTGAGATGACCGCTGACCCCAAAGGCAAGGTCAGACACGGCATGTCCAGCACGGTGGGGTGGGCTTGCAGGGGTCTGGCTCCATCTTGAGTACTTCCAGGGGAGAAAATCCCAGCCAAAACAGGAATCTGTAGATGCATGGAAATCTGTACTCAGGGAATTGCTGCTTTCCAAGAGTACCCATGTTGACCAGCTAGTGGCAACAGAAGATTAACTATAGTGAAAGCAGCCTGCGCTGTGCAGCGGGGCTGGCTGGCTGGAGCAGCTGTAAGGCTGCATGGGATCCCCTGCTTCTCCGGGATGTCGATGTGCCAGAGAGCCGTATTGCTTTCCTGCTGTGGGAAAAAATGTGCTTTTCTCCAGTATGAGGTTGGGGAGTTCATTTCTCTGTTTGCACTGGGGCTGGGGGGGGTGAGTGTCCTCCAGGAAAGTCTGTGTTCAGCATGGAAGGATGTCGCCTCCAAAACCTGCTTCCTTTGCCTTCCTGAGCCCTAAAGCTGTCAAGCCAGGACAAGCCTTTGGGCTGCTTGGTGATACAGTGCTGATGCACAGCATTGGCTGGCTCTGAAACCCTGTTGAACCCCAGGGCTGTCCTGTGCCAGCTGAGTAACGAGCTCAGGCAGGGGGTTGTGTGAGACAGGATGAGGACAGATTGATGTCACCTGTGGGACTGATCTCATCCTACCCCAGCACATATGTTAGCAGTCACAGGTGGCTTGAGAAACACCTCCCAGCACACCAAAATGCCTTGTGGAGTGTGGGGGCAGGCAAGGGCTGGGAGGAAAAGGGAGAAGAAAATAGAAATGCTTGGACTGAAGCCTTCCATTGTCGATGCTGTTCCCATCTGCAATCCCCACAGCGCAGCTCGTGTTGGGAGTTTCCCTCCTCCAGTTGCAGCTGTGGAAGTGGGGGAATGGCGAGTCTTGTCCAGCCTTCCTGACTGCTACCTGTGAGAGCATGAAGCAGGGATGCTGCCTGCACATAACCAGCTTAAGAAGTGGTGCCACTTAAAAGAATTGAATGCTTGTGCTGCTGCTCGGGTCTAATATAATTTGGTTAAGGTTTCCAGTGTCCAGACAGTATGGAGACACTTAATGGTATTGAAGAAGCAGAATGGTATGCGGAGGGGGTAAGCAGCGATCGTGGCTTCCTGCTTCTGTACTGCCTGGGCTCTCTGGTTTTCTCCTGGCAAGGAGGCAGGCAGGGAAAAAAATCACGGTGTAAATGATTTTGGCTCCTCAGTCCTCTTGGGGCCTGCCCTGTATGCATGCCTCTGAGTGCCAGGCAGGATTCCTGAGGCAGAGAAAGAGGTTGGGCTGCGGCGTCTGCAGGAGATGGGGAAGATAGGCTGGGGCCAGAGGCTGGTGGGGAGGGAGAGAGAAGTACAGGGAGGGAGACACAAGTACGAGCTCCCTCTGTTTCTCATTACCTGCTCCCTGCCAGTCTTGCACTCCCTCTGTGCCTGCAACTCCGCTGTCTCCGTGCAAGACAAAGTCTGTATGAAACCAGACTGGCTTTGAAAGCAGCAGAGAAAAGGGGAGAATTTTTCCATTAGCAGCATCAGCAGTAAAAGAGATTTCCCAGTCACCTGGTAACTGCTGTGTTTAGGAAGATTACTGAGCTGAAGGGGTTGCTCCTAGCCAGATGCGTGGGAGTGATCCTGTTAAGGAGAAGGAGCAATGGCCAATGTGCCCGGGTGCAGAGGTGAGCGTCTGTGGCTTGGGCTGCATCTCACTGGGAACAGGAGGAGCACATGCAAGGGTTTCTGCTGGGGTGAGCATGCCAGCGCACGTCACCTGCTCACCAGCCGTGCTTCTTGTTTCCCCAAGTGAGAGACATGGGGGTCTGGGCAGAGGTGCCCAGGAGGAGCATAGTGTGGGGAAGGTGATGCAGAAGGCGGTGAGTGGGTGGGTGCACATTTCTCTCCCTCCCTCTTCTCCATCCTGTCTAGACTGGGTCTCAATTCATTTGCAGCTCACAGACGTCTGGTTCCCTCTTTCCCAGGGGCAGACGGGAGTTTCCAGGAAAACCCAAACAGTGTGTTAGGTTTTCCTCCACATGCCTGGAGCTTCTGCAGGCTCAGGCTGTGGCGTGAATGCAGCCAATGTCCTACAGCATCCTCCTGCCCAGTGCTCTGGGAGGGCAATGCAGGGTCTGCTGGGGATGCCAGTGTACTGAGTGCTACTCAATGAGGATCAGCCCATGGGAACCTGCTGGCCCTTACCAGCAGTGGAGTTGGCGGTAGGCTGCTGTAGGGCCAGCTGAAGAGGAGGGACACTGTGGAGGAGCCTCTTACAGCATTTTGGGTACCTGACAGGTGCATTTGGCAAGGCGGGTGGTGTTGGTCCCATCTGCACAAGCAGCTCCTTGCCTGCTGTGTCTGGATGCTGCAGGCACACCGGGGCTTTTGCATCCCAGTCTCAGTGATCCAGGGGTGCATTTGTCACCTGGAGAGCCCTCGGGCTCCAGCTGAACTTTGTGTTCTGGCAATAAAACTGTGCTAGAAGCTGTGTGCTGCAACAAAGCCCCTGGATATAATACATCCATCTCACAGCGTACCTTTCATCTTGAAGGATTCCAAAGGAGCTTTACAAGTCCGGAGTGCTGCAGCCTGCAGGGTGACGAGTGCCACCGGTGATGGCTGCAGTCTAATCTCTGCTGAGCTGTGTCCCCGCTTCCCTTGCCCCAGGAACTTCATCGAGTCTGATCTCAGTTCAGCACCGTGCCTGGTGTTTTTCCCAAAGTCTGAGTTTCTTGGGAGTCAAAGGAAGACCGTGTAGCTGTTTGTTATGCAAAAATGGTGAAGAAATACTTTTCCTTGGGCGATAGGTGTAGGTGGGAATTGCTTTGTTGCACAGCTTCAGCAGCTTTGGGTTTTGGCAGAAAAAGCTTTTTCACATGGGAGTGTGCCCTCTTTCAGCCCCAGGAAAGTGGATGATAAAGTTGGAGTGCTTGACAAACTGCTGCAGGCTGTAAGCAAGGTGGCAGAGTTCAGCTGACAGGTGTGGGGCTGCTGCTGGGGCAGCTCTGGGGACGGAGTCTGCGTGAAGTGTGTGGTGTGCACATGCTGTGTGCAAGTCTTTCATGACCCCGTGTCTGCTTCTGAACTGACACCACGGGGACGGGCTCTGGGCCAGCTGCTGGTGGTGCAGCCACATACTGCAGCCTTTGGCAACATCTGGGCTGCTGCTGCTTCCTGCTGCTTGGGGTTCCCAGCGAGCTGGGCTTGCCTTCACCTGGTCCTGGCTTCCCCAGAGCTGCAAGGGCAGCAGTGGGAGTCTGAAGCTGGTGCTGATGGTAGCAGAGCCCAAAAATCCAAACTGCAAGTGGGATAAGTGGCACTAAAAGAGGATGTCATCAGCATATGCTTGAAAAGCTGAAGGTAGCTCATGTCTATTTTTGTGTGGAGTGGTACACACTTAGCCCGTGTTGTTTAGCAGTTAGTTTATGGGATGTGTTTTCCCATCCTGTGTAGCTCCTCCAATGTGTGCTATAAACAAACTGTAAAATCAAAACCTGCCTTCACTTGTACCCGTTAAAGGCATCGTGGTGCACATGAGGTGGAGGATGTGCAGTGCTGCTGGGGCTGATAAAGGAGGAGACAAGGCACCAGCAGGGAGGTTACTCTGTGACATTAGAGCATAGAAATTGCTGTGGGTGCTGCTGGGATGAAGCAGGGACACCTCGGAGTCAGGATACTCTCTGTTGTAGATCAGTGCTGCGAGCTCTGCGATAAGGCTGTTCTGGGGAATAGCTGTGGGGGCTTGTTTTTAATTTTTTAAAAAATATTTTCATTAATACTTGATCTAGTTTTTCTTCTTGCATGAGATAAACTGTTGAGCTTATTTCAGCTCAGATTTGTCTTCCTGCACCCCCTGCCCTGAGCCTGAAGCCTGCCAAGCAGAGCATGAGGCTCTGTGCCTGCAGCAGTTTTAGTTGGGCTTGTCCTTCCTGAAGAAGCAGACACTGCAGGAGAGGAACACTTCCCCCTTTGCCTTTTCTTCCTTTTACCCTTGCTCTGGGGGCTCCAAGCCTTCCTGTGCTCGTCCTCGAGCAACGTGGGTGTTGCCATCTGCACCTCCTCCAGCTTTGCCTCTCCCCGAGCTCCCCAGGCCACTGAGCAGGGGCCGCAGCGTTGCCAGTGCAGCCCCTGGGTCTGGGCATTAAGAGCCCTCGATATCGATTGAATTGCAAAAAGGCAGTAGAAGTTTGTGGCCCTTTTACTGTCGTCGTTGCAGTTGCGTGCCTTGTTGTGTTGGATCGACAGCCGTGTGTTTCTTGCTTTTCTTTGTATATTGAGCACAATCACAGGGACTAGAAGTGCGCTTAATTAAACAGCGGCAGCCTTGCCTTTTAACATAATTCAGAAAACTGGAGCTGCTTGGAGACAAACTGCCTTACGCTGCTTTACATCTTGTCACATCCCAGCGCTGCGGCTTCCCCCTCTCCGCTCTCTGCAGATGCTCAGCTGTCCTTGCCGTGCTTCTGCCTTCTGCTGTGCCAGAGGAGGAAATCCTTTACCCACGGGCTGGGAGGGAGGTCGGGGCCGCTGCCTGTAGGGGCTGCTCGTAGCCAGCCTGGGGTCTTGCTGGAGCAACAGCTTGCACGGCCGCCGCGCTGCTCCGCGCTGTTCTGGGGTTTGTTCTGCTCTTGCAGCAGCTGGCTTTGCCGCTGAAGCGACAAGCTGTTTCTTAGCATGCTGTGGCCTGTGACATGTGGGAATGTGGCTGAGAGCAGGCTTTTGGGCTCTGCTGAGCTGGAGGTGCAGGGATGATGCCCATGGCATCCCATTCCTGTGCTGCCCCAAATCATGTGCACCAGGGGAGATTTTCTCTGCTCCCTGGGTTTGGTTTGCAGGCTACTGTAAAACCTTCCCCTCCTTGCTGATGAAGCATTTTACAGCGTGTTTCAGTGAGCCACTTAAATGCAGAACAGGGAAAAAAAAATCCTGTTTGCAGCACTCCTCCCAGCTGAGCAGCCCAGGGCCTGGTTTAGGATATGGGGTGCTGGCTTAGGATTTAGGGGATGCTGAAGAAAATCTGGACTTTGTGAGAGCCCTCCCTTTGCAGAGTGACCCGTTGGTGTTTCCCGAATGGCCTCTCTCAGCTGCATTGCCTCCCCAAAATCACATTCCCCACTGGTGAGGACCTGAGTTTGGCTGCTTGCAGCTCTGTGGCAGGCTTCTGGGCTGCTTTGGCATGTGTCTATTTTTCTGTAGACCTTGGTCTGCAAAGCCTACCTGCACCAGGAATGGTGCAAATTTATCCCTGAGTACTTGGCACATCTGCAGCAGCTCTGTGGTCACCTCCCTGGGGAAAGGTGTCCCAGATTGCTGCGTCCTGCAGCCTGCATGCACAGAGCTGGGTAGCAGCTCCTCCTCGCCTCTGGGAAGCTGGGAAGTGAAGGAGGAGTTCATGCCCTGGCCATGGCATGAGAAGCAAGGATTGCCTGTTAGCGTGGGGTTGCAGTTTTTATCACTGCTTACTCTGATCGTGTCTCTGTAAAACTGCTCTGAAGGCACCTAAGGGCAAAGCAGGAGGTGTTGATATTCTCCTTTTGCTGTTGTTGTGTGAGGGAAGACTCAGACTGAAGAGAAGCTTTGCTATTTGTAATGGTATTTCTTACCTTGTCTGTGGCAGCTGGAGGGCACAGGTACTGGGCAATGAGCTGCAGCTTTCCTGGGCTGCTGGGGGCATGTTCCCCAGCCTTCTCCGCTGCTTCTTCTAACTCCACTCCAATATCTGCAGGGTTAGGGAGCTGCCCAGAGAGCACAAACTGCATCTGAGGGAGGGACTGCACCAGGAGAACAGTCTCCCGGGGTCACCAGGTCCACTCTGCACAGCTCCCAGGGGTTTGCTGCTGCCTTCCCCAAAAGATGCTTGGTTGCACTCAGGGTCTGTGCCTCCTGCCCAAGCTGTGAGGATCCCCCAGCAGCTCCCAGGACTCCATCCTGCACCTCACAAGGCACGTCGAGTGCTGACCAAGGGTCTTTGCGCAAGGAGGGATGTTTGTGTTAATTAGTGCTGGATGAAAGGAGAAGTTGTCGTTACTCAAAGAGCGACTTGTTCCAGTTTCATCGCTGCTCCTCAGTGTGGAGCTTTAAAGTTGTGTGTGTGCAATAAGTTTGAAAAGACGTTTTGAAGCAGAAATGGCAGCATTGTTATGAAAATGCTGAAGGGGAGTTGTGACACTGTTTTGAAGATGAAAGTATTTTAACAAACAGAAACTGACATTATTTTTTTTTTTTAAAAACAGTTTGCACGAAAGAGAGCTCTTGGTAAAGCCTTCCCTGGCCAGAATGGTCTGTGGCCATGCCCAGAGATCAGCACAGCACATCTGGGGGGCTTTGGCTGTCCTGCCCACGACCCTGTGGCGATGGGCTGGGGTGAGCAGGTGCTGGTGGTGCTCCTGGGGCTGGGGAGCGATGGAGCAGCCGCACTCATTGGGAATGGAGCTGGTGTGAAAGCTGACAAATGCAAACAAATTTTTCACAGCTGTTTAGCAAGCATCTGCATAATGGAATCAGGCAAAGGATGGCATCTGGGCTGTGGGTGAAGGGAGGGGGCTGAAGAGGCTCCACAGCCTCTTCCAGAGCCTTCCCCATCCCCTTGGCTCTCCTGTTTGAACTGCAGGTCACAGAACCGTGGAATACCCCAAGCTGGAAGGGACCTGCAAGGAGCACTGAGTCCAACCCCTGGCCCCACCCAGCACCACCCAACCCCTGTGTCTGAGAGCAGTGTCCAAACGCTCCTTGAGCTCTGGTGGCTTGGGGCTCTGCCCACTGCCCTGGGGAGCCTGTGCCATGCCCACCACCCTCTGGTGCAGAACCTTTCACTAACACCCCCTGACCCTCCCCTATGCAGCTCCATGCCGTGCCCTCAGGGGCAGCCCCAGTGTTGTGCGCTGCCTCCAGCCCTGAGCAGCTCCACTGAGGTGCAGGACAGAAGATGACATCCGTGGTGTCTGATGGGGCTGGGGCAGCTGCTCACCTGTCCCTGCCTTT
>VXAV01000899.1:41991-56751 GCA_013399715.1 Alectura lathami
AGAAAAGCCTAAAATCCAAGCACTGAACTTCACCTTTTTGCAATAGGCCACCCATGTGTTGAAGTTCTTGAGACTGGAAGTTGGAAGTTTCCAAGTGTGCAGATTCACCCTGTGCTAGGACAATGTGAATTGTGCATCTGAATTCACTCTTAGGATCCTGGGTTTCAAACCAGGTTTTTGAAATATTTGCCTACGGTTAGGAGTTAACAAAGAACTGCCCGGAAATTCTATAAATTGCACAGCCCTCAAACTCTTAAACTGCAGGCTCTCTCATCTCAGCTAAAAAGTAAACTCAAGTGAAAATTATGACCATTTTTATTCTAATATTTCATGTATTCATTGATTTTTATTGTTCTTGCCAGAAATTAAACTAATTTTAATAAAATTAATTTCTGTTGACTTATGAAAGCTCTGCATTCGCTTTCTGATCGTTCTGCAGACTAACATGGAAAAACATGTGGACCATTTGGGAATATAAAATAAGAAGTTTTCTTTTAAGGAAAGTATTTCTCAGTCAAAAACTGCACATGCTTTCCAAATCTGCCCATGTAAGGTTCCTAACTTCTTTTTAGATGCATCATACATTAAGCAGTCCAAAACCCAGATAGCTGAGCCTGGAGCAATCACTTTTCCTCTCCTGTTCTTCAAGTCACTGCCCTCTGGCAGAAGTCCTGAAGAGCTCCCATATTTATTTTTGTCCGGAAGCATCTTTTAATTTGCCTTCTTCGAAGTTCTAGTATGTGAACAAGGAAAATTAAAAACAACGGAATCCTTGGCAGATTAAAGAGTCAAACTTATTGGAGCCTTAGAGACCATTCCAGCTCAGCACACAGAAGGCAGTAAAACAGGGCCACAATAGCAGGAACAAAAAGCAAACGTGCATCACTAATATTTCAAGTTCATCTCTCATTTTGAAGTGGTGGGAAAAATACAGCTGCATAATTCTCTGAAGGTAAGAAAACAAGACCCACATTATTTGTGAGAATTATTAATACCATGTAATTAACCTCCTCCAAGGCCTTCAAAGATGCAGACACTGCCAGAGCATCTTGATTCATAATACTGGGGTAAGTGTTGCTAGAGATTAAAACCATCAAATTTCACAATCATTTTATCATAAACTCCACCTTGGAGAAATTCAAGAATTAGGCTGAAATCTTTCTTTTCAGGACAAAATGTAATGAGTAGTAAGTATTTTACTCTGATAGAAATTAATATTAAAAAACAAAAACCAACAACAAAATCAAAAACAAGCTATAGATTTGTTTTGTACAAGGTAGAAATTATTTTCAAAAACATGCCAGTAAAAACCTATATATAAGTAAGGATTTTTGGCTGCTATTTTGAGTTGTTCTGTGAGATTTATGTATTAAAAATAAACATGCAAGAATGTAATTCATAATATCAACCACACCTGCTATTGTTTTCTATTTAATGCTAGAGAGAAAAAAGAAACTCTCTTCCAGGCTGATGAAGGAATTTTTAAAATGCTAAATAAAGTTATTTTAATGGCGAACATTTCAGTAATTACTTCATGATATCTTACTAAAACATACACACATTTACTTTAACTAGGTAATCAAAACAAGTAGAAGGGCAAAAACTACTCATTAAACAATAAAAGCATATTAAAAAAACATAACAGAAGCAAATGTTCGCTATTTTCATTTTCTTCTCATTTTGCATCCACACAAAAAGCCTTTTCAGCAACAATAACAGATAGTTCTGCTTGTTGAGGTTGTAAATCTTGGGTAAATATTTGACCATCCAGTGACATTACTAAGGCTTTTGGTTACTATAGGGACTAACCTGTGTCTAGTTCAGATTAGATTCCTCCTAACAAAGGTCAGGGACTGTTCTTGTTGTGCACCTGTTCTCGCTCAAACATACACAACTGGTTCCGATGAGAATCCACTTTGCCTTTGAGCAAGCTCATACACAGCCATCTGTAGCGTGCTGTTGCTTACTTTCAAGACACATTTCTGAGGGCTATTGCTGGGCACTTATGATTAAAACATCTGCATTGGCTATTCAGAGTTTTTCCCCTAATTGAGGCGACCCTCAGCCATCTGGATTACCCCGATGTCCACCTCTGACAGCTTTCTCTATCCATGTTCTGCAGCATGGTTAACTTCACATCCTAAAAATCAGCAGCCCAGCTTATGACTGCTCTTATTAGTCAGAGAAACATGCAGTTCTGTTTTCTAGCTTTTTATCTTTGGAATCCATACATCTTTTTCAGGTTTACTCTGAGGCTTACGAACTCAGTGTTCTCTGTAATCTGAAAAATTACAGTTGGCATGTGTCCCTTTCTATTCCTTGTGCTGTTGACCATTTTGTGAGGATCACAAATAACAAATGTTAATCTATGTGCACAAACATAGGAATTTTTCCACCAACTTTTTATCTGCTGAATTACTGCTCATACCATATATTTTCTTGAAGACATTCAGCCATGAACTTCTTTTATATCAATTAGTGTCTTAATAAATCAAAGACAGATGTACAATCTGTAGAATAAGCTTACACAATGGAAAGGCAAAACAAGAGAGTTTTTGTGTAACTGCCTTAACAATCTTTTTAGTGTACGTACTGTCCATGAATACTCTGAGTTATGTACCCATGCTTATTCCAAGGGAGGAAAACTTAAGCAGTGGTTTAGATACAAACCTCACAAGTGTATAAAGAATTACTTCAGTCATAAAGATTAATTCCTGTTGATAACAGATTGGTTTGTTCCAATTATAAGTGATAAAGTAATATTTTGTGCATTCATTGGAGTGATTCTTACTCAACAAAACTCCTAAATGTAGATTCCTTGTGACACATTCTCACTATCATGACGTTTCAATGCTCATTAATCCAGCACAATCACCACCTCTTTACATTACTGCAGTGTTTACACTTGGATATAACAGACAGATACTGTGAATTGGACAATGCACTAGGGCAACAGAATACTTTTAAAAGCAAAACAACAAGAGAAATACAGCAAAAGCGTCAGAGCAAATTTAGATGACATAGATATTCTCTTAGCCTTGGTTTTTACTTTTTTTTTTTTTTTCCCCCCTCTCTATACTCTAGTAAAATGCTTTAGCCTTCTCGAAAGGGTACATTATTAGTGGCTGTCGATTGATCTGACAAAAGCCTTCATCATAAAAAATGTATAGCTTCATATAATTAAAAAATCCAAGCTCTGTGAGTTGACTAAAATACTGTGGACTCTTAAATAATTCAAATTTGTGTTTAGTTACAGCAGCTGTTTAATTAAAAGGTAGAAACTGCAACTAATCCACTATGGTTGAATGAAATATAATCTATAACAGAATTTAATCCCCCTAAGACAGAGAACAGTGATATGGATTCTAGAAGTCAGGGTCTCCATTTAATGAATCTCACAAAAGGGATCATATTACATCTGAGCCAGCACATCTTTGTTTCTCTGATTATCCAAATAATGAATCATTTCCCAGCTTGATGCTGAAATTATAATTTTCTATTTTAATATTAAAAAGGAAGGTCTTTCACATGCATTATGTAAACCTTTCTATCGGAATTTGTACTTAAAGCTTTACCAGGCTGAATAATTAGATGCACTAGAATAGAAGAAATGCATTTTCTGACTCTTAGCTAACCACTTAATTGTTCATAATTAAAACATTTTGTAACAAAATTCTGGCACAAATGGCCTGGAAGTTTCCTTCCCAACTTAGAAGTCAGCTAAGGAAGCCACAGCACACAGCAGTTCTGCAGTTGCTTGCTGTAGCTCAGCTGCAATGATTTAGGCATGATTTCAACTTCAGATCAGTTCCCAGAAGTATACTTCAAGGCAGGAGCAGAACAAAACATTTTTCCCCCCTTACTTCCGTATTTTTAACTACAAAACAGAATGTACAAAGCTAAAAATCACCACATTTGCCTTCTCAGATCCAGAAAGCGTTCATTACTTTGTAATGTTTGTAATCATACTGAATTTTGTTTATACCAAGGCAGAGGGGCTATCAAAGCAGAAAATGGTAGCCCTTAATTAGAGAGGCCAGGTGGCATGCAGAGTCACAGCACAAGTGCCTCTCCACATCCCTGCCAATGATTGAAGACTTGACCTCAGCAACCATTCTTCAGGGGTGAAAAATAATACAGTCACCAGGTGGCCATCTCCTCAGCATAGACAGCCATCTGCACCAAAATGTGCTAAATTATGTTTAGACCTTTTTAATGTGAACCATTATCCATTAGAGTCACAGCAGGAAACCACAAGGTCCTGTTAATTGAAACTTCAGCTGTGACTTAAACCTCTGTCCCAGACAGAGGACTGACATTTTACCTGCTGAGTCCTTCAGTCTAATACGGTTAACTTTTTTTTTTTTTTTTTGTGTCTTATCAGATGTAAAACAGTGAAGGCATGATCTGCAACACAGCCAAGATTTTGGGGAGGAATCATTCTTTAGAGGAGTTTTTACAGATTTCTTAGTGCTGTGTGTCAGCCCAAAAATCAGTTTGATTTTGCACACTGTTGTTCATTTTATTAATGGACTGAAACACAGTTGTACTCGGAATTTGTTAACAAGTGGCTATTAAGCACTTCCAAGGATTGCCCTGAGATGATAGGGTAATGCCAGCTGCTTGCTAGTGCCGTGGTACGTGCAGAAAGAGGGCTCTGTTTCTGCTAACAGAACTGAAACCTCTGTCCTCTCCCAGCTCACTCATTTCCCTAGTACGGGGAGACTGAAGACATACACCAAAATGCAGAGAGTGAACATATCAGGAAAAAAACAAGAGGAGCTGACACCATCCTCAAGCTGCTCTCCTCTCCATCCAGTGCCCAGCTACCCATAAACAGCACGGCTGCTGCAAACAGAAGATAAACAGGAACCTCCGTCTCTATCAAAGACCCTTGTGCCCTCTGCGCACGTCTCAGTGCCCAGCAACATGTCCCCTTCGTTATTTCGGGTGGACTTGAAAAAGATCCAGCACTGACCCCTGTTGAGAAAGACCACTTCACGGACCAGTAAGGCAAGGAAACAGCAGATGGAGCTGGAAGCTTGGGACACATCCACCCACTGCAAACTGCATCTGGAGGACTGGGAACTGTGTGAAATAAAAGTCATCTGTCATATCAGCAAAGGCAGTTAATTTCCAAAGAGACTAAACTCAAAGGTCACATGCACCTCACTGGTTTGTAAAGTATAGGTTGCATCATCTGTGGTTTGTGCGCTAGGAGTACAGTGCTGAGAGGTGCTACGCTACACTGCCATCCACACCTCAGAGTGCCCAGGCAGTCCCTGGTGACACGGGCAGGCCGAGAGGGACACAGGCAATCACGGACCTTTGCTCAAAGAGATGTTTCTTTTCAGACAAATAAAATAGTAAAGATACAGAGTGTTATGACTCCAAGCTCGCACATTAACAGAATCATGGTTCATCAATTTTTAAATCCACATTTAGAGCTTCCTCCTAAAAGCCAAAAAGTAGCTACAATAGATAGTCTCTCAAAATACAGCATCTGTTCTCTTTCATTCCATGGTTACAGATAACCTTCATAAGCTGATTTGCTCATGACAATAAATTTATTTTCAGAAATTATACTCCTGATCTAATATGAAACAATAAATAATTCAGAAGTTTCACATTATTACAGGGAATTATATTTAGGAGATCAACTAGGGATCTCTGTAATGAGAAACATTCACCTTGCTAGAGGAATGCTACTCTGCATTTAATCTTATAATATTCCCTTCAGGGTGTACAAGACAGCTTGCTGGAAAATATAATGACTCCTTGACTGTTTTCTGATGAAAAAAGAGTAAAGAAAACAGTGATATGGAAATGAGATCTACATTTCATTTGAAATTCCATATGCACTATTTTAAAGCCATGTTTCAATATGGAGAAAATCAAAAGATTTTGATGTGCCTGATGATGTTATTAAAAAAAAAAAAAAAAATTAAAAACACAAAGAAACAAAAAGATGTGGCACGTGTCATATTAATAAAAAGTTACTTTTCCTTCACATACAGAAAAGATCTGCTGTTTTTACTTTATTAATTGTAAACTGGAACGAGAAAAGCTGGTTCATAGGTTTCCTACCGGCCAGAAAGTAAAAGCATCTGCTGAAGTCACGAGTGATTTGTTAACCAAGTGCTGCAGCAATGATGCTTATTGGAAACACAGGAATGCACTTCAGAGCACTGCTATGTTTGGGTACTCATCTCAAAGTAACTACATTGTAAGTAATTATTTTTCCCCCTCCATTGCCCCTTCCAGCACTGTACTGTAATTTATGTTGGTCAAAAGAAAGAAACCATCTATTTTTTCCAACAAAAGCTAATGTTGGGTGTCTGCTGCATTCAGGATAATGAATATTGATGTATGCAGCCATCTTCCAAATGAGGCAACTAAACAATATATACAGTTTCTACCAGTCTGGAGTCTTCAAGAAAAATCATTAAATTGTCAGTATGTTTGACCAAAGTCTGAAGGAAAAAATAAATATTATTGATGATGACAACATGCTATTGTATCTCTGCATCATCATGCCAGAGGTGTACATTTTGAAAGCATCCCATGAGAAGCAGGCAGGCAATATCATTAATTGCCTGTGGGATTTAGTCATGCCACAGTCTGAAAAAAAAAAAAAAAAAAAAGTCTAAATCTTCTATATGTTTTATTATTCTTTAAGCATTGTTCATCCTACCTCAGAGTAGTTCAAATTACATTCTTCAGTGTAATTAAAGATCTACTTACAATTAACTTAGTTTGAAGCAAAAGAAAATAAAACTTCTCTCAATGACTAGAGCTAGATCATGTAAAAGATCAGCTTTGATACTTTAGAAAGTGACATATAGTCTATAACGTGAAACATTGCAGGAACACAGATCCCAAAAAACTTCATTTTAGTTTCTACCCATGTTATTATCACACATCAGATACCTCCAGAAAACCACCATCACAGAAATTCTTAGGCTGAAAATTTCTACTGCGGCACTAATTTCAGGATTTTGCTTTGGAACTGGGGTTCAGACATACATAAACTCTTATTGTAATTTTTACTCTATTGAGTCTCAAAACCAAGGCTGTATGATATATTTAGACAGTATGTTTGGGCAATAGCCCATAGAGAGTTACCCATACTTCAGACAAGCTTCCTGTCCCTGCATCATAAGCTTCCACAACACTAATGCTGAGACATCGATCCCTGCCAACTATCTTTTATATATATATAAATATATTTTCCCTCATTTTCAACAGCTTTTATACAAAATTGGCTTGTAAAATATAATCACAAATTACTATCTTGCTGCTTTTATTCTAGGTCTGCTACAAACAAATGTTATTTTGTATGTAGATGGCCTAGCGAGATATGCTGCGCATTTCACATGCAAAGAAATACTGGACATATGTCATATCCAGATGTAATTCATCCATAGGAAGTCACAAGAATAAAACTCATGTTCACTGCAAACCCCGCTCTTTAGCATTATCAAGATAACCTCATTTCTATTACCCTGGGAAATGCAGCTAAACTGTTTGTTACAAGTATTGGTTAACAGCATTTGCTACAAATATGTTAAAATGGCATATATTTCAATTAATTAGATTTCCAGAGGGGTAATGTGGTATTTGGACTTTGACATTAAATCAATACAAGCCTTACAGATACTCTTGACAACCCCCTGTAAAATCAATAGTAAAACCTTGTATCCCTTGGAAAGGACAATGATATCTACGTGAAAATAGGAATTTAAATAAAATTGGAATTGTCTGTAGCAGATAGCTTTGGGATTATTCCAGCACTTGTACTGCATTTAACATGATATCCAAGTTAATCTTATATTCTCAAGCACAATACAGAGGTCCTTTAAAGATGTAACTGACTATTGTGAATATTTTCTGTATGATATCATGTACTTGATACTTTTTTTCCCTCTCATCGTCAAAGGAAAGTTCAACAGTTTTGAATAAATTTTAAGTACTGTGTGTATCCTCCGTTAACACTTTCTCTACCAAAGTGATTTCAAAAGCTGCACACTGATGGCAAGATTCTAACTTACGGTATGGAGACACTGTGAAAATCGTTAGGGGAAGGTTGGTGGGAGGCAGCAATATCCTTTGCACTGAACCAAACTTTTTATGCCACATAATAGAAATAACTGAAGATGCCTTTTGTTGTTGTCACTGCTCAGCTTCCAGTTGCTCATTATATTGAGCAACAATATCAAAGAAGCGCTTTTTTTCAGAAGGTTCCTAGGCTGATGCTTATGGTATCAAGACCTAGCAGTGACAGAAGGAACTGGTGAGACGCATTTTCACAATCACTGAAAATATTAAGGCATGAAATGGGAAACAAAAGCAAATAGTCCTGAAGGATGCAGCTACCACAAAACAATTCTGAATCACTCAGAAAGAAGTGGAATAATATATTCATTGTGTTCAGCAGAGAACAGCACATTGCATGCTCACTGCAAAATAGAGACACTTTAGTATATGTTGAGGCCTCATAACAATGGGATTTGCCAATTAAATCTGAGGGGTGTGATCAGTTCTGTTGTGATATGGTGAATAACATGCTGAGAGACATTCAGATGAAAGGTTTTTGAAACACTGCAATATTCTGTTTCTGGCTTTTTTTTTTTCCATCCTGTGTAAATATGAGAATGAAATGTGGTAGACAAGTCTAGAGAGACTCAAAGGAAGGTTATTTTGAGGTTGTTTTTCTTTACTTAAGTCAGCTAAATGCTAAACTAATACCAGATATATTTACTTTCCTTTTAAAGCTTGTAAATTGCACCTAATTAATAGACCCTGATGAAGTAAGATAACTGTGTTCCCTTGGATTTGGATCTAGTGGAATTTTTCCCTATTATGCCTCTTGATTAAGTCTTGAGATTGCACATATCTAAAGGAAAAAAAAAAAAAATCCCTTTCTTTCTTCCACCAAGTAAGCACGTAGGATGGATGATGGCCACCTTGCCACTACTGTAATCTTTAATCCTTTCCTTGCGAACAGCAAAAAAAACCCTCACTATGATTTTCTGAGGCTGAAGAGGGAGAGAGAGCTCCTAATGCAACCTGACAGCACTCACAGAGAGCAGCACTGCAGAGCTCACCACATTCCAGCAGGATTCAGAGCTGATAACCCTCACAGGGAGGTCAGCTGGTTCCCTACCCCACTGTTTTCAAAGGGTGAGATAGGTGAGGCACTGGTCAGACATCCCCAAGATTACCACCACCATCATCGCTCACATTACCATAGTAAATGGGAGCCCAAGTCACGGACCACAGCCACCCTGACCAAGTGCAAAATATAAAGCCATCTTGCTTGAAAATCTAACATTTCAGTAGAAGACAAGGAACCCTGGAAACACAGAACAAAACACACCTGCCATCCAGTACCTACAACAGCAGCCTATAGCCATCAACAAGCCCTCCCGAAAACTCTCAAAAGCATTGAGCTTCTGATGCATACAACACGGAAAGTGAGCTCTCCTTAAGAGAGTTCTGAGGGTGAACCAACTTTATTGCTTCGTGGAAGTGTATTAGGAGCTCTCCTGCACGAGGGGTGGGAGGGCGTGCTGGATGAACTGCTGACGACACGGTCCACTGCACTCTGCACTCACTGCCTTTCTGCATTCATTTGAGGGTCATATGTTTCCTTCACAGACATTATTACTGTTAGCTGGCGGCCACAAAGATTAAAGGGATGTAAAGGGAAGGGACCTTCATGCATGTCTACATTTAAACAACATCTCAGATGCCTTGAATAAGCCCCATCCCTACTAGCAACTAACAGAGTACCTCAGCCATCAGCAGATGCTGTCAAACACTGCCTGCCATTTTAATATGGTAGACTTTTATTTATGTAGAAAATGAAGCCACGAAAACCTAAAATACTACCAAAAAGCTGTACTGATAAATAGCAAGTAGTTGTCCGCAGGATCTTTTAGCAGAACTGAACCAAATACACCCAGTTAATATATTTAAATACCTTTTTGTCTGCTGACCTTGTATTAAGTGATAATCAGCAAAGAGTTTTCACTGAGCATGAAGTACCTTATTTCAGGTTACATTTCAATTGCCAACCACTGTTATGTCTGCAGGTATCATACAATCATCATGCAGCAACATTAATAAGATCCATGTTCATTTTTCTTGCCAGTCTCATCTACCCTCTTCCAGTAGCCATCATCTTCCAGTATACATACAGCCATATGCTAAACCACATTTTCATCTCCAAAAATCATTTTCGCAATATCCTTTGACTTCAGCAAGACCTGGATTTGGCCCAGGGAATTTATCCTATTTATTTGCAAAGCTTTTGCTTAGTTTGTAAATCCCTGTAGCAATGTTCATACTGCAGCAAGAGAAAATGCTTAAATGTGACAGAATTGATAAATTTCTCAGGCACAGAAAAGTTTGGAGGATGCTATAGCTGTAGTGTGAGCAGTCGCCTGGCACTCTGGGTGACAGTAAGCTGGTTAATCCAAACGGCTTCTTGAGAATTTTTAAAAACAATTTCTCCTCCATGCTTTTGAGAGGACGGCACAACTCCTGTCAGATTCTGTATTAATAGGCATTATAGGGACCAAGACGCGAGTAAGTTGAGCAGTAGTCTCCTTTTAGGTGCTTACTGCTGATCCAGAGCCTTACGATATGTTGTATAATTGTTTTGGAGTTCATACACCCAAGAAATTTAATTTCACCAAGTTATCATAAGAACTTCGTTGCTGCAAAATAATTCCGATTCAGCTAGAAAAATAAGCTCAGATATCAGTTAAGACTTAGCTCTGGACTCTTCTTGTCAAGAGTAATCCAGAAAGAAAAGCAGGAGAATAAAAACAACCAAAGGGTAATGACAATTTTCATAAGCAAACCGGGAACATCTGTTCCAAGGTCAGTAACTGGAAACATGACATTAACAGTCCTGCATTAGCTACGTAAAGTGTCACTGCTTAAACAAATCGAGACTGATTTGAACCATTGTGTGGCTCTACATCAGTACCAATTAAGGTGGCAGACGATGTATAAAGAGCCCGGACAAAGGATATTATTATGTTACAAGCTGCATTGATTCTTACAAGGCTTTTTGATTGACTGACTGATACTATCAAGTAATTAGCTTTAATCTTGGGTTACAATGACCAGAAGAAATCCTGAATCAGGCTATATTTAATCTTTGATGGTACTTTACTGATAGGAAAGTACTTAAATAAGGTAGAACCCTAGTTTCCTTCATAAAGTCAGTGTTGCACAAATAGTCTGTGCAGAGTTTAGCGAGGACGTGCCAGGGCTGTGCACAAATTCTGGTCACACAGAAGGCGGTCAGCAGAAGAGAACAAACTGATAAGTGATACCACCACGGGAGTTCTTCATAATTGGTTTAACAGTTTGGCACGTCCAATCTTAAAAACCATATATCTAGAATAGCATGCAAATCCAGAAGAGCTTTATTTTTAAGGATGCATATTTATTTTTCCTAAATGAAAGCCACTGGGGGTAAAGTGGGGATAAACAGTGGGATGATGCTGAGCATGCTTCTCCACTGAGGCCAGATCTGCCACTGGCACAGCCAGGATGTTCATGAAAGCATTTACAATTTTCAAGTTCATTACCCATAAGAAAACCAGGCTAAGGTCTGTCAGGAATCTGGCATTACAAAGGGAACCCCTCTGGGGCATCGCTGCTCCTAAACCACAAGCTGGCACTTTGTTAGCTGAAAAGAAATTCCACAAGGGCAGATGACCAGGTTACAGACACTTGTGATACCTCTCGTAGGACAGCTAACAGCAAAACATCTTGGTTTTGTCTTCATCAGCCTCAGCCTCTTGTAATCTCCATTTCATACAAATGCCTGATTTTTGACTAATTCCATAAGAAACATGATACGTCTCTGAGCTCCCAAACATACCTGCTGCTTTCCACATACATATTTGCCTGTCCTCCATTCAAAACAGAGTCACTGAGTGTTTCATTTGCTCAGTGCGCTGGGCCACTCTGCTTCCTCAGATATCATCTCCCCCCCTTCGCACATCTGTCACAGCCCTGTTCTGATTTCATACAACTCAGCTCCATACTCAGGAAGGTCCCCCCTCTTTCTCCAGCTCATGCCTCATCTTTTTTTTCTATATATAACCAGTTCATATTTGTCCATAGGCTCTTCCCCTCATCCTAAGCAAAGCTCCTTCTATGCAAGCTATCTGGCCAAACCCCTTTCCTGTTTCAAGTAACAAACCCAGCAATTTGGGTCTAAAAAACCATTGGCAAAAACACCTGAATTCACTTACTCCAGTTTCTTAATCTCTCTCCAGTGTATCTGCTTTCTGTGTGATAAGCTACACGCGGCTGCAACCATGTCTGCATCTCAGTAAAGAATCTGTCAAATTTTCAATTTGAAGCAAATTATGAATAATACCATTGGAGATCATGATGGCAGATGAGCCATGATTTCATAACGGGCAGCCCAACTGAGTTAAAACCTGGTATATACTGCTGAAAGTACCTGTCTGCAAGAGAAACAGAACATTATTTTTATCACTGTGCTAGTTACTGACTTGCAATGTTTCCAGGCTTGGGGATCATTTTCCTTCAGTAGGATGATACTATATTCATGAAATCTAAACAGTTTGAAAAATAGACATAGCATGAGCAAGTTACAGCTCAACTTATCTCTATAGTGCTTTAAATGTAAAACCCAGTTAACCCAGCCCTTGGTCATTATGGGGGTCGGGGTGGGGGGAAGGAATGGTGACATACAGTAAGTTTTATTGCTGAATCTCTCCCTCCCCCTTTTATTTCTTTATTATTGATTTGCAGATCTTTGCTCTCAGAATGAATTCTCTGGTGACACACTTTGTGCATTGATATTTATTGTGGTTTTGGCTATATATATATGTATGCCCCAGGGCTTCAGCTCTTATCAAGAGAGATATTCAGTTTCTCAAAGCTGCAGGTCCTGTTTTTTCTGGTTCAACAAATCCTCACTCTGGAAGTTTCTGGGTTTGCTTGCCTCCTGAGAATTTACAAACTAAATCAAAGTTCCAGAGCAAAGATAAATGCCTGCATATACTACATGAAAAGTAAAAATAAAATAACTCATAGTTGATCTGATCAAATAACAGCAGCTTATTTGAAGACTGTACTAATTTAGATTGGAACTGCACAAACTGATGCATGCAGGCAGTCATTTACAATCTCCCTGGAACCCATACCAAAGCTTCCACCCCAAGAACCTGCCCAGAACCAGGTGACATTCAGAGCCAGAGACAAAACTTTATTCAGCCTTACCATGGTCCAGCTCATGCCCTCTTGGGAGCACATGGGAGATTTGCTGTTCGCATATTTGAGCTAAAAGTTTGACAGGCACCGCTGATTGCATGCATAAGTGGGCAAATGGCACATTTTCATACACAAATAGCCTCTATGAGTGCAAAGCACACACACAAGATAGTAATCATGTTCGGAAAACTTGACTCCATCTAAAAGATACATCCCTTCTCTTGAAAAGGAATTTGTATAATGTGTTGTTGTTTGACTACAGACAGCCTTAGGGGGGGAGCATATTAAAAGCAAACTTCGGGAAAACAATAAAGCAGGCAGTTTCTTACTGTAACATGTAAATGCCAAATGAGTGCTGCCTGGGAAAACACCAGCAGTGATGGAGATCAGGGAATGGGGAGGCCAAGACAGAAGGCATCAGACACAAAAACAAGCACATACAACTGAGATTTCTATGTCTCTTGTCAAATCATCTGTCTTCACTTTGAAGCATGTCAAGCTGGTGACACAAGTAATTACTGAATTCTTTTGCAAGGTAAACGTGGCTGCAGGAGAGAGTTAAAAGGACTTGAAATGGATAAAGGCTTCTGCCCCTGGGGACAGCATACAGAAATGGCTGCTACGTGTTCTCAGAAATTCAGCTCCCATGCTCACTTAATACTGCTTTCTTGGCTAAAGCGAGATAAAGCATCTGCACAGCTTCTTAGAATAACTGCCCTTCTTTTCCTTCTGATGGGATAACAGTTAAGCTAATGGGATAACTTTAGGAAGCAGAAATTGTGCACAAACCAGACAGCAGGTACTTAGCAAGCAGATTGCTCTGAAACAGAACTAATGCCACGTATTTCCCAGAACATCATAAGCCTCCATCCAAAGCACTAATAAACCATCAAAGTCTCGAGACCCAGAAAAAGAGTTTAGCCTGAAAATAGAGGTTACAGGGACTATGTGAACTCTTTCTATGGAAGACATTCAGATAATAACAATATACAGTAATATCAAACCTGAAGACAAATTAGTTTACAATAAACCCAGAAAAGATGAGGTTAAATTTGTACAAAATGAACAAATCACATACTCAGCAGGAGAATGTCACATTTTCACCCCATTTTGAGAATGATAGCCAAATTATTCTTCTTGGAGTGAAACGCCAGTCCCATTGAAATCAATAATGGTATTATCACATCTTCCCTCTGTCATCTCAGTCTTTACAATTGCCAGCTCTTCGGCCAAAGAAACAAAATTTCAGAGAAAGAATACTGTCTTGAAAGAATTTTTATTCAGCATAATATACTGGCATGCATACCTATATANTGACAATGTTGCTAAGAAAATGAAAATGTATTCCTGTGGGTTTGGGGAGTTTTCTTTTATTGACTTTGCTGGAAAGAACCATAACTTTGTGAAACTGCCAATATTCAATAGCTGTGGTTGTTCTTTTTCATTCTAAAATAACAAAGACAAACTATAGATAAAATTGAAGATTTT
>VXAV01000899.1:56796-79467 GCA_013399715.1 Alectura lathami
CCAGCTGTTGGACCAGCACAGAATTTAGAAACAGTTAAGATTTATCTCCAGTTACAGTGGAGATGTATCCAGATACACTGTGTAGCTCTTAGGCCAGAAAACTACTTACCCTATTTCTGCCAGTGTTGCCTCATTGCTTTAGTCAAGATTCAGTAACAAAGCTGTTTTTTGTAGATGAATGTTATTCTGTAATATCTGTTTTAATGATACCAAAAAGCATGAGGAATGTTTCATGTTGTGTCAACATCTTTAAAAAAAGCACAAAGCCCTCTGAACACAATAGCAAACTAAAAGGCATTCAAATTCTTACAGCCTGAGAAGCTACCAAAGAGGCTGCCCCACACACCAACTGTGTTGAACACAGCTATCTNCCACTGGTTTGAACACAGCTATCTCTGTCTCCAGCTTTAGCTTGATCCGATAAAGATATTTTTTTTTTTTTATCATAGAACACCTACCAATAATTTTCTTTGAATCATTATTTTCTTTTAAAACAAACCTTAGCATTAAAAAGCATTTTAGCAAATTAGAACTGAAATGCCTTTGTTTAAGCAACAAAAAAACCCTGCTCTCGGATGAATCAAATAGTACTACGAATGCAGCCGACATCAATAATACTGACAGCCAACATCCATTCAAGACAGCAATTAAAATTATGTTATCTCCTGAGTTTTAAGCGCCACTTACTTATCAGGAAGGGACTTTATATATGCGCTGGTACACAGATGGCACTTCAGTTCTCACGAAAGAAACGGACACAAATATCTTTCACAAACAGCCACAATCCAATTGGCAACTTTATATTTCTATTCCCAAAAGAATTGTTTGTATCTGAAGACCAGTTATCAAAACACGTGACTATCGGAACACTATTACATCTACACTTCACAGCAATAAAATCAAACCAGTTCTTTAACAGGCAACATGGAAAGAGGAGGTGAAGGAGATGGGCTGGGCTTTCTAGTCCAAGGCAGCATGGGAGAGCAAGAGGAGATTGCCTCTGGACCAGCCACAGTGGACTGGACAGGAAATGAAGAAGTCTGTGAGAGGTGTCAGCGTAAGAACTGACTAAGAGCTGATGCAGCAGCTTGGTTCCCATTTAACTATGTAAACTAAACAATTAGATTGGAAGTAATTTACTGCCCTCATCAAAATCAGAGCAAAGATAGAAGCTGAGATGCAAGACTGACTTCAGGAACTTGAACAGAAGTCCACTATATTTTAATGCTAAAGCTGTGATTTCAGTTATAAAAGGCAGCCCATTCTCAACATGAAGTCCAAAGGATTTATTTATTTACTGTACGCACCTGCGCTTTAGTAGAAATCAAGTGTTTGCTCTGAAAATGCTTCCATTCCTGTCTTTGGTTCAAATCCAGGAGTGACTGAAGGTTGTGACCACCTGGCGCAGATGAATGATCCCTGCTAAGTTTACTCCCAGTTTCACCTCATGCTCTCAGATGCAACTGTCTGCAGCACAGTGCAAGTGCTAGCCATTTTGGCAGTTTCACAGCTAAGCAAGATCCATGGAAACTGGCTCTGGAAAGAAAATGAAGGGTGCTTGTAGAGAGTCAGCAGTAGTGCTGGCTGGCTTTGTGGCTGCACTGAGATTTCCTGCTCTGAAACTGCTCATTCTCATCTTTTAAAAGTACTAAATCTATACTTGCACAGGCACAGCTTAGACAGACACAGTGTGAGTGGGAAGCAGCATTCTTCACAGCACAAAGAAGAGGTTATATACATTGAGAAGTTGAAATATCACTTTTCTAAGAAAAAAAATCTGCTCACTTATTGTTGGCAGATGTAGTGACCATCCCGAGAGAACAAAATAATTTTGTGAATACTTACTCTGAGCTCAGGGTTTCTCTGCCAACACAGCTGTAGAACTACGATTAACTCAGAAACACAAAACTTTGCCTCTTCCACTGCCCAGCCTCACCACAGCATCAGATCTTCCAGTTACTGAGCAGACACTCGGTCAATGTCAGTAAGAATGCCAGACAATTAGGAACACCAAGACTTCAATGAATTGGCACTGATGTACTGATTTGGTTTAATTTCCAGTTTGATTTAGTAATTCTTAGTTCTGGGGGGAAAAAAAAAAAAAAAAAAAAAAAAAAAAAAAGCAGCTGAGAATAAAACAGAGTTTGAGTAGCTGGCATTCACTGGAAATTTTAAAAGTTTCTTCACATCCCTCTGCCATTTACCACTCATCCTGAGCTGTAAGGTATTAGGAGAGAAATGTGCAGATTTTCAACTACATAATGGAAATGTGGTTAAGGCACGGTATAGTACCATAGAGTAAAAGAGAATCTGGGATTATGCATATGCAATAAGAAATACTAAAAGTTTGTTGGGCACTGCAGTATGACAATGCACTCTGATGATTATCTTTATTAGATAGCGCTGGATAAAGAGCTAATTCATTAAAAATTAATGGGACAGTACTTCCATCCATACATTATACATGCCCATAAAGCGGATGTGGACAGCTAAATGTTAAATCTGTCGGAAATAACTGCAAAGTGAAGTAGAAGAGTGTGTCATAAGATAATGGGAACCGTGTAATAAGAAGGCCATACAATAAAGTGGGGAGGAAAAAAAAAGACATTCTCACTGTATGAGTCTGTACAATCGTATGAGGAGATTAAAAGAAGTACAACAAACCAAAACTTCTCTGTGAAATGGAAAAATTATTCCCAGAAAGCGTGCAACAGCACATAAAAGAACCTTATTAAAGAGTGACAGTGGGAAGTGGTGAATACAAAGGTAAATGCAGAGAGAGGTTTGATTGCAAAACAGCAGATCTATTCATGAAAAGAAAACAATTTTATTGTGCCTTTTGATGAGAGCTCAACAATGTGTGGCATTAATATCACTGAGGCAGAAGCAGTAATAGGTTTCCAAATATGCAGATAAACCTTTTATTCAATCACAAAATGAAAATTCCATTTATACTATGTTTTCTAATTAAACAAACTTCATTTTAGAGTGATTTAAAAATATATGCTTCATTATTTTAAAATATCTTGAAGTTGTTTTTATTAGAAAATGAATGTGTGCCAAATTCCATGATTTTGGATCTGAGGCACCACTCAGAATAGTCACATAACCTAGAAGGATTATTTCTAAGGTTTTCAGAATGCTTTTTTGGACTTCAACTATCAGGAATAAACAACATTTGATACATGCAGCCCTAAAAAGAACATTTTCCATTCCACATGTTTATATAGCGAGACACTTCCTGAAATGGTTCTGCTACCAAAATGAGCCCTCTACAGTGCACTGGGAATTAATGTTGCTTCATGGTGGCAATGAAGAGGAAGAAATGGAACTTCAAAGAAAAACTGTTTAACTGCAGCACAGATGTATTTTCATAAACACTCTCCTAAATCCTAATACTCCCAAGACTTACTCACAAGGCACAAAGTTAAGCACATTCAAACATTTCTATCTTTGCAAATCAAATTTCAATGGGAAACTGATTACAGAGAACCTATCTGCTTACCTATGAAAGCTGATTTCTAGCAGCCTGTTTTAGGACCGCAACAAATACACATCAGTGCAATTTAAAGGCATGCACAAAAATCAGCAGAACTACAACAGCTAGCATGAAGCCAATTTGAAAATTTGACCTGCCTGGGGTACAGTAACAGTGTTGTTACCCATATTAAGAATGGCATTACAAAACACACCTACAGCAGGCAAGGCTTCACTCATTTCTACCGGACTGAAATGAAATTCTGAATCTGCAGCTTTAAGAACTGCAGCAGGAACTACATCCCTTGTCATCTGCCCAGCACAGGCACTGGCATTTCTGAGCCTCTGCAAGGGTCTTTGTGCTTTGTCTCTCCAGGAGGTATTTAGCTTTTAACCATCACACTGCACTGCAATACCAGTTGCACCTTATGTCCTCAGGCTATCTCAGTGGAGGAAGACACGCTGGACCGTGTCTGAACCACGAATGTCACCATTTTGCTCTAGACTTCTCGCCAATAAAGCCGGGTGTTACACATTTGGTTTTAAGACGTATTTATCCTCATGGTTAGTATGACACTTTGATACTTCAAATACAGCTCCCTCAGGCAACTGACAACCTTTTCACCTTAGCATCTTCTAATGACAGCTCTTTAGAAGACGGTAGGCACAAAGACAGACAGACTAATACAGAGACAGCTTGCAAAGCCAGTTTTGAGTATGGGGTAGGAAAGATCCCTAACATTTATAGCTCTGGAGTACATCCATTCCATGCCTCAAAGATCCTTGTGGATTATAAAACTGGAAACTACTAGCAGAAAAGGAATTATTCACCACATTATTAAACATGACAAAAAGCTTCTGAATTGAAGCTTAAAACAGGCTATTTAAGATTCCAGCAATCCCTGGGACTTTGGCAACAAAAATGTTCAAAAGCCTTTTATAGTTGCTGTCAGATTTATGTAAAGCATTTGAGATTCCTGTGAACTTATTTATATAACAACCTAAAACTTGAAACCAACTTGAAAGTCTTTCTATTCTAATTATTCAGAATCGGAGGTGCTGTACAAAAGATACACAATGTTCTTCCTTGAACATCTTCTAAAATGGTGGCTAGCAAAACACAGGCTTCAGGTGAGCGTTTTATGGAATGGTTGTTATAGCTGATGAGCTGCTTCATTCGATATGAAGTCTATTTGGTGACATGTTTTCCTGTTTGCTGTTCAGAGACGACAGGGAAGGTATCACCTTATGCTACACCCAACTCTAATTGACTGCTCACATTCTGCCCTACTCATGTCACGTAATTATTTTTTAGGAAAATGCTGCAGTACACACAAAAAACTTCCTTTACATTTTGAGAAACGTAGCACTAGAATACTCCCTGGAGGTTGGCTTAGGATGGACACCAAGATGTTGTTGGGAACTGAGGCCCAGCTGACCTGGATGCAAGGCATTGTTATTCAAAACCACTTGGTTTATGTCCTATATGCACATGAGTACAGCGAGCAGCACAGCTTTCTGCCACTGCTCAGCGTCATTCCCTCAGCTCCAAAAGGGAAAGCAGCATCTTCTGCAACAGCATCTAGCATCTCCAGCAGCACCTGCACCGCAGCGAAGGGTCACCATGGGAGTGGCAGCAGGAAACGACCTTACTGGGTCTCCACGATGTGCTAAGCGGTGCTATGAAATAAAATAGCCCCCACCTGCAGAAGCCATTCCAGCTTTACCTTTCAGGGTGGTTTGAACGTGTTTTTGCTTTCACCTTCCTCTGCCTCAAATGCCATTTCTTTCATTCTCAACTCCCAGATTTCCTGTCTCAACCATTTTGCTGTTTCAATGAAACTGCTCAATTCTCTCCTGTCTCAGCTACCACTTTCCGTCTTCCTTCATGCCAGCGCTTCTCAACCGTCCAGGCTGTGCACACTTTTAAACACAGATTTGTCAAACTTCTTTTTAGCTCATATCTCTTCATATGAGCTAAATCACCAGGGTGTCTGCAGCTTCAGAAAACTATACGTCCAAGAAAAATTAAACACAGGTCTTAGAGAACTGATATACCGTACAGACGCTGTGAATTATAGGCACAATGGAAAGGCATTTGCTTGTATTAGCTGGGATGTGACTTGCCTTTTTAAATACTGTGAAACCTGGTCAAACTGTTTTATTCCTGCATCTCTAAAACAACTCAATGCCTAAATGATGGAACTTTCAAAGAAATGAAGGAACCTCTCTACAAAAACATATAGCTCCTCCTCATTTTCCCTTCTTTCATTACTCTACTACTCATTTAACACCTGTTTATGTGCATTATTCAAAGCAGGAGAAAACAGGCAACTCAAACCTGATCCTAAGCAACAGTACATGAGTGCACAATTCTTTTCATTTATCTGAATTTTGCCATGTCAATCAGGAACCAGAAATGCAGTTACATACACCTAAGAAAAAATCCACATGCAAAGTATTGCAAGTCATAAGTCTGCTAACCTGTTTTCTTTTTGGTTGGTTGGTTTTTGGTTTGGGTTTTGTTTTGTTTTATTTTTATAACGCTGACGAGCATAGCTTAACACCCATGGATTGCTATAAGCCAATGTGGCTTCTCTCTCTTCCTGTGTTTCTTTCATATAGGATTATTCCATATACATTCTGGCTGTGGGTTTTTATGGATTAAGACAGAAGCCAGCAGCATTTAGTCACTGCTTTTGGCATTAAAACACTACTTTGATTACTTCCCTTTTTCCCTACTTAATCATGTTTTAGACAGACAGCATCCAGATTTGACTTACCCAGGCTCTGCTTTGCCATTTCCCCTTTAGCCATTAGAGCTAGAGTCAGAGGTTACAAAGACCAAGAAAAAGGGAATTTAGTATTTAGTTCAGTGACGCCCGTGGGAGAATCCTGTGAACCTATGCTGAGATCTCAATGAAGCAGGTGTGACTTACGATGGAAAACCAGTGACTTAAAGAGGTAAAATGTACATGAAGTCCTTAAGAGTCCACTACCTAGCGAAATAAAACATTAATGCCTCCAATATGAGAATCCTTAGGACATGCACAGTGTATTGCTGGCCTTGGGTCAACATCATACAGCTTATGCCAGTACAGATCCTGCTGAATATGAGCAGGGTGCAAAACCTGTTCAAATAGGAAGCATCGTAGAAATAAGCGCCTATAATTTCCCTTGTCTTGTCTGGATCAGCTGAGGCAAGCAAAGTGAATCCTCAGCAACTTGTGATGCATATGTTGTACTGGCAGGTGTAAATACAATCCTAACAGAAACCTCATCTAGGTAAAGCAAAATCCAGTGCCTCTCACCTCCCAGAGTGGTCCCCATTGCCCTGGGAGCAACGTGTTTACAAAGTGAACTGGATGGAACCTTGTCTATCTACTATAAAACTTTCCAGTAAAACCTAAAGCTTTGAGAAAACATCTGGAGATGAACCAAAATGGCGGGGTAAATACATCTTTTTCTTCCTTGCAAAAGACATGTTTTTAGTTTCAGCAGGGAAAATATCCAGCAATACTCAGTACCAAAGACAGACAGCCATGACCTTCCTAGGCATGCTGATCCACAGAACAGGTTTGTACTTGCTTCTAAGGAGGGCTGTTCTCATACTTTTTGATCAGGAATGATTTACTTTGGGGAATTGTATGACACTAAGATTGCTAACAGGATACTGAGCCTTTCACCTGGAGGTCAGTGTCTTCAATTTCACCCCAGCTTATGAAGCTTGATCTGGCAACCTGCTTGGTGCTCTGCAGTGCCTGCCCTTGGCTCCTGCAGTCACCAGGAGCTGCTCAGGGCACTCAGCAGGGGACAGGAGTGCTCAGCTCTTGGGAGAAGCCAGCTCCTACTGACAAAAAGTCAAGATGAGTTGCAGAGAGACCTACGTGAAACATGGTGCTGTGCTCAGGTCTATTCCTATTCTGTTAAAAAATAAAACATTAGGGCTGTCCCATTTGTTGCATGAGATTGTGATGACAGATGCAATTTCGCTGGCTATGCACAGGGCCTTAACCATTTTTGCAGCCCAGGAGAATCTGTTCACACCACAGCAGCATGCAGGGCATGCACTAGGCAAAGGCTGTAGCTAGTCATAGGCATCCTCAGAGTAACTGAACACAGCAGTTCTCCAGTAACACAAACCCAGGGCTTTTTACAACTACAATTTTCTTTCTTTTTTCCTCCATATAAAAATAAGAATAATAATGTCCTCTGAATAAACTAATGGCCTCCAGCTGACAGGAAACATTTACTTGCAATGCATGCATTATGTAGACTAATCTTTTCTCCGGAAATAATGAGCTGAGTAAGACCCTGACAATTCCAGGCTAAGGTACCATGGCTGAAAAAGTCACCTCCTCATCTGGATTTAACTGCTACATATTCCCAAGAGACTACATCACCAATCTGGAAATATGCTGCAAGACCCCAGGAAAAAAAAAAAAATAACAAAGTTATGTACATTTGCTATATACATTTGTTATGTACATACAAAGATATAAAGACTGAACTGCTCAGTTACAGATAGCGCTTCTTGCTCAAGAAATTATTAGAAGAATGTTTCTTTTATCCAGAAGCTTTGTTTTTTCAGGGAAAACAAATAAGAGATTTGTCCATTGGAACCATTTAACTGATCTGTACAGCTAACACACTCAATTTTGACTACATAAAGTCAAAGTTGCATGGCATTATAAGCCAGAATTGCAATTGTGACTACAAAATGTGAGCTCACTTCTGTATTTTAATCTCAAAAACTTGGCAGGATTTGACTTAAAATAAATAAATAAATAAATACTTATAGTGTCCAGAAATAAAAATGTAGACAAAAATCTGATTTCTTAATTGCATTTTTGAATGGAAAAATGTATAATAAATTTATTACAAAGCTACAGCCACCAGAGAACACAGAAATAAATATAAAACACCTAACACTTTATTAATTCTAGGCCTGTGACTGCGATACATAAGAGCTTTCTGCTTGCTGATATATACTCTGCTAGCTGTCACATTGTATTTCTAAATTGTTAAAAAACCTTACCTATCAGCCCCTAAGGCATTCATTTTTCCCTGGACTTTATAAAAACTAGAACATGTTTCAGTGTTTTTTTTTTTTTTTTTTTTTTTTTTTTTTTTTTTACACAATAGGAGGCCTGTTAAAAACAGCATCATGAATATTCTAGTTATGACAGATATGAAAGGACATAATATCCAGGAAACAGTTCTTTCTTAACATATTCATGAAGAGGTCCTTGTCAATCACGGTGAGTGAATTGAATAAAAAAATAATACTCAGTCTTAGGAGGATACAGCTGAGTTTTACATGCTGGAGATATAAAGACTGAAGTGAGTCCAGGTTCCACTAACAAGATTCCTGGCCTGAAGTGCCTTTGTCAAATTATTCAGAAACCTGCCAATAATGATATTTCAGGCTGCAGCTATCTCCTCCACTACTGTGCTTCACGCAGGTCCATGTGTTATCACCACACAGCTAATGGAGCCTATCACCTGATGCTTTAAAGGAACAATGTCTCCAGTTGTCCATTTGTCTTGGAGATTCAAAACAATGTTTTACACCCCCGTCTCTTTTGAATATTAAAAAATTTACATCTCGAAATATTCTGGAAATAAGAAAAAAACCTGCCAAATGCCTTAAGCAGGAGAAACTAAAGCATATATAAGTAGCCTTGAAAGTGTAAAAGCAACATTACTTGCTATTTATGCTGTGTTGTTAACTTTTTCAGAGCATGGATAATTAAACAAGCTTTTATGCCAAAATAGCTTTCCCTGTCTTTGCTACTTTTAAAGTGGGTACAAAGTATTATATTAAAGAGATACCAAAAAAAAATATACAAAAAAAAAATTTATATATATTCACTTTTTTTCACAAACATATGTTGAAAACTAATTCAAGTGTTCTTAATATACACAACATCAGCCTAAAAAGTCATTTACTAAGATTATCAAACAAGTGTACCTCTAACTTATGCATCATTTTTTTTCAAACAGGAAACAAAAACAGCATGAAACACCACCACAGAGCAATCTGAAATGCATGTGACTGAAGTCACAATACCAAATTGCCAAGAAACTCTTTTCAAAATGGAAGCATCTTGGACCTTTACATCTACTTGTAGCAGGGTACACTGAATTGCAAACAGAAACATCCAAGTACACTTTGGACTCAGTACTCCATGTGCGGTGTACCAGTGGAAAGCCAAATTTAAACAACAAAGATCTGTCTGGCATGCCTGTATCACCACAGGACCGTGTTTCTTATGTGACTCATCCTGTTGGAAATAAAAATGAATATTCATCTGACTAATATTAAAACCATTGCTGAATGAAGCCTAGCCCTGGCTTCAGATCCTTCTCATGTTTCCATTTAAATACATGCACAGGCTTTCTGTGCTGCAGAGGTATTATTTATTTATGCTTTAATAGTTTAAGCACACGCACGTACAGCATCAGCATGTACCAAAGTGAAAACCACAAGAATAATGAGGAACCATGCTTTGAAAACAAAGCAAAAAAGGTCTGAAATGTAAAAGGACCAATTTTCTGTGCACAGAAGCTATGTATTTAATACTTTTCTACTGGGAGTCTAAGTTGCTTAACCTTTGGCAAATTTGATTCATTAGTGTATTAATTGACAGTTGTTTCCTGTTCTAAGTGATTGTTTTGTAGTTCTATTATGCACTGTCAGACAACAGCACATGATTAATTACAAATAAATCAAGAATTAACTTTGCTAACAATGGGATGTTTCAAAGCCTCCTACCTTCAGGAGAGGAAGTCTGCTGCTCATGCAGCCGTGATGTTTCCTGGAGCTTCCTTCACAGTGCTTCAAGCATGTTCAGCTGCAGCAGTCTCTTGAGATTTGGGCTTACATGAGAGGTTGAAATAAATAGGTTCTTCTTTCTTTTGTGCCTTACAAGTTGACCCCTTAAATGCACAAAATTATATACTGTTGTTGGCCAGTACACAAAGCATCTATCAAATGAGAAATTAGGTCACATATGAGGGCTAGTAAATGGTCCCTTTAGAGACCTTCCGCATGAAGCCGAGGTCCAACAGAAAGGTATTTCAGCCCTGTAGTCTTCCAAAGAATTCTCTGATCAATAGCATGAAATTAAGATGCTTGATTTTGCTGTCAATATAATTAGAATTAACTCCACTTAAAGAACAGATTATTTATGGCCTCACTGCTCACCAGAAACAATTGGAAACTTAACATGTTGCAGTACCAAAGACATAAAGGAAGAAGGCTGGACAGAGACCTCTGAGGGGCTATTTATCACCTCCTTCAGCACTAATGGCAGGAGTTCATAATGATTAAGAAGACACATTCTGTCTGAGGTTGAAATGGAGGTAGTTTAACTTTCCCTTCCAAATCTGTTAGCAATGGATTTCCAGGGCTCTTACATGAATAGTTACTAGAACTGCCGGCCAAAGAGAAGTCCCTTAATCAAAATCTCAACTTGAATTCCTTTGTAAGTGTTCATACAAGCTGGTTGCCTAGTTTCCTATTACTGGGATGAACTACAAACTTTTTTTTTTTTTTCCTTCTTTTAAATAAGTTAGAAAGTTTCCCTCTGTCTATAATTCTTTTGGGTTTATCTGAATATTAATTTCAGTAACTGACATTCCTGAAATTACAACAATAACTCCACAAAGCGTTCATTGTTGCTCTCCTTTAGAGCCTATCATGATATTGGAGTAACTTGCTACTTCTACTGTACAATTTTAAAATACCATATTTCCAAAGGAAGAGAGTTACTGTTAGTTAGGAAAAGCACACTTTCACGAGTAAAGTATTTCTCATCAATTCCAATAACAGAAAATAATTATTACCTCTGCATACTGGAATCATGGAAAACAATTATGATCTTCCTATCACATAGCAAAAGATCTAAGATCGATGTACACTGCAGAAATGGTGACCTACAAATTATCATTTTAAAATATGGGCCACAGGAACAACGTTTTGTCCTCTGAAAGTTCAGATGAATAGTTCTAGTACATCCACAGTTGACATTTTTGGATAGATTTAACATGGGCACTATTAGGAACCAAAGCAATTTGCAGTAATTATTTTTTTTCTTTCCAAAACTAATAGGTTATAGATGCAAGAAAAAGATTATTTGTCTTGGTAGGTTGTATCTTAAAAAGAGATGCAGTTAACTGAATCCTTCCACTAAAAGCTGTTAAAAATACATGACATCAATCGTCATTTGGGGGCAGTCAGTACAACAAGAGTAATGAAAATCAGTATTTCAGTACTTTGATATTTGACACAGAATTTTCTTTGGGAAAAACAAAAACCAACGAACACACCAAAACACAGCCATGTGAACAAGCAAAAATACATTGGAAAGTCAGCCATCTGTCAAGAACTACAGATTTTCAAATAGTAAATGGTAATTATTCAAATGGCTTCTTTTCATTCCAGGCAATGATTCCTTTTTTTAAAGCAGTTTTATTCAAAAGTATACTAGTGTATAGCTGCCAAAACCGGAAAAAACAAAAGATCCTACATCTTTTTAATGCATAGACAGGGTTTATTTATTTCAACTATCTTTAAGATGCAAAGATGAGGTATTTTGCTGGCTGTATTTTCCATTAATATGAACCATTAAATATTATTTACTGAACTAGTGAGAAAATCTGCTGCATAATAAATGGTATTTGCAGGGTCCTGTGATTAACTCTACAACCCTTAAATTTTGAATAAAACAACATGAGACAACCGCATCGCTGGGACTGGTTTCATAACTATACGAGTTAAAAAACAGTGAATGAATCACATGTAAAAGCTTTCCTGCTACCACAATATCCTTCATTTTCTGACAGGATGTTCTCAACTAAGTAATGGTTTATTGCCACAAGGTACTAACTATTCATCCAAAAAAATCCATTCACTTTTGAGAATAACATTGTCAGTTCTATCAAAAACATTAATCTAAAAAGTTTATTATTAATATTTTGAAAAAAACCCCTCTGTTACACACTTTCCTAATCCATTCCTCCACATGCTTTTTCTAATTCAGAGATTATCCAGCTTTTGGGATAATTCTCTCCAATCTCATCATACTTCCATATATTATCTCACCGCTGACCTACTTAGGGTCAGATGCTAAGCCCAATGAAGTTAATCAGGCACCATTCATCTACATGAGGTGTATTTTGGTCTGGATAAACCTGAACATTCGGTAGCTCTTGTTTTGTTCCCCCCACCCCCAGCAGCTGTGATCTTGAATTGCATTTATTCTTTGTTACCTTGCTTCCAAGCCTTCATGCTCAATTTCTCTCTTGATACTCCCAAAGTGAGAGAGCATGAAGATAGTAAGCAAGCTCTCAAGCTCTTTTGTTGAGGGAAACTAAACCTGAGAGTTGTGGGTAAGATGAATTTAATTCAGTCTATCTTTGCGATATTCTAGAAGTGACAGATAAAGACATACTGCCCCACTAATTTTAAAAAGGAATTTACCCCAAGAGAGGAACATTCATACTTGACAGTGACTTTAAAAACTCAGAAATGCAGGTCTTACTGACTACAAGTCATAGAAAATAAAGTCATTTTGGGAAAAAAATAAAGACACCTGCAATAAAATTAAGCTTAAAAAGTCAACATTTTTAAAACAAAATGTTTATGTATATATTTTGGTTTAAGTCCTTTATGCCTATTGATTAGGCACACTATGGGAGGCTACACCACCTGTTCAATATATTATTTCATAATTATTTCATATTTTTGGATGTAAGCAATTTAAAAATTACTTACAAGTGGAATTTGAAGAAATCTCAGCTTTTTTAAAAAGTAACTTGGACATACGAAGCAGCAGATGTATTAAAGTATCAAATTGTTGTAACATATAACTTGGGGAGTTTTTCATAATTCCATTTCCCAAATCAGCCACAGAACTTCACTTTGTGCTTTCTCAGGAACCATCAAAGACCAGAATGAAAACATAAAGGATGAAGTATTAAATAAATGGAATGAAACCAAACAACGCATTGTGTGTGACACAGAATCACTCCTCATCTTTACAACTGACATTCAGTGCTGGCAGGGAGCAAGTATATTGAAAAGAAATGAGTCAAACCAACCACTGCTGAATTCCTCTGAGCTTTAAATCCAGCTTTAGGAACAAACCCACTAGGTCAAACCCCCTCTTCGGGCATTTTGCAATCCCCATGACAGACTCGCACAGAGTAGGGTATGGGCTGCAGGAGCTCAGTGGAATGACAGGCAACAGACAGCTGAGGGACCACGAGACATACAGAACCAGTTACACCTCACGCTTATAGAAGCACCCATGTCTTCCTCCACGCATTCAGTCTGAGTTTCGCTCAAATTAGTATACATAAGGAGCTACATATACAGGATCCAGGAAATGACTACATAACCGATAGTAGTATTTTGGTGCTGCTACAACCAATTTGACTGCTTTTCATAAATATTAGAGGGGTTGGTTATTTGCTTAGACCACAGTGAGCTCCATGATACCATAGCTACTGGGATAATACAAAGCCCAGGCGGGTGTGACTGGCAGTTAAAGCCACCGCAGGTTTGCATCTGTGCATGGTTGTCCAATGCATCATAGAACCATAGAATGGTTTGGGTTGGAAGAGTTTAAAGACCATCTAGTTCCAACCCCCCTGCCATGGGCAGAGATGCCTCCCACTACACCAGGTAGCTGGTGACATGCTTATCTTTTCCGAGCTCTTTCAGCGTGATGACTGTATTTGTAACAACAATTCACTACACAGCACTACAGTTCAGCTGATAAACTCACCTCCACTCCCACATGAGCAGGGGAACGCAGGCACCCACCTAGCCATATGCTGCGAGATGCCAGTCTCCCAAACTGCCAGAATGCCTGGACACTGTGGCCTGGCTCAGAGCACACCACTTCCAGAGGAGTACTCCTGCATCATACTTTATTCTGCTTGGATCACAGGAACAAGAGAAGAACAAGGACAAGCCTTGTTTATAATTCTGGTGTCGCTCTCAGCAAAAGCCAAAAGGTCTGACTAGTAACTAGCCTCTAACACTTCCCAGCAGCTTCTGAGGATCAGTGGTTAGAAGAAACGTTTTCCAAGATCAAATGTTTAAAGCTATATAAAGTCTTAAAGGAACAGAACTAATCCTCACCACATTAAAAATATATCCCGAAATCTAACCCATTCTAAGACCATAATGTAATTTTCCTGTATTTCCATTTGAACCACTAATGACTACCCAGATATTACCAAAGCACCTCATATTCCCTCATTAACCTAGCCACTTGCCTCTTTAAGGCAGGGACTGTGTTATTTAACTGTTGGATAATTACCATTAGCAGTTAGCACACTGCACAAATAACGGAACATATACAGAGATATGAGGAATGTGGGGCCCAGATAGCTAGGTGTCTTCCCTGAGTATCTATCATCGTTAAAATCTGTGCAGTCAATAATGTAGGGAAAAGACAATTTAAGGAATTTACATCCTCACTACTATGCCTGACAAATGTTCAAGTAAAACATGCTTCAGGGAAATATTTAGTTGTCTACTCATTACAAAACAAAAACTTGTTTTAGATTCATTTTTTGTTGATACTAAACGCTGGAGTCAAGTTTGGCTTAGAGTTGTTTAGCAAATTCATGCTTTAGCTGCCGCACTGCACATTTTCTCAGGGTAAATGGAGGCTATAAAACATGCATAGCAAAACCTATTTTAACTGCTTAATAAAAAAAAAAAAAAATACAGATAGCTTCCAGAGAATTGATAAGATAGTCATCAGGTTAGACACCAGAAAAAAAAAAAGCCTTCTCCCAACATAGCCCCAAATAAATAGTAACATAAAGAAACAAATTTGTGTAGCGATGCTTTGGAGCCTCCATCACCAGAGATCTATGAAAAAAGGTTAAACAAACATCTAAGAGGCAGAGCATCAGCATAACACAACACAGGTTGATACCGCCCTGAGACAGCAGGGCACATTAAACTACATTTTGAGAGACCTTCAAGCCTATTTTTCTGTGATTCTAAGCTGTGTTTGTGTGTGTTTTCCCCACAAAAGGCAAACATACATAGCCCAAGAGAAAGACGGTGTGTTGATCTCAAGATACAAAACAAAGCGTGTTTCTGGATGGGTGGAAGTGGGAAAGGTTAAGAACTTCAAACACAGCCAAGAGGACAGTCAGATTTTCCACCATCGGTTTGAATATGTTTCACATTGACGCACAACTCTTGCATATAGAAATAATTTGTGAGAAAGCAGCTTGCTTGTGGTTCGTCCCATACACAAGACCCTGTATGTTACAAGCTGATTTTTATGTGAAGTTGCTTTGGTCAAAGGAATGAAGCAGAGCAAATAAGTATGGCATCTTTCAAGGTGTCACTTCTTTAATTCTCAGTGCATCAGCACACCCAGTTATGAGCAAACCACGTGTAAGCAAAAGATTTCACCTCATTTGGTTTCATGAGAGCCTCCATATCACGGCAGCTGATGCGGCACTGCCAACGGCCTCTCCTCACCAGCTATTAATATTTACGCACAGAAGTTTGACAGAATGTTTGAAAAGTTTCTTCTAACAAAGAGAGGAATGCGGTATAAAAAGAATTCTCCAAGAGGTAAGAAGGCACACATGAGGTCTTTGCATCTCTGCCTTTAAGGCGTCCATCTAACCTTCCCAGAGACCAGAGGGGTCTTTTTCCCCATGCACTGCAGCAAGTGAGGCACACGGAGCAGCGACCCCAGGCTCCACAGACCAACACTGGAACTGCTCTGCCAGAGTGGAAGCTGAAGTCTCTCAGGCTAGTAACAGTTTAAGATATTATTCCTGTATGATTTCTAGAGCCAGAGACTTGCATAAGTAAGACATGTCATGAAAAACTTGAATTATGTGTTGCATAGTACAGCAGAGGGTAATATACAGACCTTTATTATGTAATAAAACAATTGTGTGCTGGGCAGATATTTATGGCATAATCCTGTATGTCCTCGTAGTACTCTTTGGAAACATATAATTTAATACACACTGTATATTTTGTCTGTGTGTGTTTACATTTAAAGTAATGCCAACTTTATTCTCTAAAATCCCAGTAATATATCTGGATAGGTTATTGCACGGTATCCCAGTAAACACCACCAGAAGACATACACTCCTGAAAAAGGCCACTTACTGCTAGTGACTCATTCTGCATATTTCTTTAATCTTTTGCTTTTTAAGTTAAAGCAAGCTTCCCAAATGCTTAATGAAGAGTCTCCAAGGCTTTAATTTTCAGCCAATCCTAACTTTATTACAAAAGTTTATCAAGCTATAAACACACTACTCCACTACGCTGTCATGTTTTTATAAAGTAGTTTATAAAAGGTGACATCTGGCAAAGAGGCAGATCTATAAAAATCATGCTGGTGGATGTAGTGTCATTTTTTCTGCCATCCTCCCAGAAAGAGTAATATTATTTTGACACACACATTCATCCCACTGTCAAGCTTCTATTTTTATAGTTAGCTTACTGCACATATCCTTAAGCTATACAAAACCTTTGGGCTAATATAAAGAATGACATTTCTGCATATTTATTATAACACTTATTTTAGGGGTTGACTTTGCCTGATAGGATTTTTCCAAGTACAATGTCATTTTCATGACAACACACTTGGTTCAGAAACAATAAATAAAGATGCACAATAAGTCATGAAAGGCCAAATATGCACGGACAAGTTTACAGCAGCTCAGCTTAGCAAGCCCTACATTTGTCCTTCTTTAACATTTTATCAGATGTGTGAACCTTACGCTGAGTTCGGTACAAACGTCAATGCACAAAACATAATGAAATCTCTCTAGGACATTATAGACTCCAGCAGAGTATAATTTTAATGCTGTGGAGTCTTTTTCTCTGACATGTTGGGAGATATTTTCATTTGGAGAGTTCAGCTTTTTCTGTGTTTGTGTTGGCCCAAGCACAGCCCGGACACAAGCAAGTGAAGACCACTGAAAGCAGGAGGCTGACTAAGCACTTTCTATTATATAATTACAGCAAATACCTGACTAATCGCTGATATGTCTTAGGCTACCCTCTGAAGCAGATATTATGAAACTGAGCACACCGCAGAAAGACTTTCATCTGACTGCGCATAACGACTTGCTCTTGCCAGTCTTACTTCAATACAATGGGTATTTTATTTTTTTAATTTGATGTCTACCATTATTCAGCTCTGCTGAAACTTATAACTCTAAAATGCTTAGATTTAAGCTTCCCCTACCCATCAAAAGACTTTTGAATGCCCTTTCCCAGTATTTAAATAATGTATGAAAGTATGTATTTTGATTGTACACCAACAATCCCAGGAACTGGAATTATTTAACTGCTTTTGAACATGACACTGACGCAGACAAAACCAAAAATAGGAGCAGGAGTCCATTAACAGCAGCATTATTCTGCCATCAAAAGGGTTCAATATGAGAACATTCCTGAGCAGAGATCATTATTGGCTGCTCACTAAGTGGTAATCTGGGTTAGAAGCAGCACCTGATCCTTAAAAACAGAACACTATCTTGGACAAATTTGATGAGAAACATTTTGCACTGTATTTTAATGTTGTATTCAAGGCAGAGAATCTCACAGATCTGCTAACAAACCAATGTCACCCTCCCTGTAATTATGCAAAAAAGATCAAGACTTGTTTAACTTGATTGTTTTAGGTCAGAAATAAGGATGCAATACAGCTTTTATTATTGTTGCTGTTGCCCTTCTGCAGATGCTATTTCCAGATGCAATTAACCATAATATCTCACTTTCTAAGATCTCAGTTCCACAGCTGCACATGAATAGTCAAATCTTTGCATCTGCATGATGCCCCTATAATCTTCAATTACAGAATCAGGTATTTTGCTCTCTAACTAAAATAACTTCACTTAGAGGCAGGTAAGATCCTCAAGTCCACTAAGCCTGGAGATTCAGAGGACTTCTACCCTTACAAGAAAGGGCAAGAGACAGCAATGCAATAAGAATCCAGTGTACAGGGCAGAAGTAGGAAAATTCTCCCATGAATCTATCCTCACATCTGCTGCTTTGATTTTTTTTTCTCTTTATATACAGTCAGTGGTTAAAAACAGGTCTTCAGAAATACCAGAGTAAATGCCTAATTGTACTGATACATACATTTACAGACTGTTTTCCATCTTGCCAGACTACCTTCACAGTAGTCACAGCTAGTCAGTGTCTACAAGCTCACACTTTGACCACCATTACATTTAGTACAGAAACTGTAACTCTGAAATGCTCTTTACTCACTACACTTCACCTGCACTTGCAACAATCTACCACTTGCATTATTCTGGGGAATCATTTCCTCTAAGCAAAGGTCTTGGATGGTGCCTCTAGCTTTCAATATCATGAAATACAAACAGCACGTTGTGTTTGGGTGGTAAGGAAAAAGGGCTGTACGCACATAAATGGGAAAAACATTACAGAGAGCACTCTGATTAAAAAAAACACTTTGCTGAAAAGTCATGTAAATATAATGCACTGAGAATGCTCTTTATAGATCTGATCTATTTTTGATTAGTTTTGTGGTATTTTGTGTGGCAGTACATCGCAGTGTCATGGCAATCAAGGACTGGAAGTATTATTACCTAGAGTCAGCAATAATGAGAACAGAACCTTTAATTTCAAACTATAAGATAACACATTGATTAATAACCATGGGATGATTAGTCAATTCAAGACCTTAACGCACAATGGAGGAATTCATCTATTATCTGTTCTATGTAATTCTTCTTTCATCTTGGTGACTTTAAAAACAACCAAGGAAAATTACTGTCCCTCAGTAAACGCTTTTGAATTTCATATGCATTTAATTAGATAACTGCTAGCCCAAGGACAGGAACCATGACAAATAGTTGTTCTTTTCAAATTAGAAGAATAGACTGTTCAATGAGCAATATTGATGTTCTCTTGTGCTGAGTTATACAAGAGTACTGCTACTACTTCCTTTAATTTATCTAACCTACTCTAACATTTAATGAGTTTTTTTTAACATGTTTTTTAGTCGCACATGCTAGTTGGTCACTTTTTAAAAATGTTGCTAACAGCAACAAACCTGCATGGACATAAACTCATTCTCCACAGCATTTTTCTTGTAATTAGGTATGAAAGTACAATTTTCATAGGAAAAAGTGCATTTGAAATTAAGAGGCTACCTTTATGTTAGTAGAAAAGCAACAGTTAATCCTGTTTAATCTGTTTAATTGCTTCAATAGCCATAATTATAAAGATTAGCTAGCTGTGAAATACTAACTATAAAACAAAGGAGAATCTTTATGTGTTGTGGTGTTTTTTATTTGTTTTTCCCCTATTTCTGGTCTTGAGATGTTGTTTTCTGATTTTGGGGAATTAGAGTAGAAATAGGGGAGGCATTAGCTGTTTTTAATTTTGCTGTTTTTATGTTTTGTTTCTTTTTTTTTTTTTTCTCCTAAAACACATGCAGTCACCATCCAAACACCTTCTTCTTGTAACATATACACATAATCTGTGACTGCCTAGCAGATGAGGGACAGTTTATTAAGATGACCACCTAGCAGCCTCAAGTCTCACCAGCCACACGGCATAGCAGACATGTTTGGTGGTGAAAGCCAAGGAGCAGGATCCCCAAGCCAACCAGCCACTGACACCCACTCCTGTTTCCACCTTTAGCAGAGGGATTCTGAGTTACAGCATCTCCACAGAAACCTGCTGCTCAGGAGGTTAAGATGTGACTACCCTGAGTTCAGTATGGCAGGAGCACTTCAGGTGTCAACAGCCAACGACGAAAATGAACACAGAAGACCACAACTTCAGAGCTTCCTCTGTTTTTCAAAGGCAAGTCACAAAGAAGCTGTGCTGACAGGCTTGTCCTACACAGGCACAGCAAAGAGGCAGGTTAAGGCAGTAAGGAAAATAATTCAGATTTTAGAAGGCTCTCTTAAATATTCCACTAAGCAAAAAGAACTTAAAAACATTACCTGGAAAAGTCACAGAGACGAGCAGCAACCACCCAGCCTAGTGTATTAGTTTCCATCCAGCTGCCAGTGGTTAGCTAAATGCTAACTCTTAATGCTGTTAATTGCAAGAATCATATTCACCTGTGATCTGTCTGTGCTGGTTAGTAACAACACAGGAGCTCCCAGCCTAAACGCTTAATGGGCTACAGCACCCAGGGCTCTGCAAAGCCGGCATATGCCTTTCTGGTTTTACTGATGACTCAAAAGAAGATTGCAACTGCTACCTCAGCCTACAACATCCTCCTGAACTGGCTCTTCCAATATCCTTCACTGCAGACAGAATTCCAGCTCCACTTCTGCGGTGGAGTTACAAAGTCTTACGATCAGAAACCACAAAGACCATGGCAGTGCTGACTGTTGCCATCCCTGTCAGCCTGGCTTTAACTCACAGTTACTCAACAGGCCAAACTGGCAATCAGCTTGGGACCATATCTGGCTGCGGGCTGCCAGGGAGGGGTGCTGACCGCTCACACAGAGATAAATTGCATTCGGTAATCACCTATCAGACTTTTCATATGTTAAATGTCAGATCTGAAACAGGTTATTCCTGAAAGGGTTAAGCTCACAGTACATTTTACTTGACAAGCAAAACAGCATGCTCTCTAAACATGACATACCGACACTTGGAGATAAAATATTTACCAATCTTTATACCATTTTGATAATTCACTGTGTTACATACAATCAAGCTGTACAGGTTTCAGAGGGATTCTGAGCACATCGCTTAGACTGACAGAGCAAGTATTCCAGACAATTGCCTCCCTGAGGGTCAAGACAGTGATGCTCAATCAGGATTCAAACGGGTCATAAACCCTTCATGGATCTCACTCAAGTGGGTGGTGATGTCTCCCTGGGGCAGCTCATCATTTTCTGCTAGAGTCAAGCACTTGTCGTTACAGACAAACTCCCCGTCAGTCTTAGGCACTCATTTAATCGAGTCTTAGCGAGAATGGCAAATATTATCAGTGCCACAAAAACCCTAAAGAGACAAATATATTAATTATAACTACTGTGATGGTAATGTAAGACTTTCTCAAAACTCTGCTGGTGGTCCTTATTCTATGACTGCTTTGCAAAGTAGACTTAGATTTTCAAACCTGGGTGCTGAAGTCAGGCACTGCCATTGGGGTCTAAGATCTTCAAGACAAATAAACCTGAAGACAAGTGAGAAGAAAGGGGTGCCAGAGTACCCAGCTGCTGAGTACAGGAACCAGGAGGGTAGCAGAATTCTCCTAAATGTTGGAAACCTTTCTCTAAAATTCCTGGTCAGGATTCAAGGCCCTCATTTTAAGTACACAAAAAGGAAACTCATCTTCAAGCATCCAGAAATGCTCAGAATAACACAGCATTTGCTTTTGCTACTGTTCAGATAACCTGGCATATAACCAAGACAGCCATAATACACTGCAAGCTTGAAATAAAAACCTAACACAATCCTGGCAGCTTGGGACACAATGTTTTTATTGTACTGTTTTCATATCTAATTATGCTCTTATGCAAAGGAAAAGGAAAAAAAAAAAAAAGAAAGAAAGAAAGAAAACATTGTTATCCATTAGAAAAGAATCTTGATATTCTAACACTGGGTTTGACTGACTTTATAAAGCCTTCCACCTGAAGCTTATGGGAGGCAAAGGACAGGGGCACTCCCTTTCCCTAAGCCATCCTACAACCACAGTCTGAATCTCTGACCTGTAATAAGCAGCTAAGGGTTTTATATTCATATCATGCTTTAGAGTAAAGCTGAACACATTTTTTATATTTTGGGACGCTGTACATACAGAATGAGCTCCTCACTCATTTAGGTGCTCATGCACAGGTGTATGGTTGAATGTGGATTTTTTAAATGGTGATATAAATCAGATGTTCTTCTTCTACAATGTAATTGAGCCTGCCAGCTCTACAGCTGGTTCTGGTCCTTTCAAGATCCATCTCCCTGCTCTTGCTCAAGGCCACAAGCTGTCTGCTACTTTTCTTCTGACTTTCTGGTAGATTTTGGTGCTGATACACCTGAGGATGCACTAGTGCAAAACAGCAAATAAGCCAGGCTCTGCCTTTGCACCTAGTCTCTCAGAAGCCCAGTTAATGTACACAGCCCCAGACCTTTTGCAGTTACCAGAGTTATAGTGGCTTGGCTGGTCCCTCTTTTGTCTTCAGGGA
>VXAV01000899.1:82290-103049 GCA_013399715.1 Alectura lathami
AAAAAGAAAAAAACCTAATCCAAAACCAGTAATTAGCTCAAGATTTGGATTCACTTCAAAAATCACCAAGTGGTGGGAGCAAGGGCAGGGAGAGAGGAGAGAGGTACATTTGCAAACAGCCAGCCTTTTACTGTCCGGCTTCAAAATTAAAGCCACCATGGCAACCGAGTGCCATATGGTTTTTAGTAGGGCAGAACACTATTTATCTTTACAAAGAAACAATTACTCACTGAAATAAAAGAACAATCTCTGTGAACTGCACTTCTTGAATGCACTGTTTGAATGGGTGCATCTGTCTGCAATATTAAGGCCGTATTCAAGAGGTCTTCCATTTTCTATCATAAAAATACCTTTTATTTCCTGGCTGCACGGGGAACTAAGGATGGTTGGCAGCCTTGTGACTTGCAAGTTCTTCTATTTTCTGTCACTGTCCTTAAATTTTTGCTGTCTGTATGAACACTAGCAGTGGGTAGCTGTTGCTACTTTGTTGAATGAACCCTAGCTATGAGTGCATGGAAAGTTCTCCTAATGTCAGGAAAGGTGATTTTTCTAAAAAAAAAAAGGAGTTTTACTAAAGCAGCTAACTAAACTAGAACAATAACATATGCTGGAGCACGTCCATATAAATCCTGAATTTTTCTATTTGAATTGAGCTTACTGTACTCTTCTTTGATATGAAATATTCATGGGAAAAATGCAACCTCTTTAGTACAAGGTTAAGCTTTTAAATACTGGGAAGAAGAGCTTTAAAATGTCATGGCAATGCAAAAGCAAGCTATACAAATATTATAAGTTTTCGTAAGTCAAATCTTTGGATTTTCTGGTAGTAACAGATTACATTCAGTATCATTTACACATTAAGGGTTATGCTTCAGGTAAATTCTATCGGTCTTTCTGAGCTCAGAATTAGTGTACTACTCAATAGGACTCTCTTCATAAAATCTTCAAAAGTTTCCAGCAGGAACTGAATGTGAGAAATGCCCAAGGAGACCCAGCAAATGGAACTTTATTTGCAAGATTCCTTTCTTCACACAGAATTGCCTGTAGCAGTGGGAAGTTTCAATTCAGCATGGAGCTGCTCAAATTCCAGTTCTTGAGATTAAGAGAGTTCAAATTTAGAAACAAACAAAAAAATCCTTCTGGGTATCATAAAATCCCTTATTTGCAAGATTATACATCTGCCGTTCAACAAAGTAACATGCATAGGAACTACCTGCCAGCCACTGCTCTGATCATTTTGCTTTCACACTCTACCCTCTCTTCACTCTTCCTCTGGTTGTTGGAATTCCGTAGGGGACAGTATTCTGTGTTATGTGTTGGTGGGTTGCCCACTAACAAATAATTAAGAGAGGAGACAGAGAAAATAAACTACTTTTTCCCTATCAGCCCTCTGCCTCTAGCAGCGAGACAATGAAAAGATCAACTGTCTATTTACTGCAGATAGAAATAATGGGCACCCGACAAGCATCCAGACCCTCAGAAGTGAGATTACATGTTCACTGAAGGGCTCCATTGATCTGTCTCCCTCCCTTGTGTAAAACGCCTGGAAAGGTACACAGGAGCAAAGAGAATCCGAGCTTTTGTAATCAAGCTGTTCTGCACTTCGAATCAATATTTTCATATTCACTGTAATTTAAAGATGTTCAAATCAGCATATATTACCAAGCTGACTTCGTTATGCATAATTTTAATTCTTGCAATTTGTCACTTGCTTTCCAGACAATAATGTCATGTTGTTTCTAAACACACATCAGAGTGACTTTCTCACTTTATGCGTCCTGCAAATTGCTTTGTTTTACACAGCCATACTCATTCCATTTTCAATTACAGTCACATTTTATAACTTTGACAATCTTAAAAGTATTATATGTTAATATATTAATTTAAGGAATGTCAGATGAAGCGCGTAGACTTAGTGCTGAACATATTCTGACAGACCTGACAGAAAACATGAAAAATGTGTGCTTTCTATCATAATGATTATTTTTCAGATAACACCAGCTGTGCAACTATTAAACCAAGTGACTGTTTTTCCACATAACACCAAGTACCAGCATTCAATCATGAAAGAAATATAAATCTCCATGGGCTTTTTCCACATGCTTTAAATCAGCAGCAATCTGTGCATTTGTATCTGCACTAAAAACACGGTAAAAACTGGGAATGTTTTCCAGCTGGAAGCTCTGTGGCATCTTTATTGATAGACACTCTGAATGGGGCATGTANCATGAGCAACTCCAGGAATTATTAAATCTTTCCCGTCACCCTTCCCATTTTTTTTTATTCTGGGAGGCTTGGACTTCTCCTCAAGCCTAGGTTAAAATTGTTCAAACTAGTGTATGACAAATGTGTCATTTCCCCTTACGAAACTCAAAGCTTTTAAAAGGGGCTTTAATAATTTTTGAGTATTACAAGATTCTATCTACAAGCTGCATGTACAAGAACAGCCTTTCCTGACAGCTACCTAATTGGATAATGCCATCCTATAAATCCCTAACACCAGATGTTTCAAGGCAAAAACAGTCTTCTGGCTTTTTTCGCTCCTGCTCAGTAGAGTTCAGATGTGCTTATTAAACACCCTTAATTCTGTTTTGTGTTCACTTCAGGCTCAGAAACGCACATCATCACTGTATCTCAGATCCAGAGGAGATAAAAAGGAAAGTGCATTTTTCTGGGCTCACTATTTGCATATGTGGTAATCTATGAATTCTCCAGGATAACAGACTTTTGAAACGGTGAAGTTTTGAACTGGCCTGTGGCCCCATGATAAGGTAAATGGACAGATTAAAAATGTTATAATTATGTTAAGATATCCACTTCAGACTATGACACCAATGAGCCCAGAATAGGCTCAAAACATGCGGAAATTGCTTTCTATTTGTGGAAAAAATAGCATGTATCAGGTTTGGCTTGGTACTGCACATGCATGTAGGGCACACAACTCTGGCTTGTGAGTAATATTGCTCATAAAAGGTCTGATCACACTGAGTGATAAACAGTTGCTTAGGGCCAGCATGAATTAGCCAAAGAAAGGAAACTAATGTCAAGAGAAAGCAAGAGCAGCATTGTGCAGCGCAATGAAAGACGAGCAAAACCCTTCCCTGGAGCTTCTGCTGGCTCTCTCCCAGACCTGCCAGACTGTCGCATTTCTCTCTTTTGTGTCTATGGAAGACAAAAAAAAGGCAAGATCTTTTACAGAAGTTTTTAAACTTGGCTGTGTGGAACTGGCAGCTCGCCACATATTGCTTCCTCCTGGTAATTCACACAAATACTGTATTACAACAAAACAGAAAAGAGGAAACAATACAGGAAAAAACACAGTTCTCTTAAATCTTTTCTTCCAAACTAACAGCTCGGGCAGCCACAGGGGAAGAATGTCCCAGAAAAGTAAACAGTCCACATACAGGTAAGACACCTCAGTGGAAGAACAGAGAATCTAAGTCAGTATAAAATTTGAAAAAAAAAAATAAAGCAAATATTCCACTGGGTTGTTAATATTTGGACAGAAAATATAGATGTGTTTAAGCCTACTGCATATTTTCAGTGTCCTTCAGTAGGAGAGAAAATACTTGTGACTTGGCTGTCAGGCATTCTTGACACTAAATTACAAGCTTTGCTAGGTCTTTTGCTCTGTCTGCATTCTGTAACTTCTCAAACATATTCAGTATTACCATTACTCATCTTGTCTCCAACTGCAGCTTGTTTTGCAAGGATTTGGTCTCTAGCAGCTCTGTTACTCCTTCAAAATTCAACTCTACCCAGGCACCACAGCACAACAAACTCTCTTAACACCCCACACCACATCTCCACAGTTCCATACAATGTTCCTTCCTGTCTTAATGGTTCATAGTAAGAAGAAAAATCCTGTCAGCGTGGAAAGAAGAAAGGAAAGGAAAGGAAAGGAAAGGAAAGGAAAGGAAAGGAAAGGAAAGGAAAGGAAAGGAAAGGAAAGGAAAGGAAAGGAAAGGAAAGGAAAGGAAAGGAAAGGGGACCACCAGAAAACCAACCACCACTGTCTGTAAACAACACGGCAAAAGATGATTCTCTGTTTCTTAACAGCTGTAAATCACAACGTGAATAACTGAAATCAACTGCACTGCTGAACAGATGTTCCCAGAAAGGCCCCTGGATCTTCGCTACCATCCACTGATAGCTTCCCCAAGAAGATCAGGATGTTCCATCTTCTCATCTCTGTATTACTCATTAATTATTGCTTGTAACTTCAGCAAATTGTTACTCCACGTGGGATGTCTAAGAACAGGGATTTCACTAGGATTTGCAGATATTTTTCTCATTTAAAAAAAAGGCAGAGCAGTGCGCTTCAATCAGCTACAGCAGGTGTAGTCTAACACGATGGGTTACACTCTTTGGAGTGATTTTTCACACAAATATTTCAATCCTAGTTCAAGCACGATTTCACTTGTTTCAAAATCTTTTCAATTCTGGCTTACTGGACTTAGGCATATTTATCTTATATGATAAATGATAATATGATATGGATATGGATCCACAGATACAGCATGGGTCATTGTCTGTCATTGAATCTGTTAAGTAACATATTAGTAATATAAATCTACAAAAGGGAGCGATTCGACTTGGAAATCTCGGCAGGAGAAATGCTAGCAATTTTCAGCCTTTTCTGTTTGTCCAGGGAAATAGATATAGAGAAGTATCTTGTTGACTAAGCTGATTTCCTTACTGTTATCCTTCCAACCTGTCTATCCTACCTAACAGTCCGATCTTGTCAAAACTAGAGGGAATTAGTTTTGGTGTGTTTGCTGAGCAATGTTGTTCGAGTCACTGCACACACAGATAAAACACCTCTAATAATATCATCTGCAGGAGGAATTTTTCAAAGCTAAAATCACAAAACTGCTAATTCTTTCAATGAACAGCCCAGTAGTCAAGATATTTGGCTTGGACAAGGTCAGCCAGGTTCAATTTCCTCCTCAGTGGGGGAGAGCTCATAACAATTTCCAGTCTCTTCCATGAGGTTCCCAAGCCATCAAGATCTAAAGTTCCCTAACAGAATGAAGCACTCAGGACTGCCCATGGTGGCTCCTCACCATGTAAGAAACTGAAATATCAGTGGAAACAGCAATCAGGAATCAAGTATATCCTGAGACAAATGAGTTGAGTTCAAGCAAATGTTGCTTCTAATTCCTTCGTTTTGTTACTGGGCTAAAGAGGGAAGCAGAGAGAACATACCAGCTGGTATAAGGCAATGTTGAAAACATAAATGCAGAATGTTATGCAGTCTCCTAGTCCATCAGAGATGAACCTTCACAATGCACGGAGTACAGGTGTGCACACACAGGGTTTTCTGGTTCATGCACACTCTTTTGCATTCCCTGTTAGCAGTAATACTAGCCATGGACCCATCTCAAGAACAGTTACAGCCTTCAGGGGCAAGTGGCATGCTGAGGTAGAGCAAAGTGCCTGTTGTTGCCAAACAAACACAGCAGCCATGACGCACTCAGCAACCTGACCTACAACCGTGAAAGTCAGGTTGCTGGTTTATCAGAGTACGAAGTGATAAAGAGGCTGCTAACCGGAACTTCTTTATCTGGTCTTTCTCTGAACCCTGTCATGTTATCTTCCAAATTTATCTAAAGTACCATGACAAAGCGGCAGACGGGCTCTCAGTTTTCACCTGCACTTCAAGCAGCTTAATCCAGAGCACTGCACTGTTCATTGCCAGGCACGAGATGAAGGGTACGTGGGGCTGGTCATCTGCAGGCACCCGAGGCAGGCCAGGAACAGTGAAGCACAATCATTCATTCAACTGTTTTATGACATGCAGTGTTACGCACTCCAGATTTTGCATACAGGAAGAGCATGAGCGATCATGCTGACGAGTACTCTCCCATTGGCCTTGGCACTTCTTTGTAAGTTTATGTTTAGTTGTTACCTCTTGCGCTATGTATTTCTGATCAGCCGATGATGGAAGGAAATACCTGTGATCTTGCGGCACATAGCTGTATGGTCTTTAACAAAGAATCCCAACTAGTAAAGCAAGAACTATGATTATATCTAGCGATTTTTCGTATCAAGCGGAAGACCAACATCAGTATAGTGTGCTTCAAGTACTGCATGCCGTTTAGTCCTTTTTTTGGATACGGATTTCACACTCCAATTCATATCCAGGTGAGCTGAGAAGCAACAATGTTTTTCTTCCCCATAATCTACTGTATAATACATGAGCCTTCTGTGTAAAACATAGTCAAAATAGTTCCAGATATTAAACACCAATCCGTTTTTCTGATGGACGCTTGAAGGAGAACAGAACAGGATACACTTGTACACGCACACACACACACACGTATACATATAGTTATGTTGTATATATCTACCATATGGAACATATTTTCCCGTAAATTGTTTGGTCCAGGTTTGACACACTGAATGACTTTCCCTGTAACAGACCTGGCAGTCTCAGAATTTCAATATGACATGTTTCTCCTGCCAGCATTCCTGGCAGTTGGTCTAACAGACTGTTAATACAATACCTCATCTTTTGTAATGGGTGGAGTTCTCCTGCACTATCTTCTGTGCACAAGCAAGACAAAAGTCTACCTTTTCTTCACCTTTTTGAATGAAATTCCATCATTTTTGAAAGCCAGTAAACCAGTAAAATAAAACCACCCGCAATATTTCTGGGTTTTCAAACTCTGTTGTGCTTAACTTTGCTGCACAAAAACTATTTCATGAAGTGATTCAGTGATCTGTACAGACCTCAGCCCTCTTTAGAAAACTGGTGCTGTTGACTGCAATAGATTTTTCAGCAGAACAGTCAAACAACGCAAATGATTTGCAACATTGCAGGACACAGTAATTCCCACTATTCATCTTTTCAGAAGAGCCATGAATCCAATGAAGATTTATAAGCAGAAAGTCACTTTCATTCTCAAATAACGTACGACTGGCAATATAATGCATACACTTTTATCAGGCTCTGTTCATAACATGCAGCATCGCTTTGTGTTATGACGTGCTGTAAAGTCTGACCTAATTTGACACGACAGCTAAAATTTAAAGGATGACATTTCCCACTTTGTTTCCAAATGGGATAGCTGCAATGTTCCAACAAAAGCTGGCCAGCAGAAGAAGGGCAGACGGGAGAGCGTCCATGGTCTGCCAACTTCAAATCACTGCTGTGTAGTTCAGCATATCTCTAGAAAAAATCTTTTAAAAGAGTAATTAATCATCATTTAGGAATGATCTTCATTGAAGTGTGTTTACTGTCTTCTATTCATGCCCACCAGTTTATTAGCAAACACTGAACTTCTGCATTCACATACCTGTATTTACATCAATTCACAAGAATATTATCACTCTAAAAACCAATGCAAAAGTTTCCAGTGGTGTCTTAATATTCCCTAATTCATACCTTCTTACAGAGATGTTTGAATCCAGAGTGATTCCAGTGTCCAGTGATTTGGACACTTCTCCATTATTAATGCGGCACCTGGGACAGTATTACTTTCCAAGTGAATTCAAATATCTCTTAACCAGTCAAAATCTTCTGCACTGTGAGCCTAATCTGCAGCTGTGTACCCTGAGCAAGACTCTCAATGACTTCTCCTTCCTGCCAGGGTATGCCCAAGACCTAACATCTCTCTGCTGTATGCAAGAAAATTATCAAATCTGCTTTAACTTCACTTTAATGTCTTTCTTAACTGAAGTACTCATAGGCATTTTGGAATAACATATCAATCTAATTTACATCAACCTGTGCAAAATAAATGAAAATGACACCTTGAACCAATACATAGCTTTATTAAGCCGATATATACTGCCTTGCATTGTAGAACCTAAACAACATTTTAAAAATAAATTCTTCATAAACCAAAAACTTCTGCGCAGCACCTGCAGCCTGCACTGTACTTCAGTCTCTAGTCAAGCAGACATTAGAGTTCAGAACATGGTCAAAGCCTAAGAAAAATGCCATTCAATCAAAGCAAATCCTAATCTTTTGTGCATTTCATGATGGTGGGACATTTAGAAAATGGGATAATTTTCCCAAATCATCTTAATGTGTGGAAGTCATATGAAAATCTCCATTTTCCATCACCTCTGTACTTCCTACTCTGAATAAATGCCTGAGGCAATCATTTTAAAATGCTAGTAAAAAAAACCTGGGGCAGTAGAAGCATGGTTGCTGGCAGTGGTTGCCATTATCTGCATCAAAATTAGCAGTGACTGTGGAAGAACTTACAAAACAGTAGTAAATTCATTTTTCATCCTTAGTGGCAGCTGTCTTCAAATTCTTGAGAGAACTGAACCCTTGCTTGTGCCGCTTGGCATAACTCTTAATGAACCACTTACAGCAGTGCAAAGGCACAACTTCTGTGAGAGAAATAAAATAATAATTATTATAGTAACTCTCATTTCTTCAGTGAATTAATAACATTTCAGAGCAGACTTCTGACCTATCCCTTCAACCTAAATTATCCAGTTATAATTACCTGGTAAAATATTATGGCATTTCCACATGCGTGGTTAAACCTGGCCTTCTCAAGACTAAGTTTGATTATATTCCAGATCTGGAAGTTACATACTTCCAGTATCTATGGGGAATTAAAATATATTTTAAAATAAAATGAGACGTGAATCTCATTAGGGAATCATCTGTATAAGCTCAAGCAAAGGTCTAATTTGTAAGTTATAACCAGCTTGATTTATCATGTTATTGGCACAACCCTAAAAGTTTTGCATGGTGACATTTCCTATTGATATTTTGTGAACTAAAAAAACCTTCTCTCTCCACTAAAAAATTCCCTGTTTAGGATGGCAGAGGCTATACCTCTGCTCTAAATATTCATCTCCACCTTCCACCTTGAGTCATCATCTTAGAAATGTTAAAATAAAGCAAAGGAAAGCTAGAATCATTTGAATAATTTTGTAACTACCATGCTACCATTTATTTATTTATTTTAAATACAGGTATCTCTAGCTGTAATGCTAACCCTTGTGGGTCAACAGAAATGATGTCATTTATACCCATTTATAAGGGGTGGGATGATAATGTGCCAGGTTGTCTCTGTTTCATCATCTATCTTTCCAGTAAGTATTTGCATTGATTACCTCCACCAGACATTTCAGAGGGAAGAGTAAGAGCCACTGCCACATGCTGAACTAAGACTGTTGGCATCCTCCCGTGAAGGTCTCAGACTCATTCTCAGCAGTTAAGTTGGGGTGCAACCATTGAAATGGGTGCCTTTATCTATCCTGAAGTCCTCCTTGCGTTATAAATAACTGCATACACTTGTTTTTCTTTCAAATATTTAATCTTGCTAAGTAATTTGCTTTAACAACATTTGATGTATAGCTCATATTCACCACACAACAGCATTAATGAAATAAGCTCCAAAAACATGTGTGAGACTAAAAAGCACCATCACTATTTCCTGTTGGAAAAGATGAGTGGAAATTTGCTGTGGCAAATACGGCAGTTTCTCATTGCACATATTGCAACTCCTGCTCGCAAGACCCGCCTTGTTCACTCAGGAAAATGCTTCCCACATGTCAGAGCCCTCAGATTCTGTAGCTGGAACACCTCTTTGAGAGATAGCTTCAAACAACACAATATAATAATATATAGATAAAATAAATATAGATAAAATTCAGTTCCAGTGTTTCCATCAAAGACTAGGCAAAGCGAGGCCTAAAGCAACCATGATGCTTCAGAATATACTGCTACACTTAAATGTATGTCTTAGATTGCTAAAATAATAAATTTTAGTGTATGTAAGCTATACTTCATGATGTTTTTTGAAGCTCTTTGACTGAATCTAAATACAATGTTCCCCAGTCAGACTACAAACTGAACTGTTTTGGTCATGAAACATTACCTTCCCAGCATGTGGTATGCCTATCAGCAAAAAAGTGGTAAAAAAGAACTGACTAACTTTATTTATTACATTTGTATTGCTTACAAAACCATTTACTTAATGGATGAGTATCATTAGCAGTCCAACTACAAAAAAAGAATACAATGATGTGTTTCATAGGTTCATTAAAATAATATTTCAAAGCAATCATTAGAACAAGAAGCTAAAGATCCAAGAGACAGGAAGTTATCTGCAAATAAATGAGGCAGAACAAACATGTTTTGAAGTTAAGAAACATGTTTACAAATATATCACATCCATAACAAAACCAGGACATGAAGCTCAGAGAATGCTGCTCATGCAATCCTTTGATTAAAGTGTCCTCGGACTTGTGGTCAGCATACTGTGCTAAAGGATATGTGCCTGAGCACACAGCGTACAGAATTTCATAACAGAGGGTAAAGATAAGGTTATGCATAAGAGTGCCTTAAACTAAGGATAGAAAATTATGAACATTTGTGTAAAGAAACAAAACAATAACAACAAAAATTAAAAAAGAAAAAAAAAAAAAAAAAAAAAAAAAACCCCCACTGCAGGTACAAACAGAATTCCATGGCAAAATATAAGTGTTTCAGTACACCAGACAAAGGCTACAGGAAGACACTGAGAGTCCACTCCTACTGCAAATTCAGTTATATGAACATGGGTGAAGGTTCTTATTTACTGCAATAACTATTAACAGAAAAGCGGACAGGAATACAGGAAAAATTGGTTTGTCCTCGCATAAAGGCGAAAGGACAATACAGAAATTGCGTTTGACAAATGCAACCAAGATTGAGTGAAACTGGAAAAAGTTTAGAGATGAACAACGCACAAAGGTACGAACTCTTTTTCTTATGAAGAAGGATTATATAATATTAGGACTCCTCAGCTTAGAAAAAGATAACTGGGGGTGGATACCACAGGCTTCTATGAACTCTGCACTCTGTTGTCTCTGTTCCATCTTGGATGGCACAACTAGGTATTCACCATCAGGACGTACACAGGTGCCCTGGCAAAACCACTTCCTCCTGCTTCAGATAAATCCCAGGCCTATCCATAGAGCAAAAACATCAGTTTCTGTTGTGATTTCCATTTCCTTTTGCATCCCTTATTCTCTCAGGTTTAAGCAGTCAAAGCAACATCTTCTGCAGCTCTATTAAAAAGGACAGAATGAGAAAGGCAGCTAAAAGCAGTGCCTTAATTAGCCCAACTTCTGTACACATTCATCAGGTCTCAGAGTGGCTGAGCAGACTGTGAGACAAGAAACAATCATCACGGGAGCCTGTCTTTCTTGCACGTGCTGGTCCTTTCTGCACTGTTGTGCCTGCTTGGCTTCAAAGAAGCAGAATCAGATTTGCAAAACATACTGCTAGTAGTTCCACTCCATCTTGACATATTCCTTTTCTCGCTAAGAAGGGATGGTGAATATTGCTTTGCATGATGATTAAATCTAATTTAGACTAAGCAGGGGGAACAGGAATAAAGAATATTACTAGGATAAGATCTTTGCTCATTTCATTATCTGTTAAATGCTCTACCTGGACTATCATTGTTTTTCTGAATCTTTAAAAAATGTAAACAATTGTTGCTGTCATGAAACTACAAGGACTAATAACTCTAGTCTATAATCAGCTGCTTAGAACTGTCAGCACCTTTAATTTTCTGGACCACCTCCTATCTAATGAAATTAAGAAAGCTGTCCTCCAGATATCATAACATAGAGCAGCTGACTGTCTGAGAGGAACTCTTGTATTCCCAAAACCACCTGTGCCACAACTGTTTTGTTATGGGCCAGCAGTTGCACAACTGTGCCTGCACCAAACAAAAAAGCATGATAGAATGATTTAATAAAGAGTATACTGAAGGAGGGAGCAAAGAACATTAGGGGAAGGAAATAACAGCTCTGGAGTTAAAGCTGCAATCAATTCCTATTACAAAGCTCTCTTTTAGTAGTCTTATAATCAGAGCTAGATTGGAAAAGGTGTTCAGCTCGAGAATTGTCAGATTTACTCTGAAAACAAAATGGAAAATTTAAATAGCTTTCAGTTCTATCCTGTTAAAATACAGCTATGATTCAAAAGTGTTTGTCACATTCCTTAGCCTCATTCTCCCTTTAAAAAAAAAAAAATCTAACCTTTCTCCTACACCTTTACATCTAGCAGCCTTACACTATACCTAACACTCTTTGAGCAGATGAGCACCCATTATACTCTGCGATAAGCAACAGCAATTCACTGGAAGTCTATGTACTCTTGCTGTGGATAGTTTGGGTCAAATCTTATACAGCCGGTATTCTCACCATTTTGAGTATACGCAGATCTCCAGAGTGTTGTAGTTAAGTTCAAGTAACTAGAGCATTGTCCAAGCATATTGATGAAGCCTACGTTTAAGACATGGGTATTCAGTGCTTTCTGAAATTTTCATGACATTCACAAAAGTTTCTTATGAACTTATATTAGCCCAACGAATCAAACACTGAATTCATCACCACCAGGTGGTGAACATATGCACTTTCAAAGAAAACAGAAATATCACTTTAAAGAGACTTGTTTATACAGATCTTTTTTCTTGATAAATATGAAGAATTATGAAGAATATAAAATATGACTATTGCCAGCCTTGCAGGACTGCTACTTCATGATGCAACTGCTTGGCTAGGTTATGCTCTAGGTGAGGGCAGGATCTGCCTGGGGGAAGGAAAGCCCTGCTTAGCACATCCAGGCTTGCATGCAGCTGCCTGAGGCAATCCCCATCAGGTTTGGGCCTGATGTTCCTTGTCTCAAGGCAACTCGTGGGCCTCAGCCTGTGCAAGAATGCCCAAGGGTCTTTATATAAATAAAATTAGAAAAATATGAAAGAAGTAAGCAAGCGACCCATTTTGATCACACTTTTTTCAGTGAGTCTGCCCTCAGGCCAAGGCAGATTAATCTTTTCCTCTGAATAACATAATTGAAGAAAATAAAGATCTCAAGGATGTGCAGAGCATCAGCACCTGCATATTTGCACTAATGGCAGCTTCTAGAGTAAGCTGATCCAGGGCAAGATGCACCACTGGTCAAACTGACCTCTGGGCACACCTCTGTCAGAGAAAAGATTGCACACACTTTAAAAAGTGAACTCAGAGACTGCAGAGCTCCATGAAAAATTGTAGAAAAAAAGATGAGGAGGGTCATAAATTGTTTGATTAGAGCTACAGGCTCATTGCTGGAGAACAAATACATAATTTTCCATTAACTTACACATCACCAAAACAGTTAAAATATAATAAGGTTCATATTGTAAATGTACTACCAGCTGTGAATTAGTAAGAGATATTTTTAACTTTTATTTGTGTTCATAAATGCTACAGGATTACTCATCAGACAAGAATCAGCCAATTTTGGCTCCTGCAGTACCACATCAAAAGTATCTATGGTTCTGTCAACTTGCAAGCATTTAAGAGAACCTGTGGAAGTCACATAGTGCAAAACATTTGAATCTTCTGTATATGCCTGAGGTTACAGGCTGAGTCCTATCTGCAGCTGCCAGCAAGTACTACCTCCATCTTTAGTACAACAAATATGACAGGGTATACCTAAGCACCATTCAAAAAAAAAAACAAACAATGTTGGAACCCACTAGTATTATATAAATTAGTTTTCAGATCATCCAGATTTTGAAATCAGACCAGATTATCAAGCAAATAAATGAATTAAGATTATCAATCACTGATAGGGTGCAGATTCTCAAATGCATGCTTTTTAAAATGCAGTTGTCATCTTGCAAGATTCATTAAAAATACAAATATATCCCAGGTAATAGGTGAATCCAGGTTACAAAACATTATAAAACAATTTTTAAAGTCATTTCTATCACAGCCATAACTCAAACTTAGGAATGACTAGAAAAAAGCATTCACTAGGCATCCAAAATGAAGGCATGTACATCATAAGGGGATTATGATAACTTAGGTTCTGAATTAACAGTAGTTCCAGTAGACTCCACAGATTCTCAAATTCTTTTATTTTCCTAAGGAAGAGCTATTGCTGCCATCCTGTCCTTTCTGGCCAACTTCCTAAATAATTCAGCTCAGCTAAGGAAAGGAGAGAAACAAGAAAGGAAAAGAATCCACCTTAGCTGCTCTAAACTCTTCTCTAAAAAAACACCTCCAGTGAGCTGTTCAAAAAGCCAGTGCTAAAGAACTAAAATAAACAGCTCTTAATTTATTGGCTCGCTCATCCAGTGAGTGCTTAGAAAAATCCAATACTGAATTCATCAATAATATTAAAGTACTAAAGTCTATGCTAAGGTTTGCCATTTTGATCAACCACAATTCAACAACATTAATTTAGTGTAGTCATAGTAGGTGAGAATTAAGAAATATGGTAACTAAGCAAGAAACAAATCACAATGAACTATTTCTTTTGCATCACATCTCTAATATATTTCACAGCTGATTATGGGTATAGACAAGTTTTTAAAATGTACTAAATTAAAATTTTAATGCACATTATTTAATACATACATGTAATGCCTACCTCAGCGAGAGAAAACATTTTCAGACATACTGATCAATGAGAATTCTCTCATTGAGGACAATAAAAAACCTGAAGGCACTCAAAACTACCAAAAGAATTTCATGTGTGGGTAAGTACAGCTACTTGTGAGTAACTGCAGTTTCAAGTTTTAAAAAGTTATCTCCACAACATTTATTGGAACCTTAGCTCTTGAGAAAGATGGCACATTTAGTTATTTTGGTGAGCAAAGTTAAGAGCAAATAATCAATGAGAATGCAGATGAGAGAGTCTCTAATATTTTTTGGACAAAAGATTGTGTTCAACTTCGAAAACGTGAAAAAAAAAAGCACAGAAATATTACGTTTTAAAAGCTATGTTTTTATTAACTTAACGCAGCAACCACAGAAACTCTCAGTCCTTGAAGGTGGAAGAGCCATCATCTTAGAAAGAGCAAATTATTATAACTGAGATAAATAAAAACAGATGATAGCAACTGCAAATGCATGTACTAGAAGAATAAAGACTGTTCCAGGCATCATGATTTGACCAGTTTTGGAATGGCTGAAACCCAGAAACTTTGGCTGTTGCTTTGGCACAGGAAGAGATGTTAGAGAGTAGAGGAATAAACAAAATTCTATAGGAAAAGAGAATTTCAGAAGAACAGAATTTTTGTATGTAAACTGGCAGCTCAGTGGTCAACTCATATTCTGCTACGCAACTGAACTTCTCCTAAAGGCATCAGCAGAATTCTGTTGACACAGAAGAACAGGGATTCTGCCTTCACTGCATATGCTGAATTTGTTATTAAACTCTGTAATTCTTTTAAAAATTTGTTTCAAATGATACAAAGCACACAGTTCCTCATCTTTACATAAAATTAGTCAATTTCCTTTTATCTTGTAAAACTATTGAATAAATTTGTTGAAAGTCGGCGGAAAGATTCCTGGAAACAAATCCTAAACAGTTTAGTCTTCTGTCTTCAATAAAATGGAAGATATTTTGGTTTTAGTATAAAATTATCAATTTGTTTTTGTTGGTGGACTTTTGGAGGGATATCTGGACAGCAGAGAAAAGGGAAATACCAAATGGTGGAAGTGACAAACAAACAGTTGTACATTGACTTATCAAAGTAACGTCCAATTACAAACATAATTATACAGAATTATTTTAGTTGAAGGTTGAGGAAATTAGGTATTTCTTCAAAGGAACGCATACCAGAAGAACTCATGAAACTTCTTCAGCTTAGATGAAAGAAAGTGATAAGACATTCTTCTACATCTCAGATCACCTATTTGTAAATGGTCTTACCCTGGGCAGACTCCATACAACCATAACACAGGTAAGTGAGGCCAGTTTCAGCAACCCTTCCATAGGAGGTAACTGGAATTCAGCTGTGCTTATCTGTACAACAGAGTGTGTCTTACAAACTGTTAAATATCTGATACAGAGAAGTGAAACTATTAAAAATTATAGCATCACTGACTCTGAAAGTGTCAATAAGACAAGAGTACTGTGACACTGCAGAAAACGAATTTGAAGAAGTGAAACATTCAATTTTCATTTTAAGGGTTTTTTTTTCTTCGTTGTACATGGAACAGAAAACATAAAATCACAGTGGAAAAGTCTGTTCTCCTTGAAGACTGACCTCATTCCCCCTTCTCCTTTTCCCCTCCAAAAAAGAAAGAATTAAGGTTTGCTTGCTGTATATTCTAGGGCTAGAATTATTTGATCTGAGATAGTTTTCCTTTATTAAGCCTATGCCACATAAAGAGGGGTACTGCTAAATCAGGTCAAATGGATTTCTGACCTGTGGAAATTAGAGCTCTGTGGTTTGGTAAGAATTCAGTCTTTGAAAAATATCAAGGAATTTTATTTCAGAAGTAAAGAGTACTCAGTGGCAAGAACAGACAGGGTGAAGTACTTTTTTTCCATGCAAACATACATGCACACACATACATACACAGGTATATATACATGCTCAAAGTATTCACGATTAGTTCCAAGATTCACCTCTGCTTTATAGTTGAGAATGAAGTAGAAAGAGAACTTTTTAGGCAAGAAGTACTCAACATGAACACACTCTGCCTGTCCTTTAATACAAGGAATAAGCCTCCCTCACAAAGGAAAGATAACCTTCAAAGAGTCTATCCATGCTTACCTTCCCACACACTTTGGTGGCTTTAGGCTCTTTTGCTTGAAAAACAGGTGTGTGATACAGATCAGGACGAGCAAGTAGGCTCTGATTAGTTGTGATGCTAGCTCACTCTTTCAGCAGTCAGGCAAAGGTTTTGTCCACAGCCTTCCCTGTGTTCAATACATGCAATTAATAAAATCCACTGCTGCTTCGCACAGCCCTCCAGTTCCACAGTCTCAAAGCTCTTCAGCATGGGAGAAAAAAAAAAAAAAAAAAGAGGGGAAAAAAGTAAGAGTACGAGGGGAAAAAGATCCCTCTCAAGGATCTCTTTTAACATTTTTTGACTCCCAGAGACCTGTGTCATGGCATAAGAAGAATTAATTACTCCATGAAGTACACAACTACAGCATCACTTGACTTCATGCGACATTTTTGGATAGTTCCCAGGTTTTTTACCCAACAGGTGCCCAGTAGCTGCAGAATTTTCTAATTAGTTCATGTGCTATACTTCAAAACTAATTACTAAAATAGCTGGATTATAATGTTGCAGAGAGTCATTCATGTGCCACCTACCATTAAGGGGAGGGAAGTTTTGTGAAGGTTAATTAGCATTTTTAAAGTACTTTGGAGATGAAAAGCTTTAACTATATGCCTAATAAAAGAAGTAAGGGTAATACTTTCTATTCAGAGAATTTTTTTTTTTTTTTTGCATTGACAGAGCATTGCAAGGGTTGCTTTAAGAACATGAATTTTCATCTACAAGGAATTAAATCAACTCCCAACAGGGCTGTTCTGTTACAAAGCAGCCAACTCCAGTGAGATGCAAACCAACTGAGGTGACCCCATCATTCTGGTGCAAGAGGGTATATTGGCAGCGTCTTGGTAGGGGTGGTCTCTGTGAGAAATGGAAGAGAAGCAGCCCTGCAGGCACCAAGGTCAGGGCAGAAGGAGGGCATGAGGCACTCCAGGCGTGGAGCAGCAGCTCCCTGCAGCCCAGCAGAGGCCCATGGTGGAGCAGGCTGTCCCTGTGCAGACCATGGGCACCACGCGGAGCAGATGGGGGTGGCAGAAGGTGGATGTGGCCTGAAGGAGGCCACAGCCCGTGGAGAGCCCAGGCAGGAGCAGGCCCCAGGCCAGAGCTGCAGCCTGCGGGAAGGAGCCCGCGGTGGAGCAGGAGGCCAGGGGGAGCTGCCGCCTGTGTGGCCCCGTGCTGGAGCAGCTCCTGAAGGGTGGGCGCCGTGGTATGGAACCATGTTGGACCAGGACTTGGAGAGCTTCCCTGTGGGAGGCTCACGCGGGATCAGTTCGGGAAGGATGGCACCCGTGGGAGGGACCCCACGTGGAGCAGAGGCAGAGAGTGGCCATGGAGGAGCGGCAGAGATGAAGCGTTAGGGACTGACCACAGCCTCCATGCTGTCCTCTGCACTGCTTGAGGGGAGGAAGTAGAAGAGGGTGGATGGGGGAGTTTTAAGTCTGTTTTTAGTTCTCACTGCTCTAGTCTTTTATCAACAGGCAATAACTTACACGAAGCTCCCTACATTGAGCCTGTTTTGCCAGCGACTGTTGTTGGTGAGCAATCTCCCTGCCCTTATCTCAACCCTTGAGCCCTTTTCCATCGCATTATCTCTCCTTTTTCTGAAGAAGAGGAGTGAGGGAGCAGTATGGTGAGGTTTAGCTGCCCATCAGGGTGAAACCGCCACAGAGGGGCTGGTGCTGGTCCCCAGACACAGGTTCTGTGCAACTTGAGGTAAACGTTCCCTGTGACCTTGAAGAGATCAAAGAATCAAACCATTATGAACAATAACCTTTCAATTCAAATAACACATAGATATTCACTTCTTGGGTCATCTGCTGGCCATTTTCTGCTCGGAAAACACCCACTGGCTGCTCTGAGAAGGGATCTATGTGCATATGAATCTCTACCTGAAAATGTGTCCTCAGCATTTTGGAATCTGCTGGCCTTCTGTTAAGGTTTTCAGGGTAACAAAGAGCATAAGACACATTCTCTATAAACATAAATTAATTTTTCCCAGACTTACAGTTGCATATAATCTTTTTAATGAACTTTTTGTGGGCTTGGGAGATAATATACAAGTCAATTTTACATATACGCAAATATATTTTGTGTAAATTATGTTTCTTCACAAGGGTAATAGAGAAAAAAGAGTACACACTAATTACAAAAAACACATTTCAATTATTTGCCTGATATGATTACTACTTATGCTGTAAATCCAGAACTGTCACTGACAGAAATTTAATACCATCATCAATAGAAAGATTATTTTAATGCTGCAGATGGTTGTCCTTTTATAGGCCATTTTAATGACTTGTTCCTATCTAATCTGTCATGCATTATTTTGTTGTCATTATGAACTTTCTAAGTTTCATATCAATCAATTTCTGATGTTTACTAAACAGATGGTGCTATACAAAAAAGGAAAAAGCATAATAATGACATTTAATTCTCAGAAATACTTCAACAGCTACAAATTTATTTTGTCAAATATGAAAACTATGTAATTTGTTGCTGTTTTTTTTTTTAAAAAAAAAAAAAAACACCTTACAACTGAAACAAAATTATTCCTAAGTTATAAACTCCAAGACCTTACAAAGCAGCGTATGAAATAATCACATTTCTGAAAGGAGGTTATTGAACTTCAAAAATGATTGTCAGTTAGGATATATTAGGACCCTATTTACTGTAGTTCTCAGTGTTTGTTTTCTTTACACAAAGCACTACTGGCAAAAAGTTGCAGTAATTGCTAAGTGATGTAGATAATTATTTAATACACAGGCGTGACTCACGACTGCTGCTTGAAATCTACTTGTGAGATGTGGTAATTACTTAAGCACCTCATTTTACTGAAAATTTTGCCTTATCTTTGTAATCTTCATGATTCTCTTGTTTAATCAGTGCACTGTCATCAAATAGGCACAAAGACTTGGAGCTGAGCTTTACAGCAAACAAAATTATTCACACCTAAATGAATTAAAGAGTTTGGAAGATTGTAAATAACATTCTACATCAGAACAATTACACAGTTCAATCTCATTTCACCAGTATGAGCTGAAAAACCCTTCGCATCATAGCTTCTAAGAGTTTGCAGAAAACTACCTCAAAGCATGAAGAATAGAAAGAGAAGAGAAACAACAGATTTCAGGATTTCTTAACTGTACATCTTCCATATACACATGCATTGCAAGATAGGCTTCAGTTACAGAATTACCCTCCCCACACACAGACTAGCTACATTTCTCCTAATTTCATAGAGCAAACAAAACCCACTCATAGAATTAATCTGATTAATTTTCTGTTTTTAGCAAATATTACAGTGGCTAAAAGGGAAACCATCATAACAAATAACAGATCCAGACTCAGAGCCTTCCCAAGCCTTGAATAGCTCCAAGTATAAAGATCTCTAAAGAGTATATCTAAGCCTCAGTTTCAGGTCACAGTCACTACTACCAAGAAGGCCCTGACTTCAAATCAAAATTTCCATTGCTGTAACTTACGTCTTTCGCCATTTGCCCATTCACTCTGCTCCCCTCAGAAGTGTGGCTCCACCTTGTCTTGAGCCCCATAGAGGCAGCAGAGGACAGTAACTAGCTCCCCCTCTTAGCCTGCTGCTCTCCACAAGGTGAACAAACCCCATGTCTGTATCTCCTTCATTCAGTACATTATTTCTAAAGAGCTCAGAGGGTGATGTATCAGATCTTTAATAAGTATATCCAGTCCGCATGTTCTACACCAGAAATAACCTTTGTGTGACAATAATTATTTAATTAAACTACGGCAGTAACATCACAATAGCCAATTTCAGCTTGTGGATCTTATTGTGCTTCTCAATGGCCAAGGAAGTATTTTTTTTCTGATTTGCAGATCAGGAAAGGAAGAAATCCTTAAAGATGGATGTTCTTTGTTCCAAATATTCTCTCTTAATAAGCTTGTTACTGAGCTTCCGATAATTTTAGGGTTTTATGCTTTGTTATAACGCATGGGTAAAATGCAACCAATTAGCCTTTGTTAATTTTGTTACTTGTTTACAGTATGTTGCAGTAGAATAGGTATCACTGTACATCTGCTTTCTTACTTAGCCAACAGATGTGTCCCCAGCAGGACACATACACTTAACATGGTAATGATTCCCGTAAAATGCAGATTTCTCCTGGCATAAGCAAAATATTTAAAAGGAAATTAAAAAAAAAAAAAACAAAAAAAAAAACATATTTTTGAAGGACATGTTTTTTACA
>VXAV01000899.1:115585-126206 GCA_013399715.1 Alectura lathami
CAGGCTCTCAGCTATTCAGAACAAAAGTGAAAGAGACAGACAGCACTTCAGATAAATCGATGGCATTTATTAGCCCCTATTGCTGATGTTTTTGGGAAGGGAAAGGACAGGAGAGAGAGGTTTTTAGCATTAAAGGTCTTGTTCTTTTTTTTTTTTTTTTTCTTTTTTTTTTTTTTTTTTTGTCTATTTAAAACTCCTGTTAGTTCTAGTCAGATCAATGGCATCATTCATTTTCCAATAATTCATCTGAGATAAAACAAGAGCTCTAAAACTTCAGGATTTACTGAAGTAATCTATTTTTGTTCTAAGAGCCAAATAAAACCGGAAATAGAAATAGATCAATTGAAGCCCAACAAAGATAAATACTTCCATTTCCACATCCTGAAATCTTGTATGACTCTCAAATTTGCCTTGAAGAAGCTCAGAAGTCAAAACCTTTGCTTGCACAGATTTAAATTTGTGTGTAAGAGTTCAGACATTGCTCCATAGTTTCAGCTTAGAAGCACAACTGATATTCACACATTTTAGGAAAACTATTGAAGCAACTGCAGCGTGCTAGGAAGTGGATTTTCTCCACCTAAAACCTAAACCTGAATGTTTTATAAATTCCATAAGGGGCTGATAATCAGAGAGAACAAATATAACATAGGGACTAGACTCAAATATTATAGTTGTGTTTTGCTTTGGTTTTAATCTTGCTGGGTTTTATAAGTGTATTGACATGCTCTGGGCTTCACGCAAATGGCTGAAGTACTACATGCCATTCCTCAACCCAAAATGAAGTTTTCTACTCACTCTTTCAATCAGCAGAATAAACTCCAACATGCCGTCAAAACACCGGAAACTTCTGAGCCATATGCAATTGCATTTTCTAATTTCTCTAAAATAGTAATAATGCTTGTCAATATAAACACAGAAATAAAACAGCCAGTTCACTGGATTCAGTTTTCCTTTACACTAACCGAAACTGTGAGGGATGAAACGAAATAAACTGAGCTATTTCCAGATTTGTACTGGTGACAATCAGAACCTGGATTAAATATGATCATCTGCTAAAATACATGAACTAAGAATTTCAAAACAAAACAAAGTCTCTTCCTACAGAAGGCAAATGTGAAAAACAGATGTCTCTGCTGTAAGCATGTTCAGTTTGATGCTATTTTAAGAATTATGAAAACCAAGACACATGGAAACTTCCTTCCTGTAGGAAAATATAATATGGCTTATTTCACTAAAACAAACAAAATCTACCGTGTAAAAAGACCAAACAAACATACACTCATATTGCATTAACAGCATTCCTACATCCTAAATTTCACTTCTCACAATCTGAACAAGGTCCCATAATACTAGAATAAAAATTATTTAAGAACATTTCTCATTTCACTTGGCTTCAGACTAAAAATGATTTGGGGGATGAGTGAGAGTAGAATGGGAAGGTAAAAAACAAAACTACTCTAAATTCAGTTTGACTAAGCGGAAGAAGTTATGAGGAAAATGTTGCTACCAGTATACAACCTATTGAACAAGGCTACACTCAGTTCCACGCAACTATGTGGAAAAGAGGCAGACAAATCCTGAGGCTGCACACACCGAGTTCAGGAAGTCCAGAAAACGAGTTTGAAATTACTTCTGCAGAGTCAAAGAGCATTGCTAATACAAACACACTGAATAGCAAACGGAAAGAATGGAGGCACCTTCTTGGTATCTACAGCACCTGACAGCATTCCTGTGATGCTCCACCAACTGCAGTTCCTTCAAAGTAGGCTCAGCAAAGCAGTCCACATTACCACCAACATTTGTCCCCAAAGTCTGGCTGAAGCAACACAATTATTATTTTCCCTATCCAATATTTATTTCAAAAATTCCTCTCCCAAAAGACTTTTCAAAATAAGCTTTTCTGTCTTTATCCCAGCTTTCAAGCTCATGCATGTCAGATATACATCAACTAACAGATGGAAAAAAGAATCTTCTTGCTCTACCTCAGTTTAATTGAAAAGGATTAATTTCCAGAGGCGTGGAAGCATCATTCAAATCAGGATGTAGACAGTGCACTTTCCTCCAGAAGCTACTGCCACAAAGAACGCTCGCTGCTTTCACCGCTTCCAGTTGCTCAGACACTCAACACAACCAGGACAATGCACAAGTTTTAGCCTGAGCTGCGCAATCAGCGCATACTCCGGTTGAGCTTTGCGCTCATACTGATACCTTACAGATACAGGTATCAGCTCAGCAATTCATACAGACAGACTTACCTGGGGCTTTATACAATGCTGTAATTGTTGACTGAAACAAATGAAACATCCTTGTATTTCTCCTTTCCCTCATTTAATGGGACTGGCTATCTCTGTACCTTCAAAAGGAGTGGGAAGAATGAAGCATTTGTAAGATTATTCAAATAATATTTGAAAAAAAGTATACATGGATGCATTTATAGCACTGAGTTTTCTTGTGATTGTTCATGCTGTGTTTTAGAATTGGCACCATCAAAAATATATGTTACAGAATTCCAGGGGAAACTGAAATGAACCTAAAATTTGTTCGCAGTCTTGATAGAACAAGGCATTATCCTTATGTACACTGCAGTTTGTGTTTTGCACTGGGAGAATGACAGCATGCTTTCACATCTCTAGTTTGTACTGAATCCATTATATAGTTCTTCTCAGACATATTTCAAAGTCAAATTAATTAAATCCACAGAGAAGTGAAAGCCCTTATGGAGAAACTTGCAAAGGTTTGCAGAGCTCCATTTTTGCCACTAAAAATGCAGAATTTGTAGGAAATACATCATAGCAATAGCTGCCTCCTGCTTTATGAATAAAATGGAAAAATTAAGGATTCTACCCTATCTGCAAGATAACACATAGCAATCACTGGACAACGAAAATTACCTTCTGGAACCTACATTGCTTCCAGTGGTATAGCATACAGTGTCGTCTAACTCTAAAGAAACCATGTTGCCTATTATAAAATAAGATGGAAAACATGCTGACTCTCCTTCCAAAAGCAATTTTAAATTGCAGTCACAGAAAGACAAATTCATGTAATCCTTTGCCACTATCTGTTATTAAAACACTCAGAGAACCACAGAAATCTGAAGTGCAACAAAAACAAGTGAAAGAAAATGGCACTGGTAACTAATCATTTAAAAATAGCTAAAAAATCACAGACCTCTCAATGGCTAAAACCTACTTTACGTAACAAAAGCACTTGTATACAAGATATTGGTTGGGGAATGGTGGGCAGAAAAACCTATTCAGTCGTTCATCAGACAAGTGATTTATCTATTGGTAAAAGGCTCAGAAGAGTAGACAGGTTAATTCTGAACGCAGGGAAGAAGACTGAAGAGCCGTTACTATCAATGCAGGTAAAAATAACATCAAGGTAAAGATATCCCAAGTTTTGACATGTATTCCCAAACTTTTTATCCAAAGGAGACACAAAACACATTTTTTTGTGTGTGTGTTTCCTAACAGTTAAAGGTGGCCTGTGTGTTACTAGTAAAATGAAAGGGATGCATGGTTATCCAGATGGTTTAAGATGGTAAACAGTTATGCAGAACCATAATCCTCCCTGTGCTTAAACAGGGAAGAAGACAGCAGCTAGGTCTCCAGATGACCTAGAAAGAAGAAAAAAAAAAAAAAAAAAAACCATATCTAGCAGTGCTATAAATCGTTACTTGCAATAATGACACAGGTTAATAACACACCTGTCATGAGATTACATGCAATTTCCCCCAGGGTCTTGTAGTAGATCACTGCATTGCAAATGAGGCTTTTTAAAATGAAATTTGGCAAGCGATAAGTCCATAATAATGTCTAATCACTTTACATACGTCTGAGGGTAGGGGAAAAGAAATCTCAAATGTCCATCTTTGAGTTATGGCTATTCTGAATTACGGCTAGTTTGCATGCACATTAGGAGCTTTCCCAAGGAATGTTACCATGCCTTTTAATGTACATAATAGACAGGAATGGCTCACATTAGGAAAAATTAAGTATCCTTAATAAAAACTTTTAGAAAGATATCTCCCTAACAAAACAGCCAAGCACCACACAATATTGCAACCTTCTAGAAGACAAAATTAAAAATCACGCAGTATGCAGCCCCTTGCTGAAGGGAAAGCAGCAACCTGCAGATTCTCTTGCTTTTTGCCTCTGCTGCTGCATCTCCACCACCCCCAGTGGGGTGGCTTTCTCCCCACCCCAGGTTACTAGCTGGCCCACATTTCTCTCCTCATTTTCTTTAGGCTCTGGTTCCCTAAGGTTTGCAGTATAAGCGATCCTTCTTCACTTCCCAGCAACTTCTGATTGCACCCAATTTTCTTCCTACTCTCACTGTAGCTGTGAGAAACCTTCATCTTCCTCATTCTGAATTCCCATGTACTCATTTTGGGCTTTGTTCCAGCCTCATTTGTTGCTTTATATTATATTAATCGACTTCCTGCGTAATATCCTAAATATCCTGAGGTCAGTGGGAATTGGCTGCTGACTCCATTGGGTCAAAATTTTGAAACATTGCAGAGGATTTTCTAAACCTGTGATCCAATCAGAGATCAGCATCAAGCTCAGAGCTGGAAATATCTTTAAGACCACCCACTTTGCAATTTGTTGGGAAAAACATGCAGATAATGGTCAGGGTAACCAATTAATCCTTATACAATGGTGAAAGTGCTGAAGCTGCTACTTGGTGACAATGAATTGTAAGACCTGGATCTCTTAGGTAAAACCATTTAACATGGAACATAACATGAAGTTACAAAGTTCTGATTGCAAAGAGGTCTTGGAAATCGCGTAGTGAAAGTATCTTAACATGCTATTTTCATAGCAGTGTTCTATACAAGACTCTAGCTATGCAGTGTTATAAATGTACTTCATTAAGGTATTTTAAAGGCAAATAGATAAAAACATGGACGACAGCTGTTTGCTTTCAGATGAGAAAGCCCACGGCAGGAGGTACTGGATGGTGCTTCCTGAAGATTCAGAATGGTAATGTGGTGTGCCTGGACTCTGGCCTGGGAGGAAATATTTTCAGCTTGGTAAAGGAAGTTAGGAGATGATGCCATTGTGTCCTGTGAAGGCAGGACACAGTCTGGCATCTACCTGCTTCCTCTTATCTCTGCTGATTCCAGTTTGCAAGGCCTAGAAGACAGGAACAGAGGAGATTCCTGCTGACAACTTGGATGCCAGAAACCATCACTCCAAGAGCAGTCTGGGATGACTGGACTATAGTAGGCAAGCATGGATGCTCAGTTTATGGTGGTCAACATCAACTCACCATCACGCCTTGGATGACCCACCACTACCAAAGACTGGCACCCCCTGACACCAAGACATCTCTGGATCTGAGGAGTGGTGAAATCTCTTTGCTTTGCTGTCTAGATACCTATCCTTCTCTCTGTCTGCCTGTCTCTCTATCTTCTCTTACTCTTTCATTGTCTGAGCTTCCCTGCCCCAAATTCTTGCTTATTCTTCTACCTTACTCTTTTTTCTATTCTGTCCTATCACTACTCTCTCTCAGTTTTTGGTAATAAAAGCAAGTTGAGTTGCACAGAATTTGACCTCGTTTTGTGTCTTAATTTTGTCTCTTGGGATCGTAAAGAAACCTCCCCTGACATCGGATGGGGAAATTCCCCTTTTGGCAATTTAAGGACACTCTTCAGATAAAGCCCCTGCTGTAGATTAGATTATCCTGACTTGCTGCACCTCTTACAACTCTTCCCTTATAATTATACTAAACTGTACAGTGATTTGGCAGGAAACTTATGTTTAGTGCATTCTCTTTATTCAGTCCATGAGCAAAGAAAATATTATTTTGTAGACATGTTATCATCTGTACAAGTCACTAACTGAAAGCAGAGATGGCTATTCTAGATCATACTCACTAAAGTGAACAAGACAGTAATTTTCAGAAGCCCCAGTGTTCCCCCTATGCTTCTAACAGTCACTGCCTTTTAGTGAAACTGACATGCTGCAGTATTGAAGTTACAATAGCATGCTATACAACTGTATCTCACATGGAAATGGGAGATTTAAAACTACATTTATTAGTATCATTTAAGCTTAATGGGCCACAAAAACACCACAGACAAAAAACCTTAGCTCATCCTAGCAACCAGTGAAATTTCTGCATGCACCTTCTCAATATGCTCATGTGAATTTTTAGACAAGACATACAAAGTCTATGGGAAAAAAAAAAAAAAAAACTACAAAACCTGGTAACAAGAAGCTACGTCAGCTTGTAATTAGATACTTATTCCAACAAGCTTTCACATTTCCAAAGACTGCACTCAAAGAAGAGTTCCCAGTAAAACCAAAAGATGAAAAATACAGAGCAAAATATTATGGAGAAGATCATACTAAGCAGATCAGGATACATATACAGCAAGTGGACCACAACTGAAGAACTGAAAAAGTACTTTTGTCTCAAAATCTATCTTTTTTTTTTTTTTTCTTTTTTTTCCGGTTGTGCTCTCAGTAATACTCTTCTATGTTGCATTTAACACTTGTCCAATCTCAGCAGGTTTTTTCTCCAAATCAATGTTCTTCTCCTTATTGAGCACCATTGCTGGATTAATTCAGTAGTATAAGATACCCTTGCATAAGTGCTCTGCATTGTTCTGTGGCTTGTGGCAAACTGTGTGCGTTTAAATGAAACATTGATATTTTNTTTCCCCCAGCAATACCAGATGTTCTAATGAAAGACCTGACTTCTTTCCACCATTATATTGCTTATGACTATTCTAGCATTTCTTCAGTATCCTAAAAGTCACATCCAATCACTTTCATCTGTTCTTAATCCTTTTATGTGTTCCATCCCCTTGATGCTATTGGAATCGACCCAGCTACAATCAGGACTGTTCTTCCTTTCTTTACGCCTTGTGTGCAGTTTTTGAGGCATGAAATAACTGGTCAAGATGGGCAGTTAGAAGGGCAAAAAAATAAAGTAGTGATATTTATAATTATTTTTGCTTTTATTAAAGAAAATAAATTTATAATTTTCTGAAATTATGCAAGTTTTTTTTGTCTTTTCTTTTTTGGTTTTTGTTTGTTTGTTTTTGTTTGTTTTTTGTTTTTTTAAACGCCAGCTAAGTTGATAGGGAATGGTTAAAGAACCAGGATTTCTTCTATAATTCAAAACCATTTCTTTTTCAGCATTAGATTTTTTTTTTTTTCTTTTCTGAAAGAACTGCATATGGAAGGACCTAACACAGGAAACAAATCATACTACCACCAGACAGCCATTCTGCATTTATTCTAGACTTGTTAATAGCAGACACTATTAAAGTAATTGAAATACTTATCTCTTTTTCTTCAGAGTGCCATTCTCAGTTTAACATTTCTTCTTTTTCTTTTTCTTTTTTTTTTTAGCTTTTCCACGCTGCTTGACAAATATTTACTAACAAACTCTTTCAAAGCAGTTCTGTCCTTAGCTGTCCTTGTTATTATCCTCTTTCTTGATAAGCAACATCTTTACTAAAGCACATTTCTTGTTTTCCCTTTCTTATATCACATCAAGATGTAGAATGGTGATTTAATATTTCAGATCCAGATTTTGTCAAATATTAGCTATCTCAATTACAGAATATTCAATGCCCCTTCAAAAACTAAGCACTTTTTACAGTGCTTCCAACTTGCAGTTAGAAAAGGGAAGGATTATTTTGTGACCTCTCTGTAAATACAGACATAACACACATTAAATTCACACCTACAGCAACATTCTCATGACAGAATATAATACTCCAAGACATGTGTTTCTTTCACAAATAACTGATAATAAATACATAAAAAGATGAAACTTCAAGCTCTAGGGGCAGGAGTGAAATTATCATGTCACCATTCTAGATGTCACCTTTTATTTTACCTCCTACCACCAGGTTCACTTTCAAAATGCATGTGTTAGCTAGCCTGACAAAGACATCATCACATTTGTTATCTTCTTTCCTTCATTTGTTTGTTTAAAAACCGAAGGTGGAAAAATTGCCTGACATTCAGTCATTATCCTTGTTTCTGAATCATGGGAAACACTATTGCCCTCATGTTTATGGAAACATTTATTGTTACGCAGCATACATATCTCTATAAATATAGAGGTGTGAAAGAGTCTGTAGAGATAATAGTGCAATCGAGAGAGCTCTTTTTGCTCATTATTATGTTTCTATGAAAAAAAAAAAAAAGAAAAAAAAAAGGAAAAATAGAGTCAAAGTAGGAATAAAAATGATGACAGCAACTTATCTGGGGACCATGCATTTCATGTTTTTAGTTTTCTGTCAGGGAAACCTACGTTTGTTGACTTTTAAAAATGCATTGTTCTGGAGACAGTGGGTGTTCCAGCTACCCAGTTACCTTTCTCCTGACATGCAGCATGATGTGAATAAAAAGATGAAAACCGCAGGCAAATCATTAATTNAAAAAAAGAGAGAGAGAGAGAGAGAAATATTTTTCTTTCCCAATGAACGAAGTGTTTTAAATGCACTTCTAGTTGTGATAAAACAAAGGGAGAACAGGAAACTGGAATAAAGAATTGCTTTCAAAGAAATAATAAAGATCATGTTGATTTAGTTGGAAGACAGAACTAGCAGAATGAAAAAACAGTTCATTAATAAAGACATATATTCATAAAGCAGGATAGTAATAGGAAAAAAATATATTTTTTTTTTCATACTGACAAGGATGTTCAGAAAAAGAGTTGAATGCTACCAGTTTTTTATTTTTTGATTCTCAGAAAAGAGGTTTAGTTTCCCTTCAGAACTTAGAAGTCATCATTTATGGAGTATCAAATCTATGCAACTCATTTTGGCAGGAGAAGGAAATGTGAACATTTGTTCAGAGCACAGTTCGTCTGATGTCTCAGCTTTACTGTGGGACAGGAACCCTCAAGCTGTAGCGTAAGCTATTGGAGAGACTGATTTCGTCTTAGGGAAAACAGAACAAAGAAAACAATAAGAAAAGTAAGACTAAAATGGGCTGCAAACAGTGGAGGTAGAAAAAAAAAAAAAAGGAAACTGAATGGATCATAAGGCTAGAAAAGTCACAGACATACCAAACATGGCAGAGCTGTGTATGAAGATAAAAGAAACAGAAAACTAGTAACAAAGGTATGAATTAAAAGGAGGGAATCAGAATCAGGTTACCTCACTGCAATTACCTCCAAAAGAGGGCCCATCCATACAATCCAGCCTGCTCACTTCAAACTTCTAGCACTTACATGAAGATGTACCTGCTCACCTGAACAGCAGTTCATTTTGCAGTTGCAATTTATATTACACAAGCAACAAGAGAGAAATGAAGCTGAAAAATACAAAATGTTCTTTTTTGCCCCCAGGCATCCACAGGACATGAAAACAGGTGATTTACTCTATATCAATCCTAGCTTCTGTGTCTAGTCTTAATCAATGCTATTTCTGCAAAAACATAATGATTAGAAGTATCACCACTTATAACTTGTTTTCTGCATGGAGGAGCTGCTTGTGCAGACAGAGGCATTTTTGTTTTATTTTGACTCTATCACTTCCACTGAAGTTCAGGATGCATCAGCTTGTATGTGGCTTCTTGCCAGGCCCAAAAGAGATTGACACGTAAACCACAAACACCTTCTGCTACTTAACACCATGCGTAACATACAGCATATAAAAACGTGTCCAAAAGAATTGAAAACTCTTTCCTAACATTTTGATGGATGTTAGGATAAAACTGGCAGGTTAAACAATTTCAGAAAATCTGTACTCATACTTAACATTCTGCAAAGCTCTAGAGATTATCTCCTCTACTTCCAAGTTTTGCTTTGAAAAGGTCTGCTTGGTTCCTTCCACAGCTAAAGTGTCAGATAATGTAATGACTTCAAGGTTAATGGACGCACAGTTATTTATACCTGCTGGGACTCTGGATACTGATTTTACTAAAAATACCTTCTTAAACCGTGCAAATCATTTAAAAGCTACGTATGCATCCTTTTCTACTGCTGAACTCTTGTACATAGAGCACTGCTATTCTGTGTTTAATGTGCCATCTCCAATATTTAATTTTTTTCTCATTACACCAGTCTTTATATACAAAACTTTTATTTATGCTTGATGTATTTTATTTTTAGTTTAAAAAACTGCAGCCATATTTTGTCATTTACAGTTTTATAAAGAATAATGCACATGTACAACTCAAAATATCAAAGTAAATAAACATTTTAATTTGCATGGGTAAGGATGCATGAAGGCAAATGCCTTTCGGAACTTGATAAAGGTAAATTCACTCTTTTGGAAACCCTTTATAATGATGATAAATGAAGACGTAGAGAAGGTTTTTGAAGTATATTGGGTGACTACATCCTCATACATTGAGGTAATTACGTTTTCTTGCCATTTTTTCTGATAGCAACAGACTTTATTATGGTCAACATACAAATTCCACCTCCCAACCACCACATTTTTGTTTTGTTTCTTGTTTTTCATTTTAATGTCTTTGATATTATCTGAGATATAAGTGCTGAAAAAAGTAGTTCTGCACTATTTCTGATACCATCTTTCATTTCAGTATTGCAACTTACAGGTTTGTATAAACACACACAGGGTATAACTATTTTCCCTGCCTTAAAAAAAAAAAAAAAAAAAAAAAAAAAAAAAAAAAAA
>VXAV01000899.1:132273-143115 GCA_013399715.1 Alectura lathami
TTGTCTGTTGAAATGCATAATTCCAAACGAGTGGCACCTTTGCGCATGAATTTATCTTCAATTCTTCTTCCAGTGAGATAGGGTTTCTGTTTGTTCAGAGCAGAACACCACACACAGCCTGGATACAAGCTGCTCCTTAAGATAAGCTGTCTGTAATTTCAGTATACAGAGGTATACTGCTTGCCCTGGAATAACCTGACTTTATAGCAGCTGGATGTATGCCTGTTTCTAATTGTTTGTCTTTAGACTGCTGGCTTTCTTCTAATTATGCTCATCCTGGGATACTTGGCTCATCTACTCCTCATTCTTGTGCTAAATATTTCTTATAAAGTCTTTATAAGTTTCCTCGCCTTCTTGTATGACTAGCATTTTCACTATGCAATAAAGTCTTTGATTATTCTAAGCCTGGCAGTCAAAACCTTCCCAAGTTTTAAAAGCTCACACTATCGCATTTTCCTTCCTTTTAGCCAATAGGCATGTCAGTGACTTCTTGGCATTTGAAACCCGCAGTCCTCTCTCATCCAACAAGTTACTAGGACATTTTACAATGTGTTTACCAGGAATCTGAAAAGCCTTATTTTTCCGGCAGTATCTCTTGTCCACTTTGACGCCATGTGCTCGTAAATACAGACATCTTCCTGGCACTTGGTTTATAATTTGTCTTTCCATAAGCACTAGTCTGTCTCTACCTTTTGAATCTGGTAGGATGAAGTCATGGTATTTCCATTCATCTCTAGATATGGACGGAGCTCCATAAATAGAAAGGTCAGGGGACCACGGGTATTCACTGCTCATCTACACCGCTATTCAGGGAACTATATACAGTCTGCAAATAATTTGCACTCTCATCTTCTTGGGGCAGGAGCATCTTTTGTTATGTGTCTACGTTGTAATTAGTGTAATAGCACTCCTGATTTCCAGCCTGTGCCCCTAGGAGCTAACAGGAAATGAACACATACTATTTTTAAGCATGTGAAAAGAATTGAGCTGTTTTTAAATTGCTATTAGTCTGTTGGCTGGTTCTGCTTGTTGATACTTTGGCATCACATATCCCTTGTCCACTACAAACAACAACAAAGATATCCCAAGAGGTCAATTACAGACAGAGCTATGGCTAGCTACCAGTATTCTTGAAGGAATCAAAGCTAACTGGAACTTTGACTTATTAGTTAATTTTTATTTTTGATAACCACAACCAGTATTTCATGCATTTTGAAACATAAAACCTTTGTAGACAAACTTTAAGCCATCTCTCTGACTTCTAGAGCAAGTGTATATCTGCTTAGGAAATTAACTGGTTTTATTCATCCTTTAAAACCAAACTATTTATTAATTTATACTAAAAATAGCTCCTTGAGGATGCCTTCATGCTTCATGCATAATAAGGGGGAGTCTGCCTCAAAAAGGTTACAATTTAATGAGTACATTTTTAAAAAAACATGGGAAGGAAGCAAAACAATTATTCTGTCATGGTATATGGAGAAACTGAGACATAAAAGTTTAGATTCAGCCTAATTAGCAATCCTGCTGCTTTAGGCTCATTCTATCATCCATGGAAAAATTGGCACTTCTTCCACCGCATCATTTCAGAGCCTAAGTGAAACTGTATTCTTGGAACTTCTGCTGACCGTGATTCTAGGTTCACTATTGCTAAAACAGAGAAAATGAGGCAGGAAGAAGCAAAAATCTTTTAAAGGTCAAAGACTGTTGGTGGAAGACCTCGGACTCAACTTCATGTATGGTATGATTCGGTGCAGCCTTTAACCCTATTTTACATCTCAACTCAAAGCCTTCTGAATCCAACAGTCAGAGATGAAATCTTACATTTAAAAACAAGCCATGCATGGTTACTCATTTCATATGACAAATACAGCTATAAGAAACAGTATCTTTAAATATCCTAAAATTCAAAGATAGCACAGTATTGTTAAAAAAAAAAAAACAAAAAAAAAAAACCTTCACAATTACCATTCCAGGAATATAATTACTTTTAAAAACATTTGTATGAAGTGAAAAGATCTTAATGAACAGGGAAAACCCCACATATGTATTTATAGCTACCAATGTACATCATCATTTTTCTTTAAATATTCCCACTTTTTAAAATCTAAAGAAATTAAAGCATAGAATGGACAATAAAAGCCAGATTAGATTGTTGTACAGACTTGAAAAATCAAAGGGCACTTCCCAGAATGTATTTCAAAGAAAAAGTTCTCACCAACACACAACATTGCTGCATACCGGTTACAGACTATAGAAGTATGCCTGTGAAAAATGAAATCACTTTATCCTATACTTAGGATCCTAAAATCTAAAATTTAGATTTAGTAAATCTAAAATAACTAGGTTACTAGAACTTCTGCATGTTCATTAGAATCAGAGAGAGAGATCAGAAGGAATGGCAAACTAATGACTGCGTTATCAAACCCATTTAGAATAGCAGTAATGTCCATAGCTCACCCAAACTTCAAGAGGTTTTTCAAGTTTTGTGGTCTGAAAATAAAGCAATTCCTCTAGGAAATGCTAAACTGGAATTAAACATCATCACAGAGATTTTGGCACTTCGGCCTCCAATGATCCAAAATACAGAAACAGGACTGTGTACCTAATGATATAATTACATGCAGTCATGAACAGTTTAATTACTGTACGCCTGAGCAAGTTATTTTAATTTTATTTTATTTTTAATCTGAGGGCACTGCTGGAATTTTCTTACTTTTACCTGACTGATTATGTCTATAATATAGTCCTAGATTACAATGTCAGCATATAGAAGTTAACTCCCTTCTGAAGAAGAACAACATTCAAACATACGGCAAGCGCATATCAGTGGATTTAGATGTCGTTAATATGCATTAACTGATACTAAGCACTTCTTTTTCTTCTTAGAATATATTGCCTGTGGTCAAACAGAACACAAAAGATCTTCATTATAAATTAACATGTGCCAAAGCAACTCTGAAGTTGTGGTTGGACAATCAGCTGCATCTTCAACTCCTGAACAATTCCTGAAGTTTATCCTTAGCACCTATACAGCTTAACAGAAAAAAAAAAAAAAAAAAAAAAAAAAAAAAAAAAAAACAGTGTTTCTGACACACAAAGCATGTTTCTCTAAGAACTGCACAATACTGAAAAGCAAGCTTTCCAGCCCCATTCTGAGACACACTGATCAATGCTGCTTGTTGAGTAACAAAACTGTAACGTCTTTCACTTTAACGAACAACGTGCATCATTTAATAGAGGGCTCCGCACAGCACCATGTGGAGGTTCTGCTGGCAAACTAGGGGCTGCTGCAAGTGTACATTTGTAAAAGGTTGTAATTTGGACCCCACTGTGAGAGTCTGGCAATAACAGTGTTTCCTGGAATTTGCCTTTCAGTAGTCACATTTGCTCTATAAATGAACTTGAAGATTTTTTATATTTTTATTAAAAAAAAAAAAAACACTTCTCATTAGTGCTTCCACTGAATTAACTGAGCCCACTGAGAAATAATTTCACAAAATTGCCTAAGGTACATGAGACAGCAAGGAACAACTGTATGACATTGCACAGCTGGGACGGAGCACTGAACTGGCTGTCCTTCATTGTGACGGAAAGCCAGTGGGGTTTGTGGGTGAGAAAGGGAAACCAAAAGCAGTCTTCAATTTTCTGTTAAAAGGAAAGCAGACAGATGCATGCCTTAATATGTCTGTACCCTCACTAAAAGGATATCACAAGTGTGATATCCTAAATATTTTGCAGCACTGCAAGCTACAACTAAGTTTAATCTTCAGTATACATAACTCATTAATTAATTACAACTCACAAGCATGTTTCATACACTAAAAATTGTTCCTTGCTCATCTAACTGTCTGAAAATCTCTCACAAATATGCTAACAATTTACAACCACCATGAGGATCCCATGTTTCCATCTACACACAGTTTTAAGATCTACTCCCTTGTCACTGAACTGTCTCACACAACCCACCCAAAGTCCTACAGCCACCAGCAGGAGGACGAACAAAATGAGAATGCATTGCTGGAACAGCAATAGACAGCAGGTGGAGGACAATTTAAACTGTAACCCAATAAGAATTTTTTTGTTGTTGTTTGATTCAAAGTTTGGCTTTGCCTCAAGCTAATTCTCATTATTAAATGAAATCATTTCATCCTTCCATAAGTGGGAATGTGCATTGCCAAAAGGGAAAGCACCCAACTTCGCTGACCAGTAAATTGTTCACAAACTTTTACAGAGGAATACTTTTTCTTGAAAACAGCACTAATTTTCTAATCCTGATTAAAAAAAAAAAAAAAAAAANNNNCCTGTACAAGACAAAATAGGCCAAACCTTTTACCTCCATAGCTAAAGCCATATGTATAAATACTTGTACCCAAAATAAAATATCTTCAAGACTGAAAGGAAGCCAGTTCTGATTGCTTTGAGAAGCGCCACAACATTAAAATCTGGAAACATTCCTCAAGCTGGAATCACTTTAGATGTGCACAGGTGCACAGTTAAGAGTACTTTCCGTTCAACAAGAAGTCTTTTTCCTCCATATCATCCTTTCTTTACATTTCACTAATTATTTAAGTACTGCTCTGTCCAGTAATGAGTTTTAAATGTAATTAGAAGTACAGCAGTACCACAAAAATAAATCTTTGCGTAGAGAAGCGTCTCAAAATTCAAACGATAATTTTAAAAAGGGGAGGATGGCAGTAGCAAGGCAGGCGATGGAACGACCATTATCACCCCAAAGCACACCAGCCACACGTGTTCTCTCTTAGCCTTGCATTTCATAGTTTGAACTCATTCACCAGAGTTACTGCAGGACATGTTGGAATAACTAGCGGCACGTTACACAGACATGCAGATCATAACTCATGTCAGCTCTGCTGGGGTCTGCTTTTAAAACATATTTTAAGACAACACTAATTGCAGAGAAAACCCTATTTGCCTTAGATTTTTTTTCCAAGGGTTCAGCTGTTTATCTCCCTGCAGATCCAAACATTTACTGTACTCCGAGAGTTCACTGTACTCTAGCAATTAAATTAATGGCTGCAGCAACAGCAAGAAATCCTTTAAACCCCTGTGGGCTTGTTCCTTTGATTAGACTAGATCAGTGAAGCTACAGCTATTTGCAGGCAGATTAGATAGGCTAGGTTTTTATTGCCATTTGCACTAGAGATTGAAAGGTCATGTTTGTTGACATCTTACCAAAACCCATCTGTGAAAGTTTACTTTAAAAGTTATTCTTCAGGAATATTTTTAATATTTAAAGAGTACCATATGGATCTAAGAATAAGAAATGACCTAAGCACACCAACACAAAGCGGAGTTCTCCAGTTTTCTAGTGAGCAACAGAACATTTCTAACACCCGCATAGATATTTCCTCTTCTCTAAAAGCAAACTTTGAACACATCACGAAACATAGGAACCATTAATGTTAGACTCCAGGGATGAATCATACGGTAGGTTACGCTCTCTTCTCTCTCTGATTTTGTTATGGCTAAAGAATGGCTGCATCACGTGTTCATATTTCCTGTTTAACTGTGCTGTTTTTAAATGGATAGACTTCTTATCCAGTACAACAGTGTCACAGATAGTCAAGAGCATCTCAGAAAATCTTACAAGCACTAATATTTCTGTGCTGCTTGAGATATCAAATGACAAACATTCTGGTATCAGAAAATATCTGCACAGCCCTGTGAGAACAGCACCGCAATTCCTGATTTCCTGAGACAAAGATAAAACAACATGAAAGTTACTCGTAAAGCTGGGAAGTGAATCCAGCCTTCTGAAGACCTTATCGGCCTTTACAACAAGACCATCACTTTCTCAGATTATTTCCTTCTTCGCAGTAATACAACAGTTGTGCTTTGAATGCCAATAATGCTTTAAGAACAAATCGTAAGATGACAACAGAAACTAAACAGCAATCTATTTAAAAAAAAAAAAAAAAAGTGAGCTCCTCATATTTTCACTGTAGGGAAACAATAGTAAACAAATAGTGTTTTAGGAAAAATGTGCTACATTCCATACAACTGATGAAACCAACACTTTCCCCAATACCTATTAATTCTTAATTCCGTAAGAATTACAATTCACAGGCCAACTGGGCATTATTGCTCAAACTGCTATCCTGTTTCCTTTAATTCTAATACTACAGATAATAATATTTATCAAAAAAAAGACGTGGACTAAAATTGATACCACCAAAATATTTATTTCCATATCCAAAGCAATTCATCACAGTAAGTACTGTAAAATAGGTGATTTCCACCCCCTAAATAAGATACCCAGAATCTGTAGGGTTTTTGTTTGTCTGTCTGTTTGTTTGTTTGTTTGTTTTAAGAAATATGGTAAATTTTAAGATGTCAGTAGATCCCAATACTTGCTTGTTATTCCATGTTTAAACATGTAAAAGGAAAAGCACATCAAATTATATACTTTTTGAAGCAAAATATTTTGTACTTTGTAACATGCAACTTTCACACCAACTGATTCTACTTCTACTGTTCTACCAGTAGTAGGACTCTCTAAAGAACATAAAACCTTAAATGAAATTATTACGAGAAGATTAAAACAAATTACAATCCACTTTTTCTCCGTTGTATTAAAATAGGTCTCCTAGGCCACTGTATTATAACCCCCTAATCCAGCTCACTGCTTGTGCCGCTAGAGAGGGAAGAAGATATCTTCAACTCCGCTCACAAAGGGACTAATCTCTGCAGGGAACTGTCTCCCTTAGGAGACGGAAAGTTTGTACATTTAATTTTGAAGTGTGTGAACACACCTTAGACTTTCATTTTTAAGACTACTTGCAAATGCGAGGCATTCATCCCTCCACTACAGTTACTCCTGCATTGCAAATTCTAGTCATTTTCTGCTCTTTTAATTGATAGCACATGGAATTATGCTTGAACTGCAATAAAAAGATAAAATATCAAGTATGTGGATGTCATGGTTTCTAGCCTAGCCGAATCTGCGCATGCTGGAAGAGAAGTGATTAGGAAGTTGTGGGGGGAGCGGAGTTAGGACATCTAACTTAAATGGAATCACGAGGTATTCCACGCCATACACACCATGTCATGGCCCTCCCCCTGCTTTCTGGTGTTGGGCGGAAACCACAGCTGGCGTGTCTCTTCTTCTCCTTCCGGGCTGGGCTTGCATGTGGGTGAGAAACTGCCCTTCTGGTAAGTCACTGTTTTTTCCAGTTATCAGTATTATTACCCTTACATCCCCCAGCATTTTTATTATCTCTTGTTCCTTAGCTATTTTAGCAAGCCAGTTTTTATCTTAATTCTCGAGGTATCAGTCTGAGACCACAAGATATTTCATATTATCTTGCCTCCCTAAATGAATGCTGTGAATAACCAGTGCTGAACTTCAGGGAGTAACTCTCAGACTGAATTTGGCACAAGTCCTTCATGCAGTCACAACACACACACCCTTATTTCCGCCTAGATAGTAGGGAACAGGATTTTTGAGGAACAGAATTCAGTTCATAATAGAGATCGGTTAATTTCAACTTCTAGAAACTACACTTTCTTAAAATCACATGTCAACTCTTCATCACTTGTACTTGATACTTTTCAAATATTTATGTGGCATTACAGAAATGTGTTCTAACTGAAAAGCAGAACACAATCAATCTGTTTTTTCTTACTCTACTTCAATTTCACAAACTACAGAAACTATTATATGGTGTATATACCTGCGGTTTTTCAGTTCAATATCTGTGCGGGAATCCACTGACAACGAGCACGCAAGAAAAACACCAGGCAGTGAGAAATCTGTGTTGCGACTTACCTCTTGATATCATCACTCCTTCACACCCTGCAGCACAGCCTCAATGTGATCGCACATTTGTTAAAGAGTCTTAGGGAAGGTGTTATCAGTTTGTATTTTTGTTGTTAGTGCATATACATCTCCTGGACTTGATTTTTGTACTTGTGTGTTCTAAAAGCTGTGTGTTCTAAAAGTGGGGAGAAAACAAGAAACATGCTGGGTAGAGTTTTTGGCTTGTTTTTCTAAAGAATAGCTGTTTCTTAACAGGGAATAAAAATCTTTGCATTCAGCTGGAACTCTCTAACTATTGGCAAAATTCTCTGCTAAATCTGTAAAGGTAAATTACTTATTTTTCTGCCTAATCAACAACAGATAGAAATAAGGAAATACACAAACTCTTTTGCTTTTTTTTTTTTTTTTTTTTTTTTTTTTTTTTTTATCATACTACCAGCTTGACTAGCTGTAGCACTTTACTATCTGGATGATCTTCACAGTTCTTTGGGGAGAACCCAGTTATCAAGACCAGATTTTCCCTCCCTTTCTTCTATTCTCTATTCATTTTCATTGCTGATTTTACAGTAAAAAACACCACCAACTGCAGAACAACATGTTGATTCACTTTTAGAGACAGTGAAGCCTCTTAACTCAGAGTGATTATGGAAACATGGACCAGTAACTTTAGTTTACAAAATAGAAATACGTTAGATGCATGAAAGAAATGACACACAGAAGAAGAACAAAAAAATGTTCTTGAAATCATTGCATGTGCTGCAGAAAAGAAGCGTTGCATAACAGCAACAGCACCTAGGTGCACAGTGTGGGAAGTTAACCCACCCTTTCCTCTGTTTCTACATTGGCCAAGTTTTAAACCTTGCCAGCTATTCTTTTTTCCTCAGTTTGGCATGCAAGACTTTATCCCAGACTGGAAAGGAAGCTCCTACAGCTAGGAAAGCCCATTTGCTATTGCTTTGCCATGACACATCTTCCTAGAGAATTCATCAGCAGTATGACACCTACCAGATGTTGCTTCTCTGTAGGAAGCCTCTCCAATTGCCTAGCAAACACATCTTTCCAATTTTCTGTTGTTCGCCTTCCCCCCACTCCCTGGACCTTTTCCCCTGATATTATGGTTTCAAAAGAGCTTCAGTTACCTGCAAAAGGTAACAGCACGCATATTAAAATATTTTGGTGCCTAGTTCATAAAATTATTGGAGTCCTACGCTATCATTAGCCTGGAAGGAAAACTTTTATAGTGTTTTCCGTCCATGGCTAAATTTTCTAATGCTCTTTGGCCTAGAAGACCTTTTTGGCTTTATCATCACCAACTAATTACCGTAAAGTTTGCACACAATTGATATTTTAATATACTGGCAAATAGGCAGATGGGAATGAGGTAATACTCTGGAAAAATTGTAGTTAACTGTAATCAACAAATGGCTTATAAAGTAAGGCTGCTAATTTGTCATGTTTGAACTTGCTCAGTTTGTGAACTACTGCAGTATCAGCTAAAGAAACATTGCTGTGGGAGGACTTGGATGCACATGCTTTCACTCTTGTCTGGTTATAGCCTGTTGTTTTAATCTATAATCTGGTGCTAAGTAGAGCTTGTTTTCCAGATATTTAATCACAATCGAACATTAGCAGGCATAGCATCTAGGATAACAGTCTATGGACCTAATCCATTAAGAAATCTTTTCAGAGGGGAAATACTACCACCTCAGCTGTCACTGGCCATACTGTAGAAATTTCCATTTTACCCAGTAGCTCTATGAATCCTTTGGAAGACACCAGGAAGACACACGGTATTGATCAAGACGTGCACCCTAAAGAGTCTGTTTGCTCTGTTCTAACAGTACAACTGAGGAGCAGGCAACAGATCTCCTCGTAAGCTACTACCAAAGAGACTAAGGGATCGATCACAGCATAAAAAAATTGTCAGGCAGGATGCGAAGGAGGATGCACTGAATAACCAGCAATAAGTAAGCTGTCCTGAGCCACAAGCCGCAGCCTGATAAAACTTCAGAACCAGCTAGAGGAGGAAGCATTTTTCACAGTTATTGTCACCAAACCAGACAGTGTAAGTGTGACCAGCATGCCCTCGTCCAGTCCCCCTATGTGGCTTCACAAAGCACAGCAACCTACCCAGGAAAAGGCTGCAGACACTTCTCCAATGCTGCAGAAAAAACATCACGCCTTGCCTGCTTAGCAGCATACAGCAACAGGATGCCTGTATGACATCCGCAATGAAGAGACATTTTAAAAAGCGTATTCTTCAAAATACAAAGATTAAACTACAGCCCTACTGCTGACTGCATTTATTTCTAGTCCATGGATACCGCTTTGGGAATATTCTTTTCATACAGTCTTTTATTTTCAATTTCAATGAAGGAGCATTACCAGCATGTTAAAGAGTTCATTCATTAGAATTAGAAACTTTCTTACCACATTATAAGTTTTTCTTTCAATAATATCTTTTTTAATCTCTGACTGTGTATTTGTATATGTGTATGTCTCCTCCATTTTTGAGGCATTATACTGAAATTCAGCACAGATATTTTTATTCCAATATTGTCAATTTATGGATTTCAAGTGTGTTGATTCTCCCCTACTGACTAAACTCTCGATGACATTAATTCCACATAGAGAATCATCATATTTCATGCACTCCTTCAAACATATTACAAAAATTGGGGATTTTTTAAGCCTTTGTACATTTTGGATTAATAGAATGTCCCAAAGCCTCAAAAGACATTAGTGTTCAAATGAATAGGAATGGCTTTTTGATCTTAAAATTGCAGCAATTATCATATCCTATAAATTGCAGGAAAATCAAGTGGTTTGAATAAAAATTATTTGCTTCAAAAAGGAAAAAAAAAAAAAAGAGGTAGCATCTAGCAGCTGTCTCATTGAATGCTACAGGATAAGGAGAAAAGGCTGTTTTCTTTTTTTTCTCAATGTTATCTTATGTAGATCAAGTGTCATTAATAACATGCATATTATAAAAAAAAACTCAGTCAACACTTCTCCATTTTGAAGCAAAGTAGATAAATCAGGATTATTAATTCTAATTT
>VXAV01000899.1:150955-165605 GCA_013399715.1 Alectura lathami
AAAGCAGCATCTTTAAGATCAAAGGAAATTATTCTTCAGTTGAATTCACTGTGAAAGACCTGAGAGTCCCTGCAGGACAGCAGAGAAGACTGCCACTTGAAGATGGGATGAAAACAGAAAATAAGGATACGACAAATTCAGGTTCCAGAGAAGTCTGGATCCAGATGAACAGAGGAGGCACAGTCTTACAAAAAGATCCAACTGCTGAAACATAACAGCCTCCAGGACAAAAATTCATTGAATTCACCATCTGAAAGTGACATGAGGACATACTGGGTGCCGTCATTTGCTTTTTAAACATACACATTTAAATCCTCTTTCTGCTACATGAGCTCTTTTGAAACAGGGTAGAAATCTGAAACCAAAAAAATGATTGAAATCAGTGATAAATAAATGACAAATCTCTTTCTAACCAAGTTGGCTTACTAACCTTAAAAAGGGCATTTTATCCATAAACAGATTTTTTTTCTGAGAAAGATACATTGTAGTGGGAAATGCATGTCCTACACATAAGCATATATAAACTTAAAAACCTAATTTCTCTAGTTGCTAAGCACAAAGTATGTGCTGAACACATGGCCTGACTCTATATATATATGGCCTGACTACTATAATCCACAAAAAATGATGAGATGCCATTTTCACTCTGCTTTTTTTGAGTCAAGCACGTCATCATAAGGAGAAGGCTATTCTTGTTTCCCATGTCAATCTAATACACATGTAACTGAAGGAAAAGAAAACGATTGGGTAAAACTAGGAAAAGGACACCCGGTAAAACACTTGGGCATGATTCATTTTCTTTCAAGTAAAGTCTACAGGAAATGCATGCTCATAGGAATAATCTGAGTCGCTCGCACTTGAGAGGATAAAAGACTAAACCTAAATCTTGTGCTTGTTTGCCACATCACCACACAGCCCCCCTTACTATTCAGTTTGAGCTAAATATAAATATTTGCACCCTTATAGAATTCAGATCTGCTGTTGTAACTCTAATGGCCCCCAAAGCTATTTCTACTTCAAGATATGTCATTAATATAGGTAATTATAATTCATTAAAATTCATTTTAATCCATTTCAATTTTCCCCATCTCATCAAGTAAGATAACATATGCACAAGCTATTGGACTACAGCAACAAACTAACCTTAGAATGGAATCGGCTAATAAAAAATCGGCTAATTAAACCATTTGTTTTATTTCTGAGATTCTGCAGCAGTAATACGTGTGCCTGATAAGCAATACCAGGACTATACAGGAATCATCTCTTAGTACAGAAGTTTACGTTCTGCATTTAGGCTACTGAGAATAGATGATGAAATTACAGTTCTTTCGCACACAGTCTGAATTGTATTTTTCTTTCTTTCTCCTGTCAAAAATGTCACCTAGAAAACAGTTAATATTGATATATTCTTACGCTGCAAATTCTTGTAACCTAAAGATGTTTTCAATACTTACTGGAAGTAAGAATAGAACTGAAGTTAAAATATTATCACTGGTAGGTACTCTTAGACATTTAATACATGACCTGACCTACTGAAAATACCTTCCTGATATTATTGACATTTGTTTAACCTATGACATTAATTCTTTGTAGCTCAATAAATCTGAGTATCTTCCCCCTGTATCATCAAGAGACTGGCACTGACAAAGAAAGTCAATCTGCAGCCCACACACAAATAACAGCTTTCTATTACATTTGCCATTTCACCTGAATAATTCCTGATAATCATGAATAATGATGTTATTTGACATTCTAATGATATCATGCTATGCAACTTCAATCCATCAGTCACTGTCAGGAAGGTCAAATATTTGTGTTCTATTACATTATGCAGAGTTCATTAAACAGTTAAATGACATTATACACCTTAATTATACTTCCAAATGAAACTAGTACATATCATTTAGATTTTAGAGTCCATGGGATGCAGCTCCATTTAAAAGAAGGATCATGATTTTGAATATTCATTGGTGACAATGAAATATACTGAAATTTCTAACAATAGTTTTTAAGCGCTATCAAATCCCAATGTAAAATGTGTAGACAGCTAAACACAAAGTTCTNACTGACTACAGCTATCTGTACACAACTGAGACTATAATATGTATATAAGATACTCAGGCAGGACAACAGAAGGCAAATTCTGTTGTCAGCAGTCTCCACACTAACTTTGAAAGTGCATCACCACACAACCACTCAAAATCTACTCGGGCAACCAAAACCATAAGAACAAAAAGAAAGAAGTATATTCAACTGTGGCTGTAAAGAGTGCTATTTTAATACTATTTATTATTCAAAAACCATAAAGTTCACACCAAGTTATCAGTGTAGTTATCTAGTAACAACCTACTATTGTAAGTAATCTAAACACATGTTTTGCATGAATCCATTTTTACTTCCCCATTAAAATCATTTCCCTTACCAAGAAAAACAAAAAGGTTCTCTAAGACAGCCATCAGAAGCTATATCTTGATTTAAGTAGACTTTTAAAAAATCATAGCCTTTGTGATTGTCACTGAGCATCTCCACTCTCATGCAATCTCATAAATGAGACACCTCAACAGCCAAAGAAATTGAAGGATTAGGACATGAAAAAATAAGTTTAAAATCCACTAAAAATATAAGAAGAGACAAGACCTTCGTTAATGCAGTTTATGAGCATACAAACAGCTTATTAAAGTGCTACTTTCCTCTTAGCTACAAATTGGTTGCAGTCTAAACCATTACTAGTCTTTGAGTGTAATTTTAAAAGACCAACTCAAGCTTTCCATAGGATTTTCTGTAATTCCTTATTTTATGCACGCAAAAGAAGCAAGTTCATTAGATTACAGCAGGCACTAGTGAAGTTCTTCAGTTCTTTACCTTCATTGAGCCACCGATGGGCAATATAAGCAATCAGAATGAACTCATTCATGTACAAAACTTGAGAAAAAGAAACCACACTCTACAGGAAGAAAGGATTTTCACCACCACCACAGATTCCTCCACACATTGCATTCATGATCCAAGTCTGACGGCTTCATAGGTGAAAATCAGATTTGAAAGGTCAGTTCAAAAAAGCAATTAGCTCTTGCTTATTCTTTAATAAAAAATGGTTTTGCTTGATACATTGCTTCAGCAAGATTTCATGATTACTGTTCAATAGGACCTAAAGAAATAATAGGGTTTGCTTTTTAATATTGGCTTAGCCTTGCTTGTAGGGCAATATATGCATGTTGGCATGTCTAATTTACAGAAATACAGTTGAAACAATCTAACCAATATAGTTTAAAAACAAATTCATGCATACTAATGGTAAATAAGTGCTGTCACATAGACCTACATGATCTTAGGACTAACCAGCATTAAAATTATCTTTCTTTCATCAAGCCATGTTTCTTTGCTTTCAGAAGAACTGGGAAAAATATTGCTTTCGTTCAGATTATTTGATCTTTCACTATTCTAAATCTCTCATAGCTGCCAAGAGGTCTTGGAGGGAACTGGGAAATAAGCAATAACACCCCTCCAGTTTTGGAGTTATTCCTTACTGCTTCAAGAAAAGTCATTTTTAAGTTATTGGAAACATCTTTCAAATGTCCCTCATTTGTGGTATTTTTATATTCTAAAGTGAGCTGAGCTACACTGTCATCTGCAGAGTCAGACCCAATTAATTACTTTCCTACTTCCTTTTGTCAGTGTCAAACGCACTCTCACATCCTTATTACCAAATGCCACGCAGTGGTGAAAACAAGGCCTTGGGCATCACTTTTTAACAGAGCAGTTTCAAGACACTGCAGTCTACAAACATCTCTAAAGGAGAAAACTGCACACAATGTTACAACTCCAACACTCGGTGTGGCCAGCACAACTAATTCCAAGAAGCACGACGGAACGATAATACGAGCGCCTTTTCCTTTTTTTATGGGATGGATATCTTCAACTTAATTTTCAATTGAATTTGCATAGAAAGTTCTGGAATTCAATTAAGCCTCAATAATAGAAGAATTTTAAACATTTTTACATCAAGAAGCACAAAACAACTAATACTGTAAGATGAAACGTGCCTCTGAAATCAATCAAACTTTGCTAATTGGGCAAATTGAATCACTTTCAGTATGTGCAGCACACTTGTGCTTCCCATTACTTAAGAGGCAAAATACAGAGAATCCAGTAGTAACTAAAGGTAATGATATTTAATTACTCAGTGTGAATGGCAATTTTTCAAGGTTTATCACTGTGTTGAATATATTTTGTTTCTATTAAAACTAAATTTGAAAGTTTTCTGTTCCATTATTATTCTAAAGAAAGCAGGACTGTCATGAAATACAATTAGCAAGTCACAAAGGATCTTCTTAAACAGATATTCAGAATTCAGTGGCTCTGACAGCAGACACTTTGCAGAGTGCAGCAGCTCTACTGACAATGAACAAAAATTAGATTCAAGATGAGGAATAACATTAGGTTTATATGAGTCTGCTGGCTTTCATTGCACTCCATTGCTATGGGACAAGGAAGCCATGGGAACCTCCTCTGCCCTACAACATCGGCAGCAATACTTCTACTGCCTTGGCTTCTCCCAGCTCACCTCATCAGGCACATCGTAATAATGGCTCATTAGTGGAAAACTATTGTCACAGTCTAGGAAGGCTGCCCAAGAACCTTCCGAAAAAAAAAAAAAAAAAAGAATGAAAAACAGACAGGTCAGAGCTTGTATCATTTTTTCTCCACGTTCTAGAAACAGTTCTTGTTAAGCTGTAAGTTTCAAATAAATGGCAAAAGGTAGGGTTCATCACTGCCAAAACAGTGTGGTGAATTAAAATTAAAAATGCAATCACAGTGTTAACAACTGCATAGGTCTGACTTCTGGTTCTGGTGATTATGATAAGTGCACTGCCACTGATTGAGAGTATGTTAGCATTATAGTCAGTTCTGCTGTCCTCTTCAGAATAAGCCAAACGTTTAATATACTGAAGTATATTATATTAACGTATGATAAAATATATATTTAACTCATATATTCCCAGATATCTGGATAAAGACCTTAGCCACCATTTCAAACAACCACATGAACTAAAAACATATTTAGATTGGTAAGTCATTATTTTTCTCCTCAAACCTGCAGGGATAAGGAACACAGCAGGTCTCTATGATAATTGAGAATTATATAATCTCATAAACATCACCAATTCAGTGAAGAGATTTCAAAAGCAAGCCTGTATCCTGAAGTTATGCGGTAAATGTGCACAACAAACTCTTGAGATCTACAAGAGCTGACAATTTTTCACGCAAAGATTAAAAAGTTTCAGAAGGGAAAGGAAAGTAATGAGATGGAAGATGGTTATTGCTGTTGAATCCTTTGACAGATCAGATGACAATCCTGATTCAAGTTTTATTATTTAAAAAGACAAATAGAGCATCTCCCTGTGCCTTTTCAATTGTAACAAAACACAATCATCAAATCATATTATATTCTTTACTCTGAAATCTTGTGAGCAATTTAAAATGATCCCTTGTGACCAGCACTTCAGCTGCTGTACAAAGTTAACTTCATTCAGGTACTATTGATGTGATCAAGATCGAGATCAAACCTGTGTTTAAGATCAAGGAGGAGCTGAGAAAATTTCACACAAAGCTGGACTGCACATTGCTGTCTTACTCCTCATCACACACAGGATGCTGGGAAAAATGGAAGAAGAAAAGCAATAGTTTTTTAGCATATATACACACAACAGCAATTCAGCCATTGCATGGGAAGGACCATTACATTTCTATTGACTGGTTCAGCTATGAATTTATTCATTTCCATTTAGCAGCGCCAGACTCTCTGTATCCACTTCATGTCAACATACTCATTATTATGGATCCTGCTATTTCATCTAGGAGGATCAAAATCCATTACATTTCCAAACATACCCCACATACAACTCTCCTAATTCTGGACTAACGTGACTACCTAAGTACCATTGGTTGGATTTGCACACAGGAGAACCCATAGTTTTAGCAGCCAGTTTAGCAGACTACTCTCTACTCTTCAAGCACTGTAATGTATAGAAATGATCAGATAAATCCGTGGGTTCTAGGGGACCAATGAATGTTGAATAAAAATGCAGTCATCCCCTAGAATAAAGAACCCCAACTACATATCAGGGTTAGGCCAAAACAAACAATGGTGCTGTGAATGCCATATAAATGGGTTGGCTTTTTATTTGTTTAAAGGATGAACAAAGCCTGACCTGAGCTCTCACTAGAGTTTTGGATTAAGTATATCACTCACATATACATTCTGTCCCCATAGGTTAAAAATGAGTCAAACAAGTTTAAGTTTTGCATAGAAAGACTTCTGCTGCAATAAATGCTATACGAACAATCATCACATGAGATAACTCTGCACGCAGCTGAAGGAGAACAGCATAGAAACACACATCTTCTTACAGTTTAACCCAGCAAGCAGCTACACACCACACAGCCTTTTGCTCACTCCCCCTCTCCCAGTGGGATAGAGGAGAGAATCAGAGAAAAAAGTAGAACCCGGAGGCTGATATAAAAACCGTTTACTAAGGCAGAAGAGGAAGAGACAAATAAGAGTAATTATATTTGTATATAAATGAATATTTACAAAATCAGTGATGCACAATGTAATTGCTCACCACTCGCAGACCAATGCCCAGCCAGTCCCCGAGCAGTGGCAGCCTCCCCCAGCCCACTCCCCACAATTTTATAGGTTCCACTCACAAGCTGTCATATGGTATGGAATATCTCTTTGGCCAGTTTAGGACAGCTGCCCTGGTTCTGTCCCCTCCCAGCAACCTGTGCGCCCTCATCCCCCTTTGCTGGCAGGACAATATGAGAAGCTGAGAAACTGAAACATCCTTGGCCCTGTGCAGCACTGCTCAGCAACAACTAAAACATCGGTGTGCTATCAACAGTGTTTTTTCTCCTAAAGCCAAAACACAGCATCATACCAGACACTATGGGGAAAATCAGCTCTGTCCCAGCTAAAACCAGAACACATCTGTACACAGCATCACAGCCCCTCTGTCCCTACGTAACACTCTGCAACAACTCCATTATCATTAACCACTAGCCACTATTAGAAAAATACAACATTTTCTCAAAATTTCAACTGTGTAAAACTCAAGAAAAATTAACCAATGGATGACAAAAACTGAGATGTTGCAAGCATTAAGGAAAGCAGTTTAGTTGAAAACGCTCCCATTTTCCCCTGTTAACTGAACATACAAGTGCTTTTCCTGTGGTTTTGCTTTCTGCAAATAACTGTACCAGTTCCTTTCAGTTATTATCTCATTTTCATGCAAGAAGCATGTCTCCCCAAAGTAAAAAAGATGATTCAATACCATTGAACTTATAGACATGTGTATATGTAGGCATTTATAAGAAAATTAGAAGTGAATTTCATTTTATTTTGCTTAGGAACTGGAGAGGATACTGTCATTGTTTTCTAAGGGAAAGTAAAATCGGCACAATATTATGCGCACTCATCAGTGTTCCATTAATACTGCTGCTTCCAGATTAATTTAACAAATTCTAGATTAGCTATAAATAGATGTTTAGCAATGGGGTGAGCTCTTAGAGGTCCTTCAAGACATAACATGAAGAACTTCAACTCTCACCCCTCACCTTCCTCACCTCTTTCTCAAAACAATGAAAAAATTAACAAGTGTGCTGCAAAAGAACAATATCCTTAAAGTTTATTTATTTATTTATTTATTATATTCATCCTTTGCGTATGAATGTAGCAAAGTGACCTGCACATCAAATGAACAAGGCTCTGTTTGGACTGAACCATCATTAACAAAACGGAGTCTAAGAAAGTGATGCTGAAATGTGTGCTTATAGTGAGTAACAGCAGTGGATGAATTCTGGTAACATGAATTTGTATATTGGCATAATGTAATTATGTAACATGTCATATATTCTTTCCTTGCTATCAGGCATGTTTTACCTGGGAAACACAGAAAAATACAAAATCACACAATCACACATTTGCAAAACTACATTCATAGTTACATTTTTACATAAACGTCACAGGAAAACCTTGTATTCGTCTATGTCAAGTCCATCAGACAGGACTGCATAAAAAAAGCAGTACTTCCAAATTCACCTATTTAAACTATTTAAATTGTTACACACAGTTTTCAATTTTACAATGCATATGACAATGTCATCTCAATGCACTTCCAATCATTAATAGGTAAAGATTACAAATCCTGAACGAAAACCTTGAAATTTAAAGATGTTTTGTTAACCACAACCATATCAAAATGTACCATCTAAAAGAGAGAGAAAAAATGGGTATTGATGGAAAACTAACTGCTCTCAGGTAGTTTCTGTAGAGGTCACTCCTCTGAAAGCAGTATGGTGTTAAACTGAAGACTATCAATAGGGGAATTTTCAACTTTTATTGCATGACATGAACATCTGCTCAAGCTCGCTCACTCTGAGACTGCTAAGGTTTTGATCAGAAACAGAAGTCAGCAGGTTATAAGGAAAAGCAAAATACAAAAAAAAAGTATGTTAGCAAATGCATAGCAGACTGTACATACTTGTAAAACCTTAGAAACCAAGACACGATACATGTGATAGAGTGAAATACATCTGTAGCCATGAATAAGGCACTCCATTTCCTACTGCAGCCTCATGTTACAGTGAAGCCTCCATCATGTGCTATGTTCACATCTGGCTTTGTACAAGACAATTATTAAAACATAACTTGCCCAATTATCTTGCTCAGAGAAGGTGCCTGACCCTCAGCTGAAGCTCTGCAAAGCAATTATAGGGCCATTTGGAATCATTGTTTTGATATTCTCACCTGCCAGTTCAAACCAACAGAAGAAAGCATTTCCTAAACAAAGGAAGCAGCACAACGAGCAGCTCTGGGCACACGGTAACACCGGAGCGACCATCTGTTCTGCCTTCCTGAGCGGGCAGCGGGGGAAAGCACACCACTGGGCAGGAGATCTCTGTGCTACAGGGGTGGTGAGGCAGAAGAGAGGGAGGAAAGGACTTGGTCCTACATCAAAAACAGCAGATGTCAGAAGGGGTGAAGCTCTTGGGGCCTTGCATCTCCAAAGTCAGTTATTTTGCACAGTTTTCTAGAAGTCTAGCACTGCTGCAGCAATTAGGCTCAAAATGTTCCTTTTGTCAGCTGTTCAGTTGCCTCTGAAGAAAGCAGGATGCAGTAAGTTGGATTTACCCTCAAAGAACTGACATCTACACCAGCTAGTGTGGCTTTATTTATTGCTTCTTTTGCCCTCCTTTTGAAAGCACTGGGATCACACACCGTGGAGAACTACTGCTTCATTTCTGCCTGTTTAGAGAACATTATTCCTCATTATTTTTCCTGGATGTGGCATGCTTTTTTTTCCCCTTCCTCCCTGTTGGAGGTCCTTAAATATAAATAAAAGGTAACTACTGTTGAAATATGTGCTTTATGTCATAATCACGTTACATACAGGAATATTTCACAACAAAACCTCTAGATTTGGAGCAGAGAAGACAGTTTAACATTGTATCACTGGATCTCTTGGTCGCTGTTGCAACAGGAAATTCATGTCAGATAGCTCTCAGAAATACATACTTGAGGAAGACACTGAGTGTTGTATCGCACTGAATAGCACAAAATATTCCAATATGCTAGAAACAATAAGGAATAAATGAAATTTTCAATTGACTTTCCAGCAAATCTATTTTCATTACAAATGGAGATTTTGCATGTATTGCATTACTGATGGTAATTGTGTGACATCTATTATGAATAACCATGTATTCCAATCATCTCTTTTAATTATATTCCGCCATAAGAGCAAGCCATGCAATACCTTACCCAGACTCAGTTAACTGTGTGTGTGCTGCATATCACATTCTGAAGGCTGCATTGAGGACTAAAGTGCTAGATGTGCACAAACTGTAACAGTTTTGTAACTGTCATCTCCTTCATTAGCCAGAAACTAATTTAAAAAAAAAAAAAAGAAAAGCTGAATTTAAATCCAGTTACGTGATGAGAAATATATATATATTTATTATTATTATTATTATTATTTTCTTTTACAAAGTTCTTGGTAATTGGTACCCAAATGTAAAGCAAATGGATATCTGCTATTTGATGCAGGGACTGAAATTTCTGTAGTGGCAAAATTGCAATGGCAGCACGCTCACCTTTTGTGTTTGCTATCTATTGTCCATTCACGGCTGTTGATTTTGTTTGGGTTTACTGATGTGACAAAAAGTATAAAATTACACGTTTGTTCAATAACCACTGCAATTACAAATTTGCTCTCTACTAGACTAGAAAATAACTACTGGACTAAAAGTATTAATTATCCATGATCAGAACTTCACAGCTTTTACGATAACAGGAATGCCAATTATGGGTTAAAACACAAAGGAAATGCTCATTTTGTCTTTTCTGAATCCAACCTCAGCTTCCCTGCCTCTTTTCATAGAAAAATTTGCTACTTTTCTTCTTTATATCTTTGCTTCTCTGTCTTTTAAACAAAACTTTTTACTGCTCCTTAGGAGGAGGCTTTTCTCACTAAACATTTAAACTGGTTTCTTGCTGTACTAAAATATGAGTGGGTACACTTTTTTTTCCAGATGATATCCGCCACCACAGAGACAGGAATCTCATAGTACATCTACAGATGTCAGCTGATGTGGCAATGCTAACATGCTCTGCAAATTGTTAAGGACAGTAAACAAGAGAAAATGGGAGGCTGTAACTCACCTAATAGTGAAATAATTTTAAATATGAAAGTGGATTTAAGATTTTTAACCTTCTAAAACACACTGCCTTCAAATAAAACTGGGTCTTAAAAATTATAATGTAAAAAACAAAAATCACAACATTGGGAAGACAACAGGGAGCTGCTACTAAATGTGACCTTCCATAGCTCTCAGCAGCCAACTTCTCTAAAATTTTGAAGATTTACATTTTTTCATGATGACAAGAACAGGCTTTCCTCACTGTTCTTTATGTTATGGGCATGGTGTAAGTATGCATAACAGGTACCACAACGGTGAGGACTCATGGACTATGCTTCAAAAACTCTTCTGCATGTCTCTGGAGCACATAAGAACAAACAGTTCCACTTTTAGAAGACACACATCAGTAACAAGCCTTCAAACTGAATAGTGAGTGCCCCTGAAATACACAAAGCAGGTTCATGCATAATGTGTTTTTCCTTTTTTTTTTTTTTTTTTTAAGTAATTTATAAGTTCCAAGCAATTACGATGAACAGGTGAATAAGGGATTAAACCAAAATGATAGATGATTTTTAAAATGATTTTTAGCTATATTTCATCATATGTTAGCAATGTAGCCTAGAAGTTTGATTGCACAGATCCACACAGCTCATTTTTTTCCTGGGCCTGTTTTTCCGAGATCTGATGACTCGCTATATGAGTGAGGTTGGTAAATCCTCATCATGGAGTATGTCTCCTTCAAAACTGAGCACCTGTCAAGTAAGGCAAGATTTGAAGGGAGATAAAGCATTTTTATTAGACCAAATGGAAAAGTTAAAAAAAAAAAAAAAAAAAAAAAAAAACAAGAACAAAAACACACATAGATGGACAGACAGACTGCCAGACAAGCTTTTGTGCACACAGCCCTGACTCTATTATCTTCTGAAGCAGCATTTCCTAATGTGAGTCAAACACTATCCCTTTGTTTGTAGACTGCAAACAAAATGACTCCAGCCCTGAGATAATTAACTGGCCTCTCTGTCACCACTAAATTCAAGTGGTTTGCATACACAGAGCTGAACAGTCATTCTTTGGGCTGTTTGAGCAGAATTATTTTTTCCAGAAGGTAGCTTGTGAGTGAAGCTGACCCACTGGCTTGCTGCTGCTAGGTATACCGTCCCACTTCTTACTCTCTGCAAGATAGATCAATTTAGCTAAAAAATATTAAGCATGGAAATTGATTTTCTTACTCTCATTTGTGTAAGCAAACATTATGGCATACTAAGTCCTAGATAAGGGATCAGGACTGCTCATATAAGGAAGAGTTATGGAACAGCATTATTTGGGATCTAAGAAACAAAAACAAACCTGAAATATGTTGTACTGATGCTGAACAGTTTCACCCTAGAATCTCAAAAACAAATTATCAGAAAGTAAGTCTGAATCTCTTCTGCATTCCCACTGAAGAAACATACTCTATATTTCCTTCTCATAGCTTCCTCCTGGAAGCTATGCTCAGGCACGTGGAAGACAGGGAGGTGATGCGAGACAATCAGCATGGCTTCACCAAGGGCAAGTCCTGCCTGACCAACCTAGTGAACAACCTATGATGGCGTAACTGCATCGGTGGATGAGCAAAGAGCGGCTGATGTCATCTGTCTGGACTTCAGGAAGGCCTTTGACACGGTCCCCCATAACATCCTTCTCTCTAAACTGGAAAGAGATGGATTTGATGGCTGAACTCTTCAATGGATGAGGAACTGGTTGCTAGATCACACCCAGAGAGCGGTGGTCAATGGCTCGATGTCCGGATGGAGATCAGTGACGAGTGGTGTCTCTCAGGGGTCTGTTCTGGGACCAATACCCTCCAATATCTTCATCAATTACATCGACAGCGGGATCGAGGGCACCCTCAGCAAGTTGCTGATGACACCAGGCTGTGTGTGTGGTCGACACACCTGAGGGACTGGATGCCATCCAGAGAGACCTAGACAGGCTGGAGCAGTGGGCCCAGGCTGACCTCATGAGCTTCAGCAAAGCGAATGCAAGGTCTGGCACCTGAGTTGCAGCAACTCCCACTACCTATACAGGCTGGGGGATGAAAAGATTGAGCAGAGCCCTGCCAAAAGGGACTTGGGGGTACTGGTGGATAACAAGCTGGCCATGAGCCAGCAGTGTGCCCTTGCAGCCCAGAAAGCCAACCACGTCCTGGGCTGCATCCAAAGCAGCGTGGCCAGCAGGGCAAGGGAGGTGACCCTGCCCCTCTGCTCTGCGCTGGTGAGACCCCACCTGGAGCACTGCATCCAGATGGGGAGTCCTCAGCACAGGAGGGACATGGAGCTGTTGGAGCACATCCAGAGGAGGGCCACAGAAATGATCCAAGGGGTGGAACGCCTCCCCTGTGAGGGCAGGCTGAGAGAGTTGGGGCTGTTCAGCCTGGAGAAGAGAAGGCTCCAGGAAGACCTAATAGCAGCCTTGCAGTATCTAAAGGGGGCTACAAGAAAGGGGACAGACTCTTAAGCAGGGTCTGTTGTGATAGGACATGGGAAAATGGTTTCAAATTAAGAGAGGGGAGATTTAGCCTGGATGTAAGGAAAAAGTTTTTTTACAATAAGGGTGGTGAAGCACTGGAACAGGTTGCCCAGAGAAGTGGTAGATGCCTTGTCCGCGGAGACCTTCAAGGTCAGGCTGGACAGAGCTCTGAGCAATCTGAGCCAGCTGTAGGTGTCCCTGTGCACTGCAGGGGAGTTGGACTGGATGGCCTTTAAAGGTCCCTTCCAACTTGGGCAATTCTATGATTCTATGATTTTCCAACAAGATCCATTACTCGTATATATTCTTTTCACTTGGAAGATATTTCTTACACCAGCAAAGCTACTGCATCCTTTTTCCTAGTACTCTCTTCTTCCAGAGTACCTAGAAAAATTGAGGAATTCGAGTAATAAGTTCACTCCTTATTGTATCAAGCCATGTTTTCTACCTCAAAGTGATTCCATTGCTATCTCTAAGGTCCCACTTAGATTACAGTCTTCACAGAAAAAAAAAAAAAAAAAAAAAAAGCTATTTTTAGCTCTTCGCATGAAAGAGAACTGGCACACTGTGGTACTGATTCACAACTGCTCCTTAGCATTGCTCTAATGCAAGCTAACAGTAATGCATATGAAGGTTCTACAGAAGCTGCCCTAAAGAGCAACTTTCCCACAGGGCTGGATATGTATCATGTGTAGTTGTGACAGTGCAGTGTACATTATTGCAATATGCAAATGTAAATATTTATATTCTGCAATAACTGAATTTTATTTTCTGAAGCTTAGTTTTATGACAAATATTAACACTTGTTTGGGCTAAAAACATAAAAATTGTAATTATGTAGCATAAATACAGATATGATATATGCGCAATGCATAAGCCAACTAAATCACAGTACACAGCAGCTCTGTAACTTTAGGAAGAATTAAAACTTCATATACATGCTAAATACAGTAGTTTTCAACCAAATCTGTGAGAGAACATATCCATATAGAACCAGGGTGCTATCTTCAATGGAAAAATCTATCAGGACTGTAACTAAATTAAAAATTACTTTTAATGTATATTAACACACAGTGCTGATTAACAGGATTTTTTAACTGAAAATATTTTAACAAAAGCAACAGTCATATTGTCACAGCACAGGATATGTCTGTCTCATGCAATACAGCAATTCTGATCACATGTGACAGGGCAGCTCACACACAGAAATTGTACAGCAAACCAGATGCTATTCTTACACTGGATGATCCTAGATCCCATCCCATCCATGCAACAGATCCAGAACAATTACACTGCAGCTTAGGGTGTTACATCTTTGAAGGAGCATCTGGTTCAACTAATGTTTTCTCTACTCATTAAAAAAGGAACAAGCCACAGTAATTCACAGCACAGCACAGCACACTGCCTCAGCAAAAAAAAAAAAAAAAAAAAAAAAAAA
>VXAV01000899.1:165659-188745 GCA_013399715.1 Alectura lathami
AAAAAAAAAAAAGACCACTAACTTTGTATAGTGGTGAAGTTGACAGAAAATATCATATGCTCTGTTCCCTATAAACCCCATAATCAGAACACTTTCTAGTAGAAGAGAGCAGATCTTTATGGAAGAGAGCAATACCAAATAGTCCAGCAACACTCAGTACATAACAGTTAGTGTCATTTTTTTTTTTAATGGAAAACCCTTTTCATAAGCAATCCCAAATGAAAAATAGTTGTTAACTGTTTATTCTAATTTATTACATGCACACACGTGTGCATGTCCACCATGAATTACTACAAAATTGCTTGATCCTGAAAACCCTCAGCTCATTGTTCCCAGATGGAAAGCACAGAGGTTTTTTAATAATGGATTCAATAAGCTGTTGAAAAATGCTTTGTGTAATATAGTATTGCCATAGATCTGATGTTTGTCTCTGTCATTACATTTTGCATTCAATCAATTTACAAATGTTGCTGTGTTCCTGTTGTGCTAGTTCTCCTTATGGCATCCTGAACAGAAATCCAAAGATCAATACCTTGTCTGCTGAAAAAAAGTAGGACGTAACAGATGAATAATTTTATTTACAATACAAGTCCTAGTCCAAAATAGATTCTGCTAATGCTGAAAATCATTTTTCACGTTTAACACAAGATGAAAGCAAATACCCTGCACAATGCAGTGAGAAAGTGATAAAAAACACAGTTCACTTTTATTGAAAATGTGAAGCCATGGTGTATGGCTAGGAAAACATCGATAAAATGGCAGGTCATCCACAAAGTATCTGTAGCCACAAAAAGTCCTTGTCAAAGACCAGATCGATCCTCTTTAAGAAGACACTAAGGTTTTGCTCTGAGCTATGAAAGCAGCAAGGCTACAAATGAAATAAATTGAGAAAACAAGTAGAAACCTAGTTCCTGCTGGTTGCAGGAGTTGAACCACTCTTGCCTTGTGCATTCTGAGTGAAGGAAGGACTGAATCTGCTGACTACAGACACATTTCTGCACTGTTCCAGCTACAGAATAGCTGACTTCTCCAATACAAGTAAACAGCTGCTCAAGACAGCCACAGATGACTTCTTTCACAGTCCCTCTTCACAGAGCATTTCCATAGGAAATGGTATTGGTCTCTGTGTAAGCTTGCTGGTGTATGTACAACAGGCAGCTCACCTCCTCCCTGTTGCCAAACTGCTAAGATGTTTGCTGCATATAGTATTACCAGCCAGACTCTTGGCTCCATAAGAATCCACAGGGACTGCTGAAACAATATCATAGCATTTCTGTACAGAATAAGAATAAAACCATCCCCCAAGAGCTCATTCAGCAAGGCTGCCCCCAGTACAATGTGCCTGGCTGCTCCGAAATAAGACAGACAGGGAAAGGAGAAGCCCTGTCTTCCCCTTTGAAATATATGGGAGAACACAGCAGGTATGTATGCCTCATTTTGTCGTGAGAGTTAACTGATTTGATGTCTTCAGACAGACTGGGAACAGGCACCTCTTGAGCCTTAAACATTTTCCCATTAGGTGACAGCAACGGTACTGGATGTGCTGAGGGGAACAGGCACTACTCCCATATGCTGATCACGGGCAGCTCTCCCCCTCCATTTGGTAGTGCCAAAACAAGTGAATGAGTTTGCTACTACCGTCAATCGCATGAACATATGCACAGCGGGGATTCCAGTTTAATGACAGATCCCCCTACTCAATATTAAGGTACCAGTTACTTCCTACTCAACAATCTGCAATAATCGCTACATCTTCTCTCGAGGGGTTCCTAGCACAAACAAGTTCATGAACCCATGAATTTCCATGCACCCATTAGACAGAAGCCCAAGGTTGGGTCAGATAAGGCAACTCTCTCCAGGAACAGAGCAACTCTTGCCTTATGAGGAATACTACATTCTTGCTACTCCTACTCTTGGTTACTGTTAGCACAGTTTGACTTCCAAATGTCAAGCTCAATTCACAGGACTGACAGCTAGAGAGAAACAGAACAAAACTTTTAATGTGTTAACTGAGAAAGCATGCTTTGGCATTGCTCAAATCACAAAACACTGATCTCCACAAGACCACTTTTACCGAAATTTCTCAGAGCACAGCTGTATTTTAAAACTATTACAGCAAAATCACCACTCCAATCCTACGTTCTGTTTCAAGATGGAATTTCAACCTTACAAGTTAATTAAAGTCACCACCTGGAGTGAGCTGGCTTTCAAAATGATGTCCTTTGTCTCTCTAATTCATATGCATTAATATTTTATATTCTACTAGAAAAAAAAATAAAAAGAAATAAAGAAAGAAAGGAAAGGAATGTCACACGTGTGCCAAAGACAAGGCAGTTAAAATTATTGCAATAAAACAAAGAAAATACACTTGTTACTGCCAGATCTTCAGACGAATGCTGCATTATACAGACATTTTAAAAGCTTACAACTCAAATTGCTCTATTTTACATACTGTGTTCCAGCCTTTGCATCAAGATCTTTTCTAATTTTTTCTTACTGTAATGAGAGGGAAAGCGCTGGGGTTTTATTACCTGAACATTTATTCAACAGAGAAACAAAGACTATATTATATATTACAACACAGGAGCTATTAAAACAATGTGACACTATAAAATATGCTGCAATACTCATTATGGGATAACAAAGCTAAACTTGAGCAAATAAATGTATCTGCCAAACAGTCAGCAATAACTATGCAACTAGTTTATAATCTTTAATTATTTAAGAAGGAAAGAAGCTTGTAATAATTAAGTTTTATAGGCTCCTTAAATTGTCACTTCTAGATGCTCACAAAACAAGTCTCATCCATCTGAAATATCTCTACTTTGTTTAACAATAGATGCAATTGTTCACTTAATTAACTGACAAAATTGTTAACTATTGTTTTAAAAACTTCCACATTTTGATTACTCTCTGACCTGGATGATGCGTAAACCAACTTACTGGCATTTACAAGCTCATAGTGGCTGATGTGATGCTGTCTTTAGACAGCTTTGAAGATATTCTGCCTAAAAATACAAAGAATCTGTAAATCTTTCACTGAAGTCCATACTTTTTTATTCTCAACATCCATTCAGTTATTGCCTGAGTTCCTACTAAAATTTTATCACTAAAGTCTGTGAAATGAAGGGATCAATATGGAGTGTTTCTGAAAAGTTCCACCTCTAGCCACTGAAATAAGCAGGAGTTACACACTTTTGACTGTGAAATAATACGCAACACTACAACATAACCTAAACAGAGGCATTTAGCGTCTTGGACAGTCAAGTTTACATAAACTTTCTAAACACAGTTTTACTTACAATACAGGGCTTCATTTTTTCCTCAGGAAGCGTGTGTTTGCTATACAGATGGTTTATTTAATCCACTCCTACCTAAATTAATCAAAGCAATCTGTCCCCCCACAAAAAAAAATAATAGTCTCCATACAGGATTCTGCTGCCATTTGACAAATTGCTTACATCTAGCTACACGAAGTTGAAAATCCTCCATAAAGAACTTACCACATCTAAAAATAAGTGACATTATTAAAAGGGAAGCAGGATGTGTTATTTTGCATAATATGGAATTTAAACAGTACCCCCTCAGACACACTTTAAAATACTTTTAGTAGCACCTGGCTGTTTATACATCTTCTGTGGTGAAAAGGTCAATAGAAATTCACCTCTACGGTCACAGTTGCTAAGCAACTGTTTTCGGCAGTTCTGCACCATCGACCAAGCGTATTACCTTCCTCTGCCTGGCTTCAGAATAAATCCGCGCAGCATCCTACCTGGCCTGAGGAGCACGCCGAGCTTCCCAGGCTTCTCCTATAAGTGCAGGTGACCACGTCCAAGGTGCTGCTCAGAAGGATACGGCCCGGGACCACCGGCTTGCGGTTCACGAGAGCAAAGGAGAGCTCGGTCTTCAGGAAGACCACAGAGGGCTTGATGAGGTGCTGGCCAAACCGCAGCATGATAAGAGTTGTCCTCTGCGGTCTGAAACAGACAATAGTTAGGAGGATTATGAGACCAACTTTGCTTTTCCAAACAAGAACAAGACAGACAGATTGTTTGGGTAGCTTCCAAAAAAAAAGTGCCTCCTGGGCTCACCGAGGTGCTAGGTCTTTGGAAAGTCTGACCCACCTTTCCAAAAGCATCACTCCTGAAGCGATGGCATGACTTCTTTCCAAAGCAAAATTTTTACAATGTTTTCTTAAGCCCTTTCTCATCATCTTGTGACGGCTACAAAATTCTGGACAGAGTGTAACTTCTTTCTCCCATTTTCATTTGTTCTGTATTAAATATATTTTGAGTCATATGTGCTTGGAAAAGCACAAATAATATTCCACATGCCCTTTGCCATAATGTGAGTCAATACACACAAGGACTTAGAAAATAAAGAAACTATGTCTTCTAAAACAACCTCTCCACTAAACACCTCAACTGAAGAAATGCCATTGATAAGGAAAGTATACTAGTCATTTTCTGTCCATGCTTTCCAGCTTGAGCAAGTGAAATTTTAAGATCAATAGCTGGGCGCAACTTTTCCCCTTACACAGAGAGCCTAAGATTCCCACTTTCATTCACTACAATTTTCTCTCCTCTTGGTGAGAACAAAAAGCCTTCTTAAATAACTAAGGCACAACCCCAATAGCATCTATTTTAGGTCTTTAAGCCCTTGAGTATTTAAAGTATTTAACTCAATCAGAAATATCCAAGATGCTGCAGGGTAAAATACGAAGCTATGAAGAATTTTATGTGACACAATACTTCAGATACATCGAAAGCAATACAATAACATTACCTTGCTTGAACCAAGTGACTAAACAGAAAATTCAGTTTTATAAGCTGCTTCAGATGGGAACAACATCATTAGAGTCACATGGGGTCTTTGGCTGCAATTCTTTTCCTGCAAGCCTATTGTCTTTAATAAGACCCAAACCACTGGACACATACGCTCCAGATCCTTGGTATGGATTCCATTTTCCATTCCATGGTTCTTAATCTAAAATATTTATTCTTATTTAGTTGCCAGCTCCTTGTATCTGCTCCACCAAAAGGCATAGGTACATAGAGTAACCCCCTCTAAGTGCACACACTTTGAAAGTGTATTTGGGAAGTAAAATGTGCTTATTCTTTGGAAGGAAGTTCTGGCTTCTTCAACTGATTCCACAAAAGAACTAAATCAAATAAAAGATAGGAGATGCTTCTAAGTCAGGCATTACATCAGAAAAACATATAAAGCTTAGTACATGATACAGTAACTGATCAGATGGTTGCATGTTCAAGTAATACATATTCTCTAAGCAGGCCCCATGTATTTTTTACTTTGAAAATCACAACGTTTGAGGAGACCATGGGCAAATAGAAAGTGTAACCATCCTTGTTTTTAAAGACCTGAAAACATTCTAAAAATATATTTTTTCCGATAAAGTTAACAGATGATTAAGTGTCTGAGAAGATATGTCCTTTACTGTACATTAAACTTGGAACATTGCAGGATACAAAATCAAGTCTTCTTAGGTGCTAGAAGAATCCCTTACCAGAGGAAACACCTGCTATCTTGGTGCTGATGTCTGAAAAAAATCATTATCAGAGTCTATAACCAATCTTCCTCTTGTCTTTTAAGCAGCCCATCAGCATCCCTGCTGTGGGGGGGTTTCTCATTCTGATTAAGACATGCAAGAATAGTTTTGTATCATATGAAAAAGAGACATAGCTCTTTATATCATTTTATCAAGCTGAGTTGACATCCTGCATAAATACACCCAGCACATTTGCCAAAATCAACATACGCAGCATTATTAGGCATAGAGTTTGGGTCACCAATGCTCTTTTTCTGATGAGTATTTTCAGTGCTTTAAAAAATGATTAAAAATGCTTTTTCAGAAAATTCTGAAAGGATCCATACACAGTTTCAGACTACAGAATTTAGGTCAACTATACCATGTATTCGTAATACACCTACCACATGCATCTTTAAATTATTTCACTGCCATCTTGTTAAAAATATCCACAAAGGATGAGTACTGTAAAAGCACTGGCCTCACTCCCCGCCCCCCCAAACAAGAGTCTGAAAAGTCAGGTACTTTGAGCCAGTACTAACAGTAGAAATATTGTTAATGAATAGAATAACAGTAGAAATAATTACTAGAACATTTTGAAATTTCATGCACAAAATTAATGCATGTATCAGATGCTTTCATATTTGTTTATAATGCAATAAAATATGTGAATAGTCCATCTCTATCCCTTGATCCAGACTAAATATACTCAGCATGTGTTTCAAATGTGTGCTGGTTATATTGCCTGCACCATGTAGTACTGCAGACCTCTCAGCACTATTCTCTCCAGTTATGAGACTACACGATTTTTTCCTTAAACAATTATTCATTATCTATCATATATTACTTACGGTCTTTTCTGCCCTAGTGATCCTTTGTATATTTTTTTTCCTGTAAAGCATGATTGTCTATGCTTGGTACCAACACAAACATCAAAAAAGCATTAAGGAAATGAATAATGGGCGCAACTGAAAAATCCAGGGCTGTGCAGCAGCACATTGCAGCAAGACTGGAATATTCCAGAGTGCAGTGAGGCAAGAAAATGCTACCAGCAAATCAGGTTCTCAGTCATCTGAATTCTACCTGCTTAGTGCTTGAATGACCCGTAAACAAGCAGAAATTGATACAGTACAGGGGTATGCATGCAGGTCATAAGATGCAAATAGTGTTTGCACAAGGTTGCCCAGCTGATGGGAATCACCTCACTAAGTCTGTTCCTCTGGGGAATTCTATTTCCCACCTAATGGTCATTGCCAGGTAAAACCAGAACCTAAATGTAATTGGTGAAAGATGTTTCTTCTTTAATGATAGTAGTCCTTCTAATCCCAGTAATAAGGAGGACAATTAGGCGGTAATGTTGGAAAACGAAAGAAATCCATTTCTGATAAAGGAAAATTTCAGCCCCGTTTAACAGAGCTTCTATTCTGACTATTCAGATGAAAAGTGTATTTACTCTTCTTCGTATTGCACTTATGCATTACATTGCCTCTTTCATCTGCCTCATTTTCCTAATTAAATTTTCTTCAAGCTGTGTTCCTGCAGTTGTAGATGGGAATATAGCATTAAAGGCTAACATAGCAAGTACACTAATTTTACAGCCACAGCAGATTTCAAATCTGTATAATCTCTACTAGATAGAAACAAAACAAAACACAAACTTATATTGGCACTCTGCATTACACAAGAGTGCTAAAAATAAGAAAAATGTTGAGATACACTGACATATTTTCAAATGCTACCCATACATTTACTACAACTTTGAAAAGAAACCTAAACATAGGCTTCAATTCTACTGGCGTATTTGGTTCAGGGGTTGGTGTTTTTTTTTTTCTTCTAACCATAGAATGGTTTGAGTACGAAGAAAACTTCAAAAACCATCTATTTCCAACCCCCCTTGCCATGGGCAGAAACACCTTCCACTAGATCAGGCTGCTCCAGGTAGCATCCAACTCGACCTTGAAATATCAGAGACTACAGAATTGTTGGTGTCAGATACAGGAGATAGGTGTACACTTGTCACTTGGCATCTCCACAGTCAAAGACTAATAGCCTGAAAAACCTTTGGAAATGACTCTCTCTGTACTGCCCATAAGGAGTGAGGGCACTAATTCTTTAGGCGGTCCTCCTGCCTCTACAGACCTCCCAGCTGGATGCTTAACTGAGGCAGCGCTGGTACTCCACAACATCCCTCTATTTTATCGTGTAGTTACTTGTCCCTAGCTAGGGGTTGAGGTCACCGCCTGCTGGGAACCAAGCTCAAGGCTTTCACTGAGCAGTCACACAAATGCTGTTCTAGGGAAGCTTCAAATTTGCTTTTAAGGACAGAACAAAAGACAATGCAAAATAGGCTACTACTAAATTAAAATATGTATATCGAAAAAAGTCAATTACAAGGCCATTACCTCTCTGTTCTCATGTAAATGAATGTTTCAGAAGTAATGAGTATATTTTAATTTAAAGGTTGTCATTTTACAGTATTAATGTCACTTGACCACTAATTTCGACATTCCTTATTCTGCTGCTCAGTTTCACTGTAAAAACACAGCAAAATGGCAAAATTATACTTTAAAAAGTCTTGTAAAAATCATTTTCATTTAACAAAATCTACAAGACAACTTGCATCACACACTGTAGTTAAGGGAAAAAAGTAACTCTGCAGTAAATAATGCTTATAGCTAACTTCAGAGTCCTCTATGGCATTTCTAAGCTGCCCATAATCCTCCACAACTATATCATTAAATGCATATTTGGCATTTTTTCCCTCTAAAAGGTCTGATTCTGTGGGAAGTGATATTCCTATTTGGACATCTGAATTCTGCATCATGTTCAATGAATGTCAGACAATGAAAAGCTGCCTTGCATGCTGTCTCCTCTCTGGTCATGCTTTACTGTTTTTTAAAAATCATTCCCTCCCCTTGCTGCCTCTTTTGCGAGGACGAAATCCACACAACTCAGAATATTACTTATTTAGCCCAAGCACATAGCAATGAATTTTCTTGTTCATAGCAGTCAGGGTTTGCTATTTTGATCAAAGAGTACTTTAAAACACTAATGAAAAGAAAGCATATTGTTCTAAAATCACTCAGTTTTCGTACTATCCGTTTGTCCTTGGATTGGCTATATCTCTCAGCATCCTCTACTCCTACCCTTGTACAAGATTTAACCATGTATTTTGAGTTCTTCCAATTTCAGATGAAGGCCTCTAAAATTAGAAAAAAAAAAAAAAAAAAAGAAAGAAAAAAAAAAAAAAAAAAAAAAAANAAAAAGGACCAAAAAAAAAAAAAAAAAAAAAAAAAAAAAAGAAAGAAAAAAAAAGGTTCTCTCCCTCTCAGCAAATACAGCATCCCACCGAACTTTCTGTTCTGAAAATCCAGGAATTATTGTAAAACTAGGAAAGACATGAGAGCCAGTGGGGCTGGTATTTAATGCTCTACACATGGTGCCGCAGGAAGAAGCTCGTGCAGATTATTTTCCATTTTCACCGCCCACAGAAGCTACCACACAGAAAGCCCATTAAATATGATGCATACAACCAACCCTGGTGTTGACAAGGACTGATTCCTCACATCATACACAGATTATGATGGACTTGAATCCACCACACGTGGCTTCACCCACTTAATCTAGCAGCGAAAAAAAAAATCAAAATTATTGCTATTTAAATACATTGCTATTTTTCTTAGCACCGTCAGACAAGCTAAATTATCTACATGTAAAATGAAAATAGTCTGTGGTCTGTTGCATACTTCCAAAGCACCTTAAAATGTATGATGCTAAGGACAATCCATTTGCAATCCTGCAGCATGCCTTCCATTATCAGCTCTGTTCCCTTTCACTCAAGCTGAAGCACGGACTCCCAGTCCTTCCTGGGCTGTGTGTTTCCATTCTGCTCTCATGCTGCTGTCCTCAGTCTTGCACTTGCAAGCTCTGGTACTGTTAGCGCAGATTTGCCTGGGGAGTGACCATGACCTCTGCAAGAACTGCCCCTTCCTCCTCCTCTTCTCCAACTGCCTGCTTGTATCTTTTGGATTATGCCAGGAGACCCAAGAACATGTCACACAAGGCTTACTGACAAAGCAGCACCCAGCTTGGAGCTCAGAATGGTCAATTGTGTGCTGCACTGGAAAGGGCACCCAGGGGAGGATACTCGTCTAAGAAACTCCTGCCATTTCTCTTCCTGGCTGATTTCTGGGAAGAGTTCCCCTCTTGCATTTCTTTCTCCTTTGATTTTATTTTTTTCACCCAAACTAGAGCTGATCACTAGAGCTGATGTATGTCTCGTTGTAAAGCTGCATCACCCTTTGCACAACCAGTCTAGCCCTGAAACTTAACACATTTAAAGCAGAAGATGCATAAAGTTCAAACAAAACACTGTTAATCTTCTTAAAGGCTATATATTTAACGCAATGCAAGCATACACTACTTGTATTGGGATCTAAACTTAAAGCCCCTCAGTCAAAGCAAATCTTGAATCCATTGTAAATGCCAGCATAGAACAGATAAGTTTTAGGGGGAATCCTACATGCTGCTAAGGCGTGTCCTCATGCTGCTTCGCTAGGATCTTCATCTGTTTTGGTTCTTCTGCCCCAGCCAGCCAGCCAGCCACCCCTTTATTTTTCTTCCTTTTTAAGTAAGATAAAACAAAACCAAACAAACAACAACAAAAACTAACACACAAAAACCTTTCCTTTTCAGGCATTAAATCACAATCACTTGGCACTATGGCCCTGACACCTAATCATAGTGCAGGTACCCATGTCTCCCTCGCAGTTATCTGGTCTGTCATTGCTATGTCATTTACAGTCATCATCAAACAACAAAATAAATCTAATTTCCAGACACACAGGTCTTTGTACACCAAGAAGGATATAGACACCTTAAAGGAAGTGGACAGCTCTGCAGCAACACTGTACAGCAATCACTACATTGACAAGGCAATCTACAAATGCAGAATCATGCTAGACAGCAAAAGCAATATATCACCCATAATATTTATAGAGGGCATAAATATTTTTAAATTATGTAAAAATATTTGTCAAATTAATTTCTGAGACAAGCATTTTGGAATACAAATTAGGCCAACTTGTTCGTATCTTATAGTTCAGGTAATGAGTGCAAAGTTATATACAATAAATGAAAAGATGTGTAGAGCCAAAAGAATTGTATAATCCATTAAACAAAGACAAATGAGAGCTTAGGATAGTAATGAAAAAGCAAAGAACATTTTAAATACTTAATCTGTCCATTTGTATATTGTGTTCATTAGAAGATGACTCACATAGCATCTAACCATACTGAGAAAATCATTCTGGCAGTAGAAGTGCATTGTCTATGTGCTCACATAACAGCTCGTTTTTTCCTTTTGACTTGTTTCTAAATACCACTTTGAAAAAAACTCTTGCTATTTTGACATCCTAGTAATACATACAACTTTGCATTTTTCAAAGAAACATTTATTATGACTAATACAAAATAAAATTCCTGCTTTGCATTATTCTGGAATTGGTTTATGCCCATTTTATGCCAAAACACACAACCATGAATTTAACACACTGCAGTGTTCCAGGCAATATCTTTTAAAAAGAACCGTGTTCCATGACTGCTGATCTGGAGTTTCACAAACTTACTTGCTACTATGCACTATGCAGCAAGTGGCAGAAATTATACTGTAAAAATTCTTCCGGGGTGGCTACCTAGGGCTACCTTACACACTAGAGGAACAATAAAAGATTGTGACATCCCCTGAGATTCAGGGAACTCTTTAACCTGGTGAAGGTACAGATGGGGGAGGAATGTCACACTGCATATTGAAACAGGAGTTTAAGCTCATCTCTTTTGAGGCTACAAACTAACAGAGTTGGCATGATGGAACAACTAGGAATGTTCTTTTGCTATATCCTAGAGTAGAAAGAGGTGGCTCTAAACATGCAGAGAGAAGAAAAAGCTGTCATGTTTTAGCATTCTTACTTTTTATTTCTGCAGCACTAGATAAATTCATTTTATAGGCTTTAGAAACACACACCAAGACTAAACCTTGCCCTGAAGTTCTTACTGTTTGCTTTGAGTGAACGTGATGTGGACATCTATAGTATTGGATAGAAGAGCTGGGGCAGACAGAGCTGCAGAAGATGAGCTGCTTGGACCTAAGCGAAAAGATTTAATGAGTAAAAAGTCCGTGGGGAGAAGGAAGAAATGTTTCTTCCTAAAATTGTATAATGGTATTAAACAAAGCACAATTAGAAAGAGAGAATCAAAGTGTGTGCTATGGCAAAAGGATGGTACATAGAACTCCTGGCCAGCACAAGACGTAGCAGGAATACAAAAATCTAGAGAAAAGTAAGTGTGCAACTAATGAGCAAGACCAGACCATGGGAAAAAAAAAAAAAAAAAAAAACACAACCAAACTCAAAACATCCTACTATGTGAGATCTCATGTAGCTCCAGGAATGGACAAATTTAGGAAAGGTCAATGTGATCACCGAGATCTTCTCTATTTTGTTCTTTCACCCTTGTTGTATTTTGGACTTTAAACTCTTCTTGATACTTAGCACCAGAGAAACTGAAAGCTTCCAAAAGTTTCACCCTCTTCAGATGAAACTACTTTAGCTAAAGGACTGCAGAGCCAAAGTAAATCCAGTCTTACTAGAAAGAAAATTATCAACAGAAACAGTGAGACAGCTGAGACTTCTGAAAATGCATGAAAGAAGAAGTCCACACATACGGTGACTCCCAACCACACTTTCTGCCCATGTAAAGAAAAATAATACATGAATGGTAAAAGTCTGGAATGAACGTTTGTTTGAATGAATGATAAGCATTTTATCTTCCTGAATTAATAAATGCAACGCAAACATCCAGAGGAAAATGCATAATGAGGACGCAACAACTCCAGCATTTTCCTCTCTGGTTAATTTTCACAAACAAGAACAAAGACAGTCTTGTCAATGTTCTTAAAGTCAAATATCAAAATTATGGATGTAGGAAGGTGTTATGTCCTCTCTAACACTGTGCAGCATAAATACAGGTTAGTCAAAAATCAGAGAGGAAGGTATTGCAGTTAAAAACCTAGATTTGCATTTTCAATATTCTGGCCTGGATTTTTGGTAAAGGTTGAGGAATGCTTAAAATGTTCCTTTAAACACAGGAAAAGGTTTAAGTGCATATAATTTCTACAAGTGTATCATTTTAATGATCTTATGTCATAAGTATGTCATAGCATTTACTAATTAGAACTGTCACTGTATATGCACACCATCCTCCAGCTTGCTTTTTACTTTATGGTTGCCCAATATCTTGAAAAGCATGCAATTTAATCTGCCTGTAACTACCCTAAGGTTCCTGAATTTGCTTCCTTTCAGGCAGTCTCAATGATTATTCCTGGACCCAGTCTAACTGTACAGAATTGCATGAGTCACATAATCAAGCTATAAACCAAGCAAACAATTTTGCATGTTTTTACTGCATTTCTGGCTTCCTTTCCAACTCTTCAGGCATCAACAAAAATGTTTTAGTGTTACTCTTTTTAACTTTTCAAGATTAAAAAAAAAAAAAAAAAACACCAAACATTTATGGTCACACGGTGAATTGGAATAACTGAGACAGTATTATGTTCTCATTTGTCAGAAAACTTGATAACATTTTAAACAAGAACTGGGTGCCAGATGACTGTTCTGCAACTAATTCTGGAACAAATTTCTGTATAATCTACTGAAAGTGCTTTACAGTTCCTTGCCAGCAAGGCTTTCTAATAAGATATTCATGAGTAATTAGAAATCTATAGACATGATTAAATCTTAATCTACAATCTGCAGGATGAATCTTTAGACTGAAGCTCAGCAAACTGGCAGAGAACTAAGCCAGAGGTCCCTCTGTAGGTTCAAGAATTTGGCAGACATTTGTCAAAGCTGAAGCTCTGATTTATTTGCGAGTTCCTCAGACTGCATTGGTATCACTGGAGAGATAACTCATAAAACAGACTGCTAGCTCATTGCCACAGCTCTCCACTACAGCCATGACTGCCCAAGTATCAGGATCAAACATTTTACACTAAGTGGGCATAAATTGGTTATTTCTAGTGAAAAAGTTGGACTACTATTGCATCTCTTAAATAATAGATTTAATTTGCCTTGTCTTTATTATTTAAAAGATCATTTCCATGATCCTTATGTACTACACAAGCTACCCAGTACATAATTCTACTCAGTCAAGCGAAGTTCTCACTAACTTTCATTTTTTCCCACTAGCAAGAAGTTGTTCTGTAAGCAATGCCACAGCGATACCATAAAGCTGTGGGAATAGCTGGTTCAAAGCAGCCCAGAAATGGTTACAGCTGTAAGCACAAGAGACCCTGACTGAAACTACTGAAAATTTCATTTTCTCATGTTATAAGAAATTTATTGGCTTATGCAAGTGCATTTCATAGCCAGGACGAAACATTCCCACTTTCTACGCATAGAGTAGCCTTCCAGTTTCACAAAACCTATGCACTTGGCACAACAGGGGGAATGTACTCTAATTACAAGCTGCATGTCAACTCACTAAAAAGGCATTTTAGAAACCCACTTCTGTAACGAGCTAGGCAATTACAACTTACATAGCCACTGCTCTGATAGGCAGAGCCACACTGAATAAGAATAATTTCATTTCTCAAATCATTGTCAGCTAAAGATTTCAAAGAGCTTTGGAAAAATATATAGGTAGGCCCATCTTACGGATGGGAACACAAAGCAGAGAGACTTAAAAGAACACAGATAGCCAGAAAAGGGTACAAGAAAATCTTTCTTCCTTGGTCAATCTAATCAAATTCAAATCCCTTGAAATTAACAGGAAGACTCTCAAATCACTAGTATTTAGTCTTGACTTAAATCCATACTTCTGGTATTGAAGGATTATGAAGGATTCTAATGTTATCTTGAATTCTCTTTACTAGTTTTTTTAGCAGCCAGGAAGCCCAAAACAAGAGATGGTATAAACTGCCAACAGAGAAAATGCAGGTGAAACAGGTGCTGAATCGTGTCAACATATTTTCCGTATAAAATGTGGACACAACACATACAAACTGCAACTAAAGTTTTCCCAAACAAAGGAATACTATTTCGTTCATCAATCTTGTGGGATGTAGAATGACTTCAGAGACATAAAGAAGACTGAGTATAATACAGAAAAGAATGAAAGTAAATTTGGAAAGATCCTCCTAATATATACTACCGAAAAGATAGCAGGCAAATTTTAGACAGTATGGTTTCTCAATTAATATTCATTCCCCAAATTAACTGGATCACAAATTTCAATATTACCAATTAACCTTTCTCCTCTGCAAAAATCAAGGTAAAATTGTCAAATGTGGGAATTCGGATGGCTTGTGTACCCCCAATTTATGTACAAGCATTAAGAAACACTCTAGTAATAAAATCCTACAGTAGGTCTTCTGACAAGAGCCACTGCCTCTTCTGCTCTGGAGGTGACTCACTGAAATTTTGCCTCTTTCAGAGAAAGCAGAGAGGTCCTCTGTGATGCTGCTACACAAGGCACCAAACACACCCTTCCTATTAACAATCAACAGTGCCATGTGCACTTTGAGTTTACACACGAGAGATGATGGGGTAGATTTCTAGACATGAGGAAAATACACCTGAAGCTGAAGTACTGAGTGCAGTTTTCTGAACAAAGGAGTGTACAATCTGAAGTGCACTATAAATCCAGACTTAAGTCTTAAAATGTGCATCCAAATTTGGTGAATTTTTCTGACCTTAATCTCTGTCAGCTCCCCATCTGTCAAACAGAGATAACACCACTTCCTTCACTGGGGCTTTGTGTAGATAAATTTAATTTAAAAACTGTGAAGCACTTGGACACTGTACTGATGAGCAGCATAGAAAAGCCTATGAGGAAATTAATAATTCTGACTTCTGAGCAGGGTCTGAACGCTGTAAATAATGCTTAAGGCCACGCATCAAACAGTGAGGATAAAATAACTCATTAATTGAGTACTGTCCATCTCGTGTACTGAGTAAGGAAGAAGTCTTCTGGAAAAGTACTAAGTATTCTTGCAGTTAAAGACCTTACCATAATGCATACGCATAAGAGAAGCTGAATTTAGGCTGCAATGCCAACCTTAATGTTAACACCCTCTTCTCTTGACTGCTCGCTTTTGCATTCTTAATCATACTGTTCCCATGCAGATTGCATGTGTAACATTTATATACAAAGAATGAATTATGATCTCTTTGCAAAGCTCTCCGTTTTCCATGTGCATGTGGCAATGAACAAAGCTTAGTTAAAAAATGTCATTAGAAAAACAAAATACTGAGCTTGCCTAGGCTTAGTAAATTCAGCAGGGTTTCCATTACATTACCATGTAATACCATACAGAGACTGGGGAGGGGACAATGTGCTGGAGGACTGTCCTTTCCGTTTTTATCACAGCCATTTCATTTTTAATCTCAACAATAACAGCAGCTGACTTGTTCCCTTTGCTAGTTCCTGTGAAAACAGGCAGAAGATAAATGAGAAGTATACATAGGAGTCCAGCAGTATTGCCCCTGGGTACTCTCCCAGTGCCTACCTCTCCCCAAAACGCCCCTCTGCACCTTGCAGGAGCGGGGTGATGTTCATCTTTGAAGCTGTCTATGCAAGCCCTTTCCCTGTGGCAACCGCCTCCCTCTTCAGACTGCACATCGATGTTCTCCAGGCGTTGGACACCACTGCAATAACCTGGGCCAACAGTGGTGTGGCACTTACCAAAAGAGTTCCACGCAAAAAATTCTGCCATCTGACTCCTGACAGTAAACTCGAGGAAGCTGGAGAGTTTCTAGTCCTGATTTAAGATGACATGCAAGTTGCTCACCAAAAGCACGAAGAGTTACACCCAGCAACAGAAGACCAGAACCAGATCCTACACGTTTCAGCCCAAGGAGTACTGAAGCCCTCAGACAGCATAATGCTTCAGATTAAAACGAAATTTGTGGACATTCCATCATTGAAATTGATCACATGCATATTTACCATTTTATAAAAACAAACAAAATTTGAAAAAAAAATAGATTTCTCGATTAAATACTAATTGCTCAAATCTTTAATAATTAAGAATATAAATAATTAAGATAATTACATTCTCATTTAATCAATCTACTCTGTGTAAAATTATCAACTTTCTTGAGTATCTGCTGGATCAAGGTAAGTGAAATCTATTATTTTCCAGCTAAAATATCTGTCTTCAGAGAGTATCTGGACGACGTTCTTTGTCCAGATTAACAGCATTTTCCTACATTTTGTCAACAGACCTTACATATATAAAACAATGTTTATAGTAATATCAAGCCATAAGATGTTGTGCCTAGAATATTCCATCTTCTCAGAAGGGCAACAGAAAGCCAACAACTTTTAAATATTTAACTAGGAGTAATATCAAATTTACACAGTGATATGCCACATTTTCAGCTAGTGATCAAGACAAACATGTCTGCATGTTATCAGTACTTGCAAGCGTAGTCACTTCTCTTTCACTTTGCTTACAGAATGCCTCAAGAGATTTTCACACTATTGTGCGCCATTTCAGATGCTCCTACTATTTTATTTTATTTAACTAGTTCATTGTTGATATAAGTTTGGGACATTACAGTTTCAGCTGTAAAATATTTGGTACTTGACCAAAGTTTAGATATGCTCTAAAATAATTGCATTTGCCTTTAGCAAACATTTTATTTGAGTTTTGAGCAAAACTGCTAATGGAAGCTGATGAAAATTATTCCAGTTTGAAATGCACTAACAGGTATGCTATCTAACGAGGGATTTCCCTGGAAATTTTCTAATTTTCTTTCACTAGTTTAGAAAAGGTTAATTTAAAATCTACTAGAATGTACTGAAGTACAAGGTAACACAATATCTAGTCATGAGAAGAAGGGGAATATGTAGCTAAGAAACCTAAGCTCCAGCAGCTTGAGATTCATCCAGAAACTAGAAGTCTTTAAAATGATTTTACATTTTCCAGCAAACAAATTGTAAAACTCGCAATCTAATAATAGAACTAATTAAATTCACGTGCATTGCTCACTTTATGAGCTTTTTGGGGAAAAAAAAAAATGGCAAGAAAAAAATCCAGAGGAAGCTTTCTCATTTTTCCCCTCTGTTGAAGAGGTACTTGCTAAGAAACAAATTTAAGCAAATGGCAAACAAAACCCAAGCACCAAGCACATGAACACTGTGTTAAAAAAAAAAAAANTCAGATTATGTTAAACCAAACAACATATTTCAAGGTTTGTAGAAACTTTAAAAGCTCCTCCACAGATGTAGTCACCTGTCGGGAATTATGTTTTTTGCAAAGCCAATAAGGTATCAAATAAATAATTTCATCAATTGTTATGAAAACCAAGATGACAACATGGCCAAAAAAAAGTCACCAAAAATACCACTTCCTTCAGTGTTCAGTTGGCTACTAATTTTACTTTTCCAATAGCAATATAACTGACTAGTCTGTGCATTTCCTTCTCCCTCCCCAGCTCTAGAAGATCAGCAAGTCAAAGGTGCAGAGGGAAGCAGTAACTATTTTTGTAACTGCTACAGAAAGTAGAAGTGTTGGCTGGAGAGGATCGCTGCTGGTTCCCCATCCAGACTCAGGACAAAAGTGGATGGAAGTGTCACAAACACTAGATCACCTCAACCACGGCTTTGGCCAGCTGAGTATCCAAAGACAGAAATTCCACAACCAGTCCAAGCATCCTGTTCTTCCACTGAAAAAAAGGTAGATTATGAGCAAGTGTTGCACAAAAAAAGGTTTCATCATTAACGACACAAGCCTCATGGAGCTGCAGGATCTTACATTAGGTGAGCATTACTCCCTCAACTCGTTAGATGGCATCTCACCACAGACTGGCTTCCTAAGAATCACTAGAAACATGGCAGGCTATGTTTTCACCATTCCCTTCTTATCTCTTTGCATTGCTTCACTGCATGATTAGCACAAGTTGCACACCCCCTTCACTGAAAGCACTTGAAAGTGCGCAGAAGTAAGCTCTTTTCATAAAATTGTACTCAAATTCTCCCAGCAATGATATCAGAATGATACCAGAAACCTTTCTTTGCAGGAGAAACAGATAGACTAGCCTGTATTTTATTTGAGTAAATTCAATGTTTGTATACATGGACATATGTCAACATGTGCTGATTCCCATACACAAATCATTCTGTCTCCTGTATCAGTTAAGTCTTCAAAAAAATTAAACTTTGTAAATGTTTGCAGTTTTAGAAATGATCACTTCCAAGAAAAGATTAACAGTAAGTTTTAACAAATCTTATTCTTGTGTTCTCTGAAGCAATTGTACTAACAACCTAGCCTGAGCTAACCCAGGTTATTTAGTATTAACCTTGATATACAATTTTTATTTTAATACACATTAATTAACTTCGCTTTGCAGAAGTTGAGTGAAGATTTTACCTTCTAGAAACCCAACATACTCTCTCCTGATCTGTTCTACAACCCTCCAGTAAATAACACACAATTTCACTTTCCAGTATCTTACTGGCCTAGCATTAAAGCACAGAAACCCACACCCACAAAACTGAACATATCCTGAATACAACAGGAACGCTTGAAGATTTTGTTTTCTTGTTTTTGCTTGCACATAAAACACTCTTTTACTGCATTTTGCTACATGAAAAGAGAAACAACTACATAGCAACAAGCAGCACAATATTTTCGTTCTACATTCAGCATATGCATTCCAAGCTGTGACTGACCAAGGTGGTAGCTTTAAAGAATGAAGCTTTGGGCTTTAAGTTCCTTAACATCCTTTAAGATGTCAGACCAATCTTTTGTAATTCATTGGTTTAACTGCGAGGATATACAGGTTGCTATAGCAATGGCTAATCCACCCTCCAGCATTTGGGTATTTTACCCAGAACGCTCACTTTTCCATGCATCTCTGCAGGATGCAGAGCACAGGATACCACATCTCTAGACATAGCTTCCCAGTTTGTACCTGTGCCCTGGACATCTGCAGGGAAGTAAGCTTTTGGAATCTTTGCATTACAGATAAAGAAGCTACTCTGTAGAATTAGCAATTTGGGATGAGAGAGCTAAGATGAAAGAGTCGCATCATCTCACAAGAAGTCCCTGAAGCTATTGTATCTCTTCAAATGTGATTTGACACTCAAGATCAGTGCAGGGAGCAGCTCCTTCTGCTGCGCAGCCACATTTCCCCTCTGGCAGTTCTGTGCAAACAGGGGCAAACAGGACCAAAGAGCAGAATGACTCCACCTGGGGGGAGCCCATTCGGAACGGCACAGTGAGGGAACCACGCCTGTGCCTGCTCTCTTCAGTTGGATGAGGAGATTATCACTGGGCACAGTGTTTCTATTAATTTATTTATTTAAACCCACTTTCTACATGTACATAAAGAAAGTTTGGCTAAAACGGCAAAACAGCCTTTTATTTAAAGAAGAATTATGTATGGTGAACTATTAGGAGAACAGTACTTATTGGAACAGTTCTGAAGACAAAATCAGAGCATATTATTAGTATTTCATTTATTTTGCTAACATCAGATGCACATATATATATGCCTATACGCACCAAACAACAGCAGGAAAAGAGGCAGTTCTATAGCAGAGACTTTGCTGTGTTTCAGTGTTGCAGAGAACTCAGCAGAGCATGTCTCCCCAGCCAGTTACACTCTCTCTTACTTTTTCCATACATTTCTATTCCCAAACCCGCTGAATATAAACATACAAATACTCAAACGTTTATTGGGTACATAGGAAGCAAGCCAAGGCACCAGAAGCTACAGCTATTATTTTCTCAAGTTCAGAATGCAGAATTTACCCACCCTGACGCAGAGTGTTCAGGGAAAAGACAGAAGAGAGCAGGATGATAGATGAATCTGGACTGAGCAATCCTTTATTCCGCAAATAGATCTTGCTAATACAGTAGCATATGAAGGATCAGCTCTTCCCCAGAGGCAATGCTGTCCCTCAACAGGTATGGAATCTGACATGACAAATATTGATTTCCCCTGAGGAATTTATTTCCCAAACACAAGTGAAGTATCTCAAATCAGCAATCAGACCTCAGCAGCAGTGTGCATGTAAAGACATTTAAAATACTACTGTAGTGTATATAATATGTGAATAACTGGGTACGGCTAAGTGCAATATGTATTTGCATACAATTCCTGTATGTACGAGGTGTAAGTATTGCAATACTTAATTATTTCTGAAGGAACACCGTTTATAAGTTAACTTCCTTATTTTGATATCATTTATGCAAGGCTCAATCCAAAGCCCTTTCAACGGGAAGGAAAAATTCTGATCACGCTAGAATCAACAGACATGTTCTAAGAAATCCCATTTACCCATCAGTATCACATATCTAGTCTGTTCTGCTGTAATTTAGTGCCATTTCAGTTATACAAAGTTAAACCAGGTAAATTATCCATAATTTATTTTACCATTTGAGATAATTTATAGCTTCTCTCTGCGGTAAATGGTACGGCTCTCCTGGATGTGAGACTGTCATTTGACTTAGATTCTACTGATTTTTGTGCCATAAAGTTCCCCAAACTTGAAGAGGAAAATAGTGGATTATAAATGAATATACCTATTTCTTTCAGGAATACCTATTTGAGATTCATCCTATTCTTTCATCATGAATATATCAATAGAATAATATGAAAGGACTGGAAAATTTAATTTTTATGTGGTATATATAGCTCTTCCACAATCCTGGTGTGAATAAAAGGCATTAAGTAATAATCCTCTTCTAATTTAGTCTGTTAACTCATTGTCTATTTGCACAGATCATTTGAACTGCTTATTCAGGGCAAGGAGTGATTTCTGTAATCACAAGTAACCGTAAGATAACACTAGTTGATTTACTGCATCTTTTGATGCACTTTCAGTAGTGTGTATACTACACTGCTGGAGCTAGCACATTTTATATTAGTTTTATACCAGAAAATACGTAAGAAGAACAAGACCAAATAAAATAAAGTACAATTAACGCCAGTCAATACGGATTTATGGGAAATAAAATTAGCTATCTGGAATCACAGAATCATAGAATTGAGTTGGAAGGGACCTTTAAAGGCCATCTAGTCCAGCTCCCCTGCAATGAACAGGGACACCTACAGCTGGATCAGCTAGATCAGGTCTTTTTTAGTTAGTTTTTTATTTTTGTTTTAAATGCATTCGAAACTTTGACTTATAGAAAATGCTGTATCTTCAAAACAATTTATATGTTTCCACTGAACAACTTAGCAGCCCATGAAGTTTTCATTAAGAAATTAGAATTATATGTATATATACTATATGTATTACCATGAAAAATACAAAATCGACTTTTGAAAAACTCAGTAATAGACAGTGATAAATAATTATAAATAAGAATAAAAATAAATAAGAATTTTGACATTACTGCTAATTTAAAATAAACTTTAAATCATTACAGATAGGATTTCTACATAAGAGACTGAAGAATGCTCTAAAAGAAAGGAGGACCCTGACAATAAGCAAGAAAATGGGTCCACTGGGAAAGCTGAGGAAAGAGGAGTATAAGCTGGGCTCAACATCTAGCTTAAATGAAGTCTGTTGTTGTATTTACATATTAGAAAACCATGCTGAGAATGAGTAGCTTAGAAGAGAGACAGAGTCAGAAGAATTAATCACACAGATATTGCAGCAAAAGTCAACTTTGTCACTGGATGTACACACAGGGAAATCCCAAGCAGAGAAATTGATGTTAAACTGCTTTCTACTTTCCAGCAACAGCTGGAATAGTGTCCCCTACCAGGATTTATATTTTTTTTTTAACCAGATGGATATGTTGGAACTCATTCGAGGAAGAGACAAATACAACCAATCAATGAGAAGACATTACTTTGCAGAGGGCCACAGAACTCCATCTATCTATCCTTCTTATTGAGGGGAAGCTTGAGGAATGACTTGAGTGTAGAAGTAGCTACAAGCTGCATATATTTCCTAATACGGACCTTCAAAATCTATAAAGAAATAAGTATAAAAACTAATGATGGAGGATTACTAAAAATATGAGATCAGAATTCAGTTATGTTTTGTTTGTTTTCCTTTTTTCTTTGCTTAAGCATAACACCACTTGAATAAATTACTAAGGGCAGTAGATTTTCTATCAAGAGGAATTTTTAAGAAATCAGGACCCTCTCCCGAAAGAGGCAATTCAGCTGTGAATTAATCTGGGGAAATCATTTGGCCTTGCCCCATGATTGTGGAAGCCAGGCTGATGGCATGGGTGGGAAACAATGCCTTTAAGCACTCTTTCTGCTGTACACGCCAAGTACACCAACATTTTGGTACTTTTAACAGCATGTTAACGATCATTGGGCAGACAGGTATGGTAGTGGACTATGATTAAATGAGGTAATTTGTAATTAAAATTAAATGCAAGTTTAATTTCCGTTATACCTTTGATTCTGTTATGAATGCTAGTCCAGTACTTCCATAATAACTCACATTAATCAACATTATCTCCATACAGTTTTAAAAACTGCTCTGCAGCCTCTTTTCTCAATCAAA
>VXAV01000899.1:228801-242959 GCA_013399715.1 Alectura lathami
TTTCCCACTGGCCACAAACCTGGAAATAAGAGCCGACATCACATTATCCTTATAAAGGAAAATGGAAAAAGAAACATGCACAGAACATTCCCCCCGCACCCTGCTGCCATACTTCCAATACTAGTGATGTTCCAAAATACCTGATTACTTTTAATATCTAAAAAGAGTTAATAACACGTAATTCAAAGTATTTTTTTTTCCAGTGGAGAATGCCATCAATTGTAATAGAAAATTGTCCTCCCACATAGTCTTTTCTTTACCATTCCCAAACTCCTCTGAACACCACAAACTGTGAAGCAGGTTGAGCACACCATAATCCAGCTTGTTACTTGAAGGTCAGGTGACACATAAAATACTACTGGTGCTATACTCCATCCCACAAGCCAGCTGTGTGCAGTGGGCAAGAAGCTAATGAAACAAACAAGAGGAGCAGCAGAATTAAAACTGGAGTTAGAAGAGGAAAAAGCTTACTGAACTTAGCTAAGTCACAAGCTTAAAAGGAAACCTTAAAAGAGATGAGACAGGAGGAAAAAGTGAACAGATGTAAGCAATTACCAGATAGTTTAGTGAACCTCAGCTGGTGTTTATTTTCCTTTCATCTCCGAAGGATTTCAGTATTTACGGCAGTGGATAGCACAATACATCAAAGTTCTGCAACTCCTCTTGAAACTACTACTTCATCTAAACTGAAGATACAGGCTGTATTTCCTCTAAGCAGTGTTTTGTAATGATGATTAATGGGAATTAAATCCACACCGACTGATAATGCCTAGCCTGTCACTTTCTCCAGCAGAATCTGGAGTCAATATACTTGACGTACATTTATTTTTCTTATATTAACTATTCTAGGATCCTTTACAGAGTTTTGCAAATCTTAGATCTGTCACAACAGAGTTGTACTTCTGCAGTTAAAGTAACCAAGTGGTCCAAAGACAAGAGAACTTTGAGTAACTTGAAACATATTTAGCACTTGTCTAAGCAAAGATAAAAACTTTATGGAAATGCATAGTTCATGTAATAGATTCCCTGCTTGACCTTCCTTTTGAAGGGATAATACCCCAAGCTAAATTCAAATAGAAATTTTTTTCAGAAATTCGAAAAGTCAAACGATTTCCACACCACAGCCTCTACAAAACCCACACCTTTCTTTTACCCAGAACAGTATTCGGAGAACTGCTTGAAACAAGAGAACAAGGGCCCACATGGAACAGCCTTCATCATGTTCTGCTGCATCAGAACCCTGAGCCAAGGCTTTGGTCTTGTATGCTTAGAAAGGCAAGATTCATCCTTAACTGACACAAGCTGAAAAGATTAACATTTTTGTCATGGAGTAGTTAAAGAAAGCTCAGATCAGAAAAAGGTCCCTAGAACAGTGTGTTACCTTAAAAGTCAAATTATCATTTTATATTATCAAAAATAAATGCCTTCAGCAGTCCTCATTAACATTTCAGCAAAGGATATCTGGAGAGAAATATGCAGTATTTTTTTTTTCAGTGCTCACTCTGGAACAACTGCAGCTGTTAAATTCAAGTAGAAAATTCAGCCTTCCATGCTCTTTACTTTCAAGGACACCTCAGATGAGCAGAGACCTGACTTATCTATTGATAACTCAGCCATCTTCCCTAAATGGGCTGCAAATAATTTCCTCAGAGCTTTGTAAAAGTCTAGATAATTTTCAATGAAGTAAAAAGACAACAATCTTGAATTTCTTTCCATCAGACATTTCCACATCAGTGCAACTGTGCAGCAATAGGCAAATAGGAGGAGATACATTACAGGTGATAGCACATCTCTTCTAAAGAAGATACTGAGAAAAAAAGTTCTTCTGTTATATGATGCTTCTCAAGTCCAAAGTAACTTTATCTTCTTGGGAGTTTAGAGTTTGTTTTGGGTGGTTTGAGGTGTGAGGACTGGAAATCAGAAAGGGGAGTTATACACTTTTCAGAATGCAACAACAACAAAATCACACAGCCAATTGAATCCTATGAATTTAAAAGAAAGGAAAAGGAAAGGAATATGTAAAGCAGATGAAAAATATAACTTTGACAGTCTACANTTTATTCCTCTTTTCGATGCAAGTAAGAGTTATTGAAGCTAAAAACTGAGGCTAAAGACTTTGCAAAACATACAGCCTATTTCTAGACTTACAGGTAGCAAACATGCTCGGAAGTTTATCTTGCTTGTCACTTCTATACCAATCATTCAAACTCTTTCAAGTTTCCCCTGCCATAGTTCTCAAAAGTTGCTGACGAAGTTTCCCAGCCATGAGCCACAGGTTGTTCTTGCATGGTGTCCACCATCTAACTGAAAAGTACAGGAATTTCAGGTTGAGTACAAGTTGTAGGAAAATGAAATTCACTTGACAAGAACTAATTTTTTTAATATATAATTTCCTGTGGAATTTGGAGATTGTCGTACCACTTCTTTCCTATTCTTTTCATGCAAAGCTTGCAACTGAAAACTCACCCAGAGAAGTACACAAGTGTAGTTTGGAGACTAAAATACGAAATAAATTTATTGCACAGATTTTAATTAACAATTCGTTTTAAGTACTGTAAGCTGACAACTTCAGTTCATTTTCATAAGCTTGTCTGCTAAATAAGAACAGACACAGATATACTGGCATTTGGTTTGTTCATACAATATTTATAAATAGCTTTAAAAATCTTGCAGTAAAAGCTACAACCAATAACCTCAATGAAGCAGCTGTCATCAGCAGTCAGCAGGTAGCCTGAGAACACAGGCAGTAGTACAGAATCTTTTAAACTCTCTTCTACCACTTTCCACAATTATCTTAAATATAAACGACAGCCTCCCCAGTGGCTGCTCCAAGGCTTTATTTTTTTAATTTGTTTATGTAATGCCAAAAAGTAAAGATCTAGATTTTCCAAAACAAAAGGAGGAACCACTGTCCTGTGACATCTGTGAAATGTCACATTTCACACTGTCCTGTGACAGTGTGAAAAAAAAAAAAAAAAACACAACTTCATGCTTAAGAGCACATCTGCACAAGTTTGCTACCTGAACTGTTCTTTATCTTATAAACCATTTCAAATGATACTGAATCTACATCATACATCGAGAATTGTGAATTACTTAGAAATAAAAGAATTTTTAAAAAACCTTATTTTATTAAGTTTACACTTCACATACAGCTCCTTTCCAGACAGCATTATTTTATCACCTAGCGACTAGGCTGAGATCCATGATAGCTGAGTTCAGTACTTTGTTTTGTTTTCCACACATCACTTGATCTTTCTATGGCTCTAATGAGTTAACTGATGTCTGTAGAGCATTCAGATGTCATGTTTAGGAAAGAAGGAAAGAGTGGTAAACCTGGGGATGTTACCATTTCACTAGAATCTGCAGACATTCCAGCAGCTTGCAAACTCAGACCATGATTGCAAATAATCAATCACTATTTTTCCGAATGATATACAAAGCAAAATAGGCATTTGCATTGATAACTGTATGCTTGAGAATATACCCTAACCTCCTACACTAATGTGCTAAAAAAAAAAAGTTATTTGTAACATCAAAGGCAAGCAAAAACCCTCACTAACATCCAAATAATATTGCCACTACTGAAGTGGCAACTGATTCATTCCAGTGCATCAAAAACTGAGTTTTAATATTTCACTAGAGTAATCTAAAGCAAATTTTATAGAAGAAAAAAAAGAAAGTAAATAATCTAAGTTGCACAGATTAGATGAAAAAAGATTTGCTGGTGTTTGTTGTAGTGTTTGCTGTGGTGGTGTTGTGTAGGTCACGGACAAAACAGAAGCACAAATTTAAATGGAATTTGTCTTCTACATGCACGTTCAAGCTGGTCGTTGCTGTGAATCAAAGTTGTATAAGCTGTAAACTGCTAGTATTTATGGAAGTACATGAAGTGAACAAGTAACAACACTGAAAAATAATCTCATTTTATGGGCATTACATCATGCATTAAAAAACAAGCATTCATTGCAAGAACAAGGTGTTAAGGACTCCTGTGAAGGTCACTAATTTATTTCTTTCATTATTATAGCAACAACAGTTGGGGTTTACAAGAAGCAAAAGGCATCAATGAACAAAAAGCTGTATTACCACCTATTGAGCAAGACAACATTTGCACACGGAAAAGGCATTCTACTCAGCTACTTGAGCAACATCAGCACCACCTCTGAATTACTTGTGTCACCTACTCTATAAATAGATTCAAAAATGTCCAGTAGTAAGATACGTCTGAATTGGCACTTTGAGTATCTGGTGCAGAACATAACCTGCTCTTCTAAGGAGAAGAGCAGATCCATTTACCTCATTGTACAATATTCCTTTTAATGAACACTTCACACAAATTTGCCACAATAAAGTCACTAATTTTTTTTTTTTTTTTTTTTTTTTAGCGAAGGTTTTCCAAATCTATCCTAAATGCCAGGACAGTGGTCTGATGCTGGCAGTCTATTGATATAAATGATGTACGTGAGCAGCCACTGGATTTAGCTTTTAGGATCCTTCATATACTTCCTCCCCCTCAACCCACAAGTGCCACAGGTTACCACACCCACCCTCTGCACAGACCAGAGGTTCCCAGCTTTCTCCCCAGCCCATGGAAGTCATTGTAACTCCTCACACCCTTTCCTCCCCAGCATCAACTCAAGCTGCAACTCTTCCCCACAACAGGCACCAGCAGCAGCCAGCACTGCAGCCACCCTTGCAGACCCCACTAACTTCATCCAGAGAGCCAACGGTTATCTCTACATCACATACCCGCCAGCCCTGGGGAGTGGGTCCCTCTCATCAGCTCTGCACAGGGACAGCACAGACCTGGATACACTTGCTCGTTAGGTCCCCACTTCGGTCTCACTTGTAACACACTTGTCTCTTTGCAGTGTGGCCTGTCTTATCAGCTGAGAAACAAAACCTTTCCTACATAAAAATCAAATATCAACACATGATTAAAAATACCAAAATATTTCAGAAGTTTGTTACTCATGAGCAAGAGAATGAAAATGAGCACATTAAAAGCTTGTTCCAAAGGCAGACGTCCTGTGAAGGACTAAGCTCCTTTACCAACAGCACAGTGTATTCAAGAGGTCATTTCATGGCAATGCCATGGTGAGACACATGAAATATGGACCATATTAATTAAAATACAGAAGAAAAATTTGTAATTTACTCAAGACTCCTAGCTAGTTTTAGATGAAAATGACATCCTGTGGGCAGCAAGGCAGCATGATCTGGTGCTACATGTGTTTGCAAACTATTTAATGAGCCTTTTTATTGCTGTTACTTGTAATTTGAAAAGAAATAAGTGTTTGAAAGCTTGATATTTATCCAAAATAGGCTTAAAGCTTGGCAATAACTGTGAACTCCTTGCACATCCATCACACATCCCAAAGATGAGCAACAGCAGAGATCATATGATGAACAAAGATGAGAAGAGAAAACTGGGGGGAGGCCAGGAATGACATGGATTACACTTCCACATTTTTCCTATAAATTGCTAACAAAGTGCTGCAGGTTAAAGGAACAGCAGCTCTTAGTAAGTGGATTCTATGCAAGACACCGTTGGAGCTCTCTGAATTTCCTGGTGGTTTATTTTCATATGTGCAGTTTCATACAGTGGCAGTAATAACCCCATATAACAAGGTGCTTCAGGTTCCTCAAAGGGAGTTGTTTGTCAGCATCACAAAATACTACCATTTTGTCTTTCCGTGATGTCGTATGTCAGCTGTCTTTCAGAAATAAACATGTGTTGCCAATATCTATTTTATTACTCAGTGGATTTTCATTACACTTACTATTATGTTGCTACTCTGTTATTTCTCTAATATATTTGCTACTTTTTATATTTTTTTTTCTCATCTCCTAAAGGTGACGCTTATTTAAATTCACAAACCAAAGAATCCCATGGTTGGCCATCTTGCCTAGGGAACCTTTCCACTAACAACCAGCGTTTCTCTTATTCCAGGGTAAATGATTAACACACAAATCAAGTTATGCCTACATTGGATTTATTATTTAGTTTGTTTTTGAAAAGGACCCATGGATAGGTTTTATTTTTTTTTAAAGGATGATGGAAGTTCTTAGCCCAGGGCATGGCAATGGAAATCAGCCAAACTCTTAACCTGGAATCACTTAACACGCCTTCACCCAAAGCGCTGAAATCCATTTACCAAAAAAGGATTTTAACATATCTGTAGCCATCGGCAGAGTCTAGAAGTTATTTCCATCCATTTTAAAAAAGAAACCTCCAAGCCAGTAATCTTATGAGATACATAAACCTACCACATTAAAATTCAAAGGTGGGCCTTTTAGGCCTTTAGAATACTGCTGATTTCTTAGCTTTGGATGGTTTTTGCTTCGGCGTGCGTTTTAAATTGTTATAGATGGAAGAAACAGTTTCATTTTCTTTAAATGTTGCACTGCTTTTAAAACCCCTATGGTGACCTTGTTCAAGCTGATGCTGGAAGTTTACAGTCGAAACACAGTCCTGAAACTACCACACCAGTGCCTCACATCTCTTCTTTGGTCTAGGGAAACTTGCTTTGCGAGGAAAAGCAGCAAGAGCCTAGATCCACCTCTCATAAATGGGAATGATTTCTTTACTGTTTGAAGCACTGAAAATGAGAGTTTCAAAGAAATATTAGCCTAAAAGCATGTTTGGTATTCCTTTAGGAAAGCAAAGAGACTATCTCTAAAATAAACTTCAAATAGCTTCTGCTCATTCTCTTATAGAACAAGGCAAAACAGCAAAAAAATGTTGTATAGAGTAATGCATTTTTCAATACTACTCAAGAGCTTCCTGTGTTACAAAGGCCTGAGAATCATGATAAAATAATTTGTTTGTACAAAATATAAAGTTTATTACTGATGTTTTTAATGACTTTAGTTTTTTGAAGCACCATTTTACCATTTTTTTTTTCCCCTCACACACACACACATTCATAAAATTTATAAAATCCTTACTGATGGCCTTTTAAGAGGAGCCTAATCTTAAAATAAATACATACGGGGAAGTAGAGCCTCCTTTAAATAATATAACTAATATAAGTAGCCCTGCCTTCTTACTTATCTTCAAAACACAGTAGGTCTATCCTTATTGCCAGTGACATTCCCTTCACCTTGTTAAAATGATGCCAAAGTAAAGAAAATCCTTCATATAAATTATGATGAAGGTTTTCCAAGGTGACACCCCAGAGGTTTCAAGAATAACTCATTTCTGTACAATTCTGAAGACTATTTTAGATTAACATATATAAGTGATCAGATTCTAGGAGATTATTTTTATTTATATGTAAAAGTTTTTCAAGGCTTTTGTCTTGCTTGATAAATATTTACTCTTTTTAAGCCAGACACCTGTAAGAGTCCACACATTATTACGTATGTTCTCTGTTCCTGCTTTCACACCTGCTTAAGTACGGAAGACTTGACAGAACATGTTTTTTGTTCCTATTGGAAAAAAAGTAATAGTACTGACACCCACCTCCCCTTGTGGAATTACACAAGGTGTAATTCCACACAAAATAAGCCAAGCAGAAGTGTCACAAAGAAAAAGGGAACTATTCCTCTAAGGATGTGCTTTAACAAAGAATAAAAAAGCATAAACACCTCTGGATGCCTTGCATGGAACATGTGGAGTCATTTGAAGAAAATACACAACTTGAAAGTTCAGTAAGGTGTTCTGTGTCCTGTCAGAAAATGGCTGCTACATAAAAAGCAGAAGTTATTGCCCTAAGTGAAACTTGCATTTACTTTGCTATTTTCGTTTTCCATCATTCTTTCCTGCTGGAGTGATAATTTCTAGTAAGGCAGAGTATCAGCAGGCTTCAGTGGGTAGAGAATGAGGAGAACAAGCATACGACAAAATAATAATAATTTATCCAGGCTGCTAGATGGAGCTTGTACATTGGTTAGAATTAATTGGCAGAACCGATCTGCCCACATATTGTCAACTTCTACTTAGAGGCTAACAAGCCCTTATCATCAATTAAAAACATCTGTTCTAACTAATACCAGACTGTTCACGTACTCACTTCAGATTAAGAAAGAAAATCAGAATCACAGAAATTACACCATGAATGACGACCACGTCTAGTTCAGTAAACAAGGCATTCAACGTATTCTAAAATTATCTGAAAATCACAGCAGGAAGGCAAGTGAAGAAAAGGCATATAGTCCCGAGGATACATATGAAAGAATGTGGGATCAGGTACAGTAAGATCAAAAGTTCATACCAAGAGAGGTTTGAGTAAAAGCCCACTGAAATCAAAGGAAAGATAAACCTAGGCCTGAATGGCTATGTCAGATATTGAGAAATTGCTCAGTTGAGCAATTGAGTTACATGCTATCATTTCAAATACAAGTTGAAAATGAAATGAAAACAAGAGCGTGCCTGTTATTTCTTCCTGAGCCAAGTGAATTTAAGAACCTGAACGGAACAGTACACTGGCCACAACGCTCATTCCATGTGCTCAGACAAGCAGCTCCAGTCAGCGCATGTGAGCAGCTTGAAGCCACCAGCAGCAGGGCAGAGGCAAGCAGCCAGCCCACCACCAGCCTAGGAAAGGTCTTCAGTCCACCGCCCCAAAGGTTAGCTACGATTTCCCTAACATTTCAGGGCAAACCACTGCAAGAGAAGACGTTCTTTTTCCAGCTAAGCAACCTGAAGGTCTCACTCCCTCCATCCTGCTGAAGACTACCACATTCTTTCCGAACAGCAACACATGCATGTTTTTCTGAATGGTCTTTTCTCTCCAATATATTTTTCAAGAAACAAGCTCTACCAGTTTTTCAGTTGCTGGATCAACAGATAATAGAGAAAAATCCTGATCGGGGTAAGAAACAGAAGGAGATAAGGACAGGACAGACATTTTAATTGGAGGTCATCTTCATCGTGTCACACTGATGGAACATTAATGATACTATTCCTTGTGGTCAATGAAGTGATTATTTTGGCAGGGAAAAAAAGAAAAGGCTATGTTCTTTATCACAGAGTATTTGATACTAAATGTACACAGCAAGAATGGACCACGATGTTAAATTACAAAAACCAAACAATTTTTCTTTTTGACAACTTTGAACAGGTATGTACTACACTTCAGAGCTGTTTATAGCAGGTGCATGTTTACTTTAGCAGGAACTGGATTCATGTTTGTTTCATTTGCAAACATCTGCTGTGCAACAGTGCTACTTCTGCTAAAGATCATCAGAAATCAATTTTAGCATATTTTTCAAGTTGTCAAGTTAAATGAGCATTCATGTCTAGCAATGATTCCTGGCTTTGCAAGTTTGATTGCTAGCCAACACTGCAACTGCCTTAATAAAACTCCATGCAACTTGTTAGTATCTGCAATCAATTAGTATTAGACCTGCTAATATTCTTAGTCCAGTGAAAACAGGCAAAATTCATGATTCATTTAGCAAACTGGGTTGTACTCATTAACTTTACTGTTATTTGGCTCAGACTGTGAAACTTACAGGAACAGAATAATTTCTGTAAATTAACAGGTATTCTTCTGTTACACATCGCTCCATGTAGCCATGACAATAAGCAACTCCACAACTTCCATCTGAAGAAAGAAGGACCAAAGGCACGTGACACAAGCTGCAACACGAACAATTCTGATTACATAAGGGAAGACTGTTCCAAGACAGCAATTAAAAAATTCTACAGCCTCTCTGGACTACCGGTTGCAGTACTTAGAATCATAGAATGGCTTGGGTTAGAAGCGATCTTAAAGATCACCTAGTTCCAACCCCCCTGCCGTGGTAATGATATACTGAAAACAGTGGGTGAGGTATCTGCACTGGCATCAAGGCAACAACAGCAAAGAAAGTTTAAGATTTCATTGCACAGTGCAAGATGAGGATGGTCTTAAGTACTTTGGCATTTTCACCAGAGAGACATAGAAAAAGTTACTCTTGGTCCATCTTTTCCTACATAGCACTGGCATAACTGAACGGTTTCTGAATGAAAAACAAGTCTTTGGGAAAGAATATGCTTAAAACTATTTGACTATAATGATCAAAGTGTGATAGAAACAAGAGTACAGCAGTTTTAAAAGCAAAACTAATCTATATTTGATCTAGCTGAGGCTTCCTTTGTGTCAGCACTTCAACACAGCAAAGGTGCTGACAATAGTACTATTAACGTTACTGTGAAAGCTACTAAGAGTAAATGAGGTTTTAAAGACAGCTTACCTTTAACTGATGGCCTGAATTGCAGAAATTCAAACAAAAGGCAACCCACCACATCCCAAATTTCAGTGTATTTTGCATATGTAGAAACAAAACAAACTAAATGGAAACACAAAGGCGATTCTTGATGTGAGAAAAGCACTTTCTGATCTTGCTTAGTTTCTAATTCTAAATTATTTTCAGAATATCTCCCATTTACTGTCAATGCAATCAAATTGCAGCTATTAAGATCTCAAACACTTTTGTTCTTCATAGGTATTCAAGCTACTTTAGAATGTTAAGGTGCAATCCGTGTTACCACAATTGTTATAAAAGCAGGTAACCACTGAAAATATCATTCCAGAAGTTATTGTTAATGTATTTACAAAACACAGCAAAAAAAATATTTATTCTCATAATCAGAGAGAACTTAGTAATAGTAAATCCAGCAGACTAAAGGTTTTGAATTGTGTTAATAACAGTTATGCGCAGTTAACCCTTGCAGTCTTCTGGATTTGTTTCTATTCCACCTCACTTGCACTCATTACAGTGGAAAATATAGCTCCTGCTACTCCTGATGAGTTACAGACAGTGCAAAAGGCCTGAGAAAAGCACAGAGAAGCAATATGTAGCACTAACATGTAAATGTAATCTTCTGGTGTAAGAAAATAATCTCTGATTGCACTACATAGTTCAAACAACGTGTCAAATACCTGCTTTATTATACCTGAGGGTATATTGGAGTTGCTCTTCTTATACAGAGAAAAACATACAAGTTCTTCCTTAATGTTATTTTTTGTTATTATGTCTTATAAAGGGCGGAGAAATTTACAATGTTCCTGAACACCAGCACTTACATTCAGTATTGGAAGGCAAAACATCTTTAAGTTTACCCATAGGTCTCACGGTATAGTAAATGATTTTGTTTGATTCTGTAAGGTCCCTGCTTAAACTCTTCAGTGGGTTTTCTTCCCTCTGAACATTTCATCTAACATTTTATGTTTTCTGTTGATATAATAAAAAGCTTGAGTACTAGAAACACTGGTATTTCCATTCAGTGTAATTAATCAAAATTCAGACCAAGGGAGTGTAACATGTTACAAAATGCAGTAAAGTTACTGCTCCTAAAATACCATAAAGAACAACGATTGGATAAAACTAGCTCAAAAACCAAATGGAGATACTTTCTTTGAACCAGAAGAAACATGTTAATTTTTAAAATGCTAAATAAGACATAGTATAATCTCAGTAAAATGCAGAAGTCATAAAATAAGAAGTCAAATTCAACTGTCTTTCAATGTCAAAGAAACAAAGGCAGCAGTAACCAAATACAGTGGGATGAAATTTTCACCAAGTAAAGCATGTTTTAGCTGCTTTCCCTCTTAGAAGGAATTCTTAAGCAATAAACGCTTATTCTCTGAGGACAAAATACACACAAAAACCCCACTCACCAAAAGCCACTGAAATATATCCTCTTAACCATGAGCAGGTTATAATTGACAGTGCAAGAGACTGAAGGCCACCTTCCTACTTCTCAGTGCCACTGTGTCTTACAATGATCTAATTATGACTGGTCAAATAGATCTTTAATTTGCACTCCTCTTCAGGATACTGCTTAAATGTGTTCTGCAGACACTTGTGTATTATATATCCAAGCGGCACACTCTCACAGAATAGATAGATAAATGGAAGAACAAGAGGGTCTTGGGAACAAGTTCAATAATAATAGAGGCAATGGCCACAAATTTGATCATGGCAGATTCAGCTGGGCATTAAGAGTTGCAGCAGAACACCTGTCTTTGAAAGTTAACTAAACAAAGTGATGTTTGACTTGACCTAGCGTTGGCACAACTTATGGACTAGATTACTTTCAGAAATCCACTCCAAACAAGAAGCTGCCCAGCCAGGCTGTAGAACCTCCCAGTCCTGGAAATTTTTAACATCCAATGGGCCAGGCTTTGACGAATCTGATTTAAAGTCAGCTCTGCCTTGATCAGAAGTTGGATTAAGATCGCCCAGAGGCCCTTCCGACCTCAATTATTCCATAATCTAGCTAGTATGGTTGATGTTGAGGCCCACAGATAAGAAGGACCATTCAAAACAGCAAATTCTACAGCCCAGTTGTAAGTCCCTTAAAGATACCACGAGAATTAAAATCTCTAAGCACAACAGGTTCATCCTTTCTGTTCACCTGGCTTCTTTAGATAATTCAACACTCTCAACTAAACACGTGTACGTTACTTCACACACCAAGTTAGCAAGAAGTTGCACATGATTCCTTTTAGTACAGAAATAGAAAGCACATACAAGTTGTCAATACACAAATAAACATTGTTCAAAAAACTGAGTTTAGAACTCACTTCCCCCAAACACATAAAGAATGAGAAAATAGTCACAGAGAAAATGCACATCTCATTTTCAACTTTCATATGCAACCTTTTCATGTGCTGCAAATGCAGCGTATAGTCTTTTGCTTTTTTAAAAACCTATTTTGTTTTTTCAAAGTATAATTTAGGGTTAAAGATTTCATTAAAACAGATCTTACTGTCTTCACTGGAGGACATCAACCACGCTCAAAGACAAAGCTCTACAATTTCAGAACTTTCTGTATTCATGTAAGCAATGACAAACATGAAAACTGATCAATTAAATGCAGCTTAACAGGAGATAGTTTTTGAAAATTGGTACTGACTTATTTGTATATGTAACTGTTTTAAATGAGCCACTGTATTTTAAAGAAATTAATTTGTTTACAATCATGTTATCTATTACTTGTTCTGACACCCATTTAATTGGCAAGGATTCAGCCACTCTAAATAATTCCATTACCTATGTATTAATCATTTTGACAGTTTTTGCTGCCTCCTATCTGAGCATCTCAAGGATAAATTCAACTGTTTTTGCTATTTATATCTGATTTACAAAAAAAAAAAAAAAATCACAGAACACAATGCCACTTTTGAAACTATGGACAAAAATTCATTGGAAATGGTTCATTAAAATAGTGAAATACAAATTTCATCCTCCCTGTTCACTCAGTATCTACCTTTTTAAAAGACACACTTAAAAATCTGATTTAAATTACAACTTTTAATAAAATATAAGTTTTGAAATTCTAGATTATCCCACTTCCATGAGTTTTCTTATTAATTTATAACCCAGAAGTAACACATTATCATGGAAGTTTCCAGATGTTATTTCCTCTATTAAAATCAATCTGCACTATGCTTCATGATGTTGATGTTGCTAATGCAAAATACTCAGGTAGTTAAGAGCACTGCTGATGGTGGGGATAATCATTTTGCACAAAATTAATCTCAAGGGTCCTCAGAGTACTGCAGATTTACCAGAGAGAACGCCTATCCTATCATGCTTAGTAGATTTAATTTAAACACTTAATATACACAGAAAAATTTTGCTTGTGACATGTAGTTTAAGTTTGGCATCTCTACAGAAATTACAGGAAATGACACACAAGCATAATTTTCAAGTAAAGGTAACTTAATTATCACAGAATCATAGAATGGCTCAGGCTGGAAGGGACCTCAGAGATCATCTAGTTCCAACCCCCTGCCGTGGACAGGGCTGCCAGCCACCAGCTCACTAGATCAAACTGCCCAGGAACCCATCCAGCCTGGCCTTGAACACAGCCAGGGATGGGGCAGCCACAGCTTCTCTGGGCAGCCTGTGCCAGCGCCTCACCACTCTCCCACTGAAGAATTTCTTCCTGATGTCCAACCTAAACCTCCCCTCTTTCCGTTTTTGTCCATTCCCCCTTGTCCTACCATTGTTCACCCGTGCAAAAAGTCGATCCCCCTCCTGCCTGTAAGCTCCTTTCAAGTATTGGAAGGCCGCAATGAGGTCTCCCCGGAGCCTTCTCTTTTCCAAGCTAAACAATCCCAACTCCCTCAACCTTTCCTCACAGGAGAGGTGCTCCAGCCCTCTGATCATTTTGGTGGCCCTCCTCTGGACCCACTCCAACAGCTCCACATCC
>VXAV01000900.1:11972-46125 GCA_013399715.1 Alectura lathami
TTTTTTTTTTTTTTAAGTACAGTTACCTGTCCCCTATAAGGAATGACATTTTCTAGTTGAGATTTTTCATCAGCTTGGGAGCTTAGCTTGTTTTAGATTTTGGATAACTTTAGCTAAGAAAAGCAGTGTCACAAACAGATGTGAAATTACAAAGAACTGTAATAACTTCTACCTTTTTTGTACTCTGAACTTAATATTACATTTCTGTAAGGAAGTACAGTGAGTGTATGTACTAGGTAAGGCAGCCTTGATCATTTTACTTTCTGATACATTTAGACAATGCTAAAGCTGCTGTGCTAAGAACTGAAGATAAACAGGTATTAATTTCTAGAGTTCTGTGTGAAATCATGTGACGTATTGGCGGCATTTTTAGTACAGTAATTTCAATATAAAAATTCTAATGATCCCTTAGCAAGCTTTTGCATCGTAATTGTAAAGGTTACCAAAATGCTGCCTTTGGACTGAATTCAGACATGAAATCTTTACGCTAACAAAGGGTAATCTCCTTGTCAGTCACCTTTATTGTGTGATGGCTATTCTGGAGCCCCTTGCTGTGGGACGAGAGCCTGGAATCTACAATTGACTGCAGTGCTGTTAAGCTTCTCCCACTGCTTGTTGTGACAGGGAAGACCGTATGTCACAGCTGGTGGGTAATCCCCTGTGTGCCGTGACCAGATCTGTTGCATGTGCAGAGAAGCTCTTTAGGGCCCCTGGGGAAGAAGGAGATGCTGCAGAGTTTTGCTACCAGGACGTTTATGCTGAAGGTTGCCTTTCTCACAGCTTCTCGCGTGCTCTGTTCCTGTAGGACGTGGCAAGGGGTGAGATGGTGAGGGGTAGATGGATTATTGCCAGAACAACTCATTTGAGTAACAGGAAGAGGAAGTGGGAGAATCTGACACGCGCTTTGTGGCCCAGGGGCTGGAGGTGAGGCAGCCTTATTCGCAGATCATGTTTCCAGTTTTGCATGGCACTTCAAAGTACTCATGTCTTCACAAAGGTTTTGTCTCCTTCTGTAGGTTAGTTAATTTGAAGTAAAGGAATAATGTCAATGATCACTCCAATTGCATCAGGTTTTCACCAGCTTAACCAGGAATTTTGCGTCTGAACAGAAAGGAAAGCTCGGTCGGAAAGCCAGTAGTGCTGCACAGAATTCCCACTGTTGCAAGTTCCTGGAAAACTTGTCCAAAATCGTTAAGGTTGCCTTTTATTTTATGACTTTATAGCCCTGCTGTGCAAATTTCCAAATCTCTCTCATTTTTAAAATAATTAATGAAAGCTTTGGGTTATGTAAACTGCATTTTGGGAATGAGCTGTGTGGAAATTGACAGCAGATGGCAGTCTTGTGTAACAATTATTGTTTGAAAAAGGCAAGGAATGGTCATCAGTTATGTTAATAACCTTGGGTGAAACTTTAAACACTGCAAATGCAGATGAGGGAAGTTTCAAACATTGCTTTTACTCTGTTTCAGAAAAAGAGGGTTAATTTTTATGGAGGAGGAATATTCACTGGGGTGCTTCTTGCTTCCTGTAGGTTTTAAATGTAAAAGGGAATAATAAATGCATCAGAGAATTCTTTAATTTTTCCTTAATTTTTTCTTTTTTTTTTTTTTAAAGTAGATGGTGTCACAGGTCAAATTCAGTTTAAAATTTTCCAGATAGAAAGATGTTTAGTTTTCATCTTGGAAAATGTAGACTTACTCCATAATAAGATCTTTTAATTGCATTTTTATTCTTTTATAAACACAACAGGTCATTGTCCTGTAGGAATAATGGGCTGTTTCTGCACAGTTTCAGATAGAAAAGAAGGTTTGCTTATGTCTGCATGTACATTCATTGTTTTAAGAAGTTTTCTAGCTTATAGAAGATATGAGACATGAAACAGAGCTCAAGGCAGATGAAGCGCTGTCACATTCTTCAAATCTATCATGATTGTTTTACATAAACTCTTCCACTGACTTGTTTACCCGTGGTCAGAGCACATCATGTCTGTAATTTTCTCAGAATATTTGTCCTTTTCTGGTGAATACTATTAGCTGTGTGAGACACACACCTGTAGCTGAGAGGTAAGGCCATGTGGCTGTGCAGTCTGCAGCAGGTCTGAGGGGTGCAGGAGTGATACCAGCTCCGTGTCTGGGTCCCTGAGATGCTGTTGGCATTTCAGCTTTCGTGGAGCCTGTGTGGAACAACCGGACTGGGACTGCTCTGGGAGGGCCCTGAAGAGCCTGCCCCAGGAGTGTGCTTACAAACTGTTTTCAAGAGTTGTCCGTCTTTCATACGGCGCAAGTCCTTGACTGAGCAACCACAGACATTGGTCAAAATGTGTCCTGCAAGTCCTAGAAAGGGCATATGTGTAGGTGTATTATTTGTTTTATTTCAGACCTGTTACTCTGTCTTCCTGTTGTGGTATGTCCTTATCCACAAGAGAATCTTGATGTTGTGCAGTTGAGGCGGCATTATTGTAGAGGTCCCACGTGTCCTGCAAGCTCTGAGCAGCTGATACTGCACTTTGGGTGACGGTGGCTACATATTCCAAGATCACAGTCCCTCTCCTAAGTCTGCTTATGGCCTTTACAAATCACTGATCCTTGATCCACTGAGCTGTGGGCACGATGCAGCCAAGTTCAGCATGCTTTGTCCCAAGCAGTAGTTTTTAGGATGCTAAGAAATAATTTTCAGTGGCTTAGATCTCATAAGGTTGCAAGTATCATCTGCTCCCCTTACTCCAGTTGCTGTTATGTAAACTTCTTCTTGTAAAACTGTTATACCTGATCTATTTTTAATTTTTTTTTTTCCCTCAAACTAGAATCTATGCTTGTAATTTAATTAATTCACAGGAGTTCTGGGAAAAATAATTTCCAAGTAATCTCCAGTCCTCCTAGAGAGTGAAGTGGGATAAGCCAGAGTTAAGTCTACGTTTGCATTATCCTTTATTTCTTATAAACATGAGCAGAGTTGGAAATGTGCCTTCTTAATGCTTCCTGTGAAAGCTCCTCACCATTCCGGGTACATTCCCATTTGAAAAGGCAAGTCGTTCAGAAGTTGCCAGTGTATCTTATGCGAATATATGGATTTCGGAGAAAACTAACGCCAAAAAATACTACTTCAGCAGTTTGTAATAATATTTGTTACAGTTTTTGTTCTGTGCAAGATACATGGCTCTGTATTTTCCTCTGTGGGAGTAGCCTGCTCCTTTATTCCTCTCCTTTTAGAATCTTTAATATTATGGATCATTTTTGGCCTCCAACTCATCTACCACTGCACGTGAAAAGAAATAAAATACAGAATTGGGGTTACTTTTTATTACATTCACTGACTGATAATGCAATTGTGAGTGCAGCTTTCTCTCTATGTGGAACTTCCTGCAGCAGCTGCTGGTCTGAGACAGGAATTAACTGGAAATTCTTCAATTCTCCCAACTCTGTTTCCAACAATGCAGCAGGTTCATACAGCTTTACACAGCTTCTGGGGTGAAGTGTGATGTTCAGGTACTTGTCTGTGCTTCCTGGAGTAGCTGACAGTGGTGTGCAAAGGTGAAAAGACAGAACTGAGAGCATTAAGAAGAAAATTGTTGAAAATTTTTAGAAGTCTGGATTTATGGATTTGCAACCAGTATCAATGAAAATCATAAAATGTGGGGAAGTTTCTCCTTGTGAAAGGGTTGTTTGGTGACCATCCTGTCAGTGCATTTTGTGGGTCGAATGGACAACAGGTATCTTCTCATTGATTTAAGTTCAGCGTTGATTTTATAGTACTTGTGTCTCTAATGCAATAGAATAATTTATGAATTTGACAAAGAGATTTTGTGGTTGTGGGTTTGGTTTCGTGTTTTTTCCTTTCGGTATTTCAAGCTGATTGTGTAGCTGTTTGGAAATAAGGCAGTGTGATGTCATGCATGACATAGGAGATTTTTGTTGGTGTTGTGAGAGAGATGTGTTGTAATGGTTTAAGGACAGACTTGAGAGAAGTTCTGCTCATGTTACTTCTTAAATCCATTCTTAACTCTGGATTAGAAAGCTGTAGAGGAAAAGATCGTGGCAACTTAGTTTGGCGTTGGACATTCTCACTAGCTGTTAATGTGAAAGACCACATTCCGTTCAGATCATGGGCTGCAGTTAATGGTAATTTTAACTGTTTCTTTCCAGTCATTGTGGAAAGGCGATGTGTTCGTTGCAAAGTGTGGTGTTTAGTTCTGTGCTTGTGCCCTTGCAGGCAAAGGGGCCGATCTGAGCAAGCCACCATGTCGCAAAGCAAAGGACATACGGAAGGAAAGAAAACTGCAGAAACTCCTTCAGAACCAGACGGGCACACCTGAAGGCTCTCCGCTTGAAGCAAGACACCAAGCTCTACTCCTGCAAAACTCCAAGTCTACAACAAACCAACCTAAAAGTATTGAAGACTTCATTTTTGTCTCTTTGCCCGATGATGCGCCACACAAATTAGAGGTAATGGCTTGTTCGCTGCTGTTGAAGGCAAATTACAGAAAAGTCTTGTTGAGGAGGAAATGCTTGTGTGTTCAGAGTCTGCGGCTCTGCTGACTGGCTGTAGTTGAGATCTTAAAACGTGTATGGTACCTTACGATGTGTTTGGTAGAGCTGAGCGCTGTGTAACCACACGGGGGTACTCTTGCACTTGCAGTCGGTTGTAGAGGAGAGTAGTGCAGCTAACAAAATACTCATAGATTGATTTCATGCTGAGTGACTTGAAAATGAAAGGCTTCAAATTAACTGAGTGTTAAATGATGAGAGACATTCAATATTTAGTTCTGCAGTATATAAGCAGTTAAACTATCTGTGCTGCTGAATCTTGACAAGAAAGCAGTAACTGTTCATAAAGCTCAGGAGATAAGAAGATAGCTCTTCTTCATACCTGTCAGCGGTGCGTGTTGATGTCTTTGGAAGCCGTGAACGTTACTGTAGAAAATCTTGCATAATGTACTGGTTGCAATTAAATTTATTTTTTATATAGAGACAGTCACCTGGAAGACTTTTGGACATCCTAACATTTGTTAATTATAAACCCACTATTAATTTATCTTTTTTTCTGGAAGCTGAAAAGCTTTCTGAATATAAAAATTTTCTTGTAGCTACTGATCATCACTGATGGAATTAGTAATTAAATTTTAAATATCCTTTTGGTACTTACTTGAAGTGGTGATGACTTAGAAGATGCACCCCAAATAACTGACAAGAAGCCATGAAACTGATCTATTCTGCTAACTCTTCCAGATTTCTGATGAGTTATATTTCAGAAGTGTAATGGCCTTGTCTAAACATTTTTGTTAAGAAGGTGCAGGGAGAATTAAAAGGAGAATGGTTCTAGCAGTGTTGTCTCAGATTGTCTTTGTTCCTTACTGTTGCTGTCAAGTGTTTCTTTGTAGATTAGGACGAGTGGTATTTGTGAAAATGGAACCATACTGAAAATTACTTGGCTTTTGAAGTGAACGTGTCCTTAAGTATGCTGGAAAAGAAACACAGTGTTCATCACGTGAGAGCATACTTAGGAAGCAATCATGTTTACTAAAAGCACTTCAATTAATGGATTCTTAAAATGTATTTTATTTCCTTGTGTGTGAGGGTGGTGGTAGGAAAGACACCACTTCCTATTCAAATTAACTTGTAATTAAATGTGGGAACATTTTTTCCTCTTCCTCTTTAAACTTGAAAAACACCCAGAAGTCCCCTTGGGATTATTACAGTGTGAGTGTGCTCTTTATCCCAAGAGCACAGGTGTGAGTCTTCCAAAGGCATGGATCCTTCAGGTATTTTTCAGTATGGCAGGAAACAANATGTGTTTAACTTCTTCTGAAGGTGAGGGTGGTGAGATCATCTCCACCAAGTTCACAGTTCAAAGCCACATTTCAGGAGTCTTACCAGGTCTATAAACGTTACCAGATGGTTGTTCACAAGGACCCACCTGATAAACCAACTATAAATCAGGTCNACCATTTGGGGGTATTAGTTGCTGAAAACTGTTTGTGTAGTTCTTCTATAGGTGTTTTAGTTAATTCATAATTTGAAAACCTCGTGTATCATTCAGTGTAAACACAAAAGCCTTCAATAATCTAAACTGAGCTGAAGAATTGGAAGTCTAGTATTAACTGAAGTGTTGGGTTCTTTTTCAGGAAGAGAAAATTTCTCTCTGTTGTGTTGCTTGTATTAAATGTATAATTATTGCATGATGTTGTAATAATAAATGTGTTTAACTTCTTCTGAAGGTGAGGGTGGTGAGATCATCTCCACCAAGTTCACAGTTCAAAGCCACATTTCAGGAGTCTTACCAGGTCTATAAACGTTACCAGATGGTTGTTCACAAGGACCCACCTGATAAACCAACTATAAATCAGGTCAGAAGGCCAAATGAATTTTATGTGAAGCCCAGCTTCCCCTCCATTTAATGTATCTTGCGTAGATTCTAGAAGAAACAAATGTGGATTTTATATCCATTTTATACTCAGGAGCATGTAAAACACTGTGACAAATAAAATCAACATTCTGAAAGTGCAAACCTTTGATATCTCTTTGTGAGTGCCGCAGATCTTTGGTCTTAACTGCAGACAGAAGAGTTCAGAAAGTGACGTGGGTATGCTGTTAGTAAGAGCTGGAGGAGATGAGGCTTTTGGAGTTGAACATTGTGGGCCATACAAATACAGATCTCCCAAGAACTAAAGCTGGCCGGACACTTACCCTGATAAGCAGCCTCACTGGCTTTGGTTTGAACGCATCCATGCAGAGGAGCAAGAGTGATCAGGGCCAATGTGTGGATGAAGGAATATCATGCATACAGATTGCTGGTTTAGGGTTCACTGAGGTTGTATAAACCTCTTCACTTTCTATTTAAGCCCTTCAAGAAGTGATCAGTTCACTCTGTCTAAATTACACCTTGTTACTGCTTCCTGTAGTGCCCAGGCAATGTGTAATAGTTACCTGTGTCAGGCATATTGCTCTCAAATCCCACAAAGAAAAAAATTCTGGATTTTGGAGAAAAAGTGGACGTAACAAGAGTATGTAATCCCTAAACTGGGGGCAATGAATGATGGGCCATTGACAATCATACATTTTAGCAGTTCATGGGGTTGTACAATGAAAATAAAAGTTTTGATTTATTTGGTTTTAAAAAAAAAAAGTAGGTTGAGTAAACTGATGCCTTGGAGTGTCCTAGTGTTATAGAATTTTTATTCTTCAATGGAGATACCAACAGTCAGCTTAAGGTTAGTGCCAGTTGCCTTATAAATACACTCACCCCTGCAGGAGGTATTGTTGCTATATTTAAAGTGGAATACTGACTTCAGAGGCTTTGAAGTAGGTAGGAGGGGATCTTTCACTAGCCTTACCTTCAGAAGCATGTTGTCTGGTTATGTGCACTCAAAACAGTATGCTTGTATTTTCCTTGCCCTGAAGGTGAGGTTAGTACCTGTCTCCTTTGAGGACCCACAGTTCCAATCATCCTTCAACCAATCAGCCACTTTATTTGCCAAGTATCAGATGGCTGTACACAAGGACACACCTTCTGAATGTGGCGAAAATGAGGTCAGTTCACTGCATGCACCGTCATGAGACCATATTTACTGGGCAGTCAAGTGGTGGGAAACGGTATCTCCCAGAGTGATTCTGAACATGGAAATCTTGGAGTTTCAGACTGGGAGGGAAACACACAGTGAGCTCCTGTGTTTTTAATAAGCTTCTGTCGTGGGCTCCGGTCCAGGGGAATCTGAACTGAAGAGAGAGGGAACGTGCACCTTTGTAACTAAACAACCAATGTCACCAATAAGTTCAGTAGAGCTGCTGTTTGTACGTGGTTTTTAAAGCGGTTCGGGACTGCTGTTTCTGCTGGATGTGGGATAAGGGTGTGGAAATGCCTTATGGATGACACGTATCTTCCACTTTAAAGTCGTTTCTTACTTCTTTCATGTTTGTCCTTAATTTTATTTTGTTTCACTTAATTTAATACGTTAAGATTTTAAAAATCTGTTTTATTCAAAAAGAGTGCAAAAATACTACCTTTGGCTGGTTGCCTTAGATTCAGTGAGAGTGCATTGTGGATGAATAGCACTACTTCTAAAATTGCAAAAGGTGTTTGCAGGATCCTAATCTGATAAGGTTTAAAACAGAAGAATAGCGGGGTTCTGAACAAGCAGCCGTTCTCTGGCAGATGCCACAACATTTTCATTAGCAGAATTAACAAAGCTGGTACCTCACATCTGTCATCTCTCCGTCCTGAAAACGTAAGCCTTCAGTATTGATAACTCTCTGTCAGAGCTTTCAGTTCTTGGGAGCAGGACCTGCAGAAGTGATACCTAGCAAGCTGTGGCTGCTTTCCAGGTAGAATCATGAAGCCATGTAATCGTTTTTGGCTTTAGTTCAGAAGATGTGAAGGGAGAATTTCTGTAAGATCTCTGTAATGCTGCTGTGAAAGGCCATAAATTTTATTCCACCTTGTTTTGTAAAACAGTAGGACCTATAAGTAGTAGTCTCTGCCCTTAAATACTGACATAGATGCACTTGTGTCCATTTTCTCCTGTGTTGTAATTATCTCAAGAAAGCCTCAGCTTTTTACTGTATTTGTAACAAGCATTACCTGGTCTGATCTGGGACTCCACTTTCCTGCTATCATGAATGTATTTCAGACTGAATTCTTAGATACACCATGCCATTTGGCATGCTTTAGCTCTGAAAATTGTGCTGTTGCAATGACAGGGTGGTAAGAACTTCCTACACGTACTTACTCTTGTTCAGAGTAATGAATTTTTTCACACAATGTTTATGTCATGAGCAGTCAAGGGCAGTATCACAACGGCTGCTTGCGTTCTGTTCTGAATGGCAGCAGGCGCTTGGTTCATCTAATCCCTGTTGGGACAGAGTGCATGGGTTTAATTGATGGCTCTCATCACTCATACAATTTTTTTTTTTTGTAATTAGAATCTGAGGGAGTCTAGAGCAGGAAAGCTGCTCACAAAATGTATTTTGAAGTAGCTTAGAAGCTCTAATGCTGAATCTTTATGGGAGAAGAACTCTTAGGGTCCTTCTAAGAATGGAAGATAAGGTAAAGCTGGTCCAAGTTATTTAGAAGGACAACAGTGGGCAATAGTGAAAGTGCTATTTGAAAGACCTCGATTTTTTTCTTCTTCTTTGTCAGATTTTTTAATATATCGTACAGACATTATGGAGCCAAGTGTTTCTTTAAGTAAAGGTGGAATGAAATTCTGTCCTATGCGCAGGGCTTTTTTCAGTGTACTAACAGGTCTGCTTTGGGTCTGAAACTGGCAAACATCCAGGATTTTTTAGAAATCTGAAATCTAGTTTTTAACCTGTGCGAGCTAATATAATGAACCTGTGTATGGCTGATGAACCTCCGTAGTTGTTGAACCTCTGTTTCAGAGAGTCCTTGCACACGTCTGTATTTGGGAGGTTTCTAGTTTTAGAAAAAGTATTGAATTTTACATTTGGCTGGACGTGTCATATTCAGAAACTTGCCTACATTTAAATTCAGGATCCAGCAAAAATTATAGTGGGACATATTAACAAGTTCATTTGGAATATCCCCTTAAGTTGTTGGCATTGCAATATACTGTCTGCCTGCGTTAGCCAGGCCAGTTTTAATACTAGCCTTGTTACATTAAAATGGAATTTTGGTAATGGATTTATAATTTTGGTGATTATTTGAAAATAACACTAATGGAAAATTATAAAACAGCTCGCAATATTAACGTAAGGTGCACAAACCATGAAGCCGATTATTGCTCAGTGAATGTGCAAGTGGCTCTGCTTGGACTTGCCTTTCCTCCTGACCTCCTTCTATCCTTCGGAATCTCTGATGGAGCCTGTGGCAACGTTGATAAGCTCATGGTTGCCACGTGGCACCTCTGTCTTCGTTTCCTCTCTCACTGCTTCTGTCACTGGTTTTGTCCCTGATCAATAACATCTGGGATTTTTCCATTTTTCATTTTAGAAATACCGTGCGTGCTGTGTTATTAAGGTACCGTTTGAAATAAAGTGTTGGTAAAGCTTCTCTTTTCAAAGCTCAAATATTTGGGAAGCAGAAGACCTCTCTCAGGGGTTTGTTACTCCCGGTTTCGCTGTCAGCTAACCCTTAACAACCCCCTGCGTTCTTCGGTGTGATTTAACTCATGGTCCCTTCACAACCACATCTTGCTGTGCTTTGACAGGGTTTGCGCTTGTCCGTGTGCGACAGAGTAAGAGAAGGTCTCCTGCTGGAGGATGTGCAGGAGTTTATCAACTGCTAAGTGAAATACTGGAGAATAAACCTCCCTTGTAATTAGGGAGACAAACTTCGTCTTCCCAGTAAGGAATGTCTGCAGTCGCCCATAAACAGCGCTTCTGCCTCCCGCTCGGGGAAGTGACCCCACATCCGCTGGGCTGTCTGTTGTAACCCGTGTAGGTCTGTCCAGTCGGCTCAGTGGGTATTTACCAGTGGAAGTGAAACACGAAGGAGCTCTGTGGCTTGTGTAGTTCATCTGATGGTGAAGTTTTTTTGATGAAGTTTATTTCTGATGCGCACGGGGCTGCTAGCTCTGGTTCCAAAGTTGTCAGTTTTAAGCTTAAAGGCTTGCAGGCTGCATGTTCTGTTCATACCGCTGTTCAAACCTAGTCACGTGCAGGTACCAGTTTACCTCAGTAGGTTTAATAAAATAAGGTTCAACTTTCTGGAGCAAAATACGTGAATAAAAACAATGTGCGAATTTTAGTACTTCTACGTGTTTGAAAGCTGCTGGCATTATCCTGCTGCTGGCTGACTTAGTGTCCTCCAGTCTTGTCCGTGGCTGTCTGCCGTTGTCCATTTCTGTATCTCCTTCAAAAATGTATTTGGGCTTGTTGGCCCCTTTACTCCTCCACTCAGTAACTAAATTTTTCTTCTCATTTGCCACTGGTGGTTTGAAGAGGGTGGTTCCCTTCGCTTCTGGCAGTGTTCCCCAGCACAGCTTGCATTGATACAATGCTATCTAGTTTTTATTTCTGAAACGCTTTTCTTCTTGTAACTTAATCTTTACACAAATGTTTCTTGTACAAAAACTGAACTATGCTATCTTCAGTAACTCCTCGCATGCTGTCTGCATTTAACTTTGGCCAGCCATACCCTGCTGAATATTTTGGCTATCAAACAAAACGGTATTTTGTCCCTTGTGTTAGTTTCAGCCTTACTTCCAAAAAAACACATTTTACTTGTTTAACTGCTCTGATAATCTTGTGTAAGGCATTGAATAACTTATGGTAGAGCAGGATCTTGTAATTTCAGTGCTTTGGTAAAAAGTGTTATTTGTTTATTCTTTATCTTGAGTCATGCGTAGCCCAAGGTGGTTTTTGGATGCTGTCCTGGCAGAATGCAGGTGCTTGACAATGATCCTGTGCAGACTTAGAGTCTGCCACGCCATACTAACTGCCTTGTGAGTAAGGTCAGGATTGCATCATGCTGCGGATGTTGCTGCTAACATGTTTACAGCCACTGTTGCTATAAATTCTGAGCCATAAGTCTGTATTTACATGCACTAGGTAGGGTTTGCTGCCTTCACGTTGAGTATCGCAGGGTTTGTGTGTGCAAAGAGCAGCATGGGTGAGTGCATCAGCCTGAACGCAGCTGAGCGTAACACTGCAGGTTGAGGTTTTGCTGGAGAGATGTGGTACTGATTCCTGACGGATCCAATGGCTTCTGCCTGCGCTAACCAAAGCAGCAGAGGAATGGGACGGTGGCACTGGAGCTGCTCCCAGTCCCAGCGTCGTGTTGCCCCGAGGTGAGGGAACGGAGGCATCACCGCGATCTGCAGTGCTGCTTCTGCTACTGAGCGGCGAACAAGGTCAGGTAGTAATATGCCAGGAGCGGTCTGGGGGATCTCCTTGCTTCTGTAATCAGAAGTAATTCAGCTTGTGAGTGAATTTTTCTCAAATCTTTTTTTTTTTTGTCTTGACGTAAAAGCTGCAACTATTTTCTGCATAGGCCTTTCAGGGGTGGATCATCCCCTCTTGACTTTGGCCTCAAAACCACCGTGCTCATGCCAGTGAAATTTATGTGAACGAGAGTACTAATTGTCATTAAATACAGACTAAATCCAATTTTATTCTGTTCTTGTAATGTGAGTAGGAGAAAAATTCATTTTATTTATGTTTTCAAATAATTGGAGCAGGGATCGTGGAGGTATGATTCTATCACTTACCACCAATTCTTATTTCAATGGCTGTTTGCAGATTTGAATGTACAGTGTTCCAGGCAGATTTTGGTCCAAATTCCTTGCTAGCACTCCAGGTGCAGCCACATACCCCACTCTGTGTGATGCGCTGTGCTGTGCGGTGCTCTGCCCTTCTGCTGATACCTGATTTTGGCCACTTAAAGAAAATGTATGGATTAATGTACCAAAAATGCGTTTCTTGGTATTTAAGTGGTAGATGCAGATGTGGAACCCTCTGGCTCCAGAGGCAAAGTTTGTAAACAGAATGAATAAAGTGAAAGCTTTTCTTTTTGGTGCTTCCATGCCAGGAAGGAGATGTGTGATCCCAATGATGTAATCGTTAGCTTATATGGACAGAATAGGGGATGCCTCTAGCAGTTCTTGCATTTCTGACACAATCTTGCCCTCCTTAAAATCCTTGAAGTATAGAAGTCATCAGCATAATGTGTACTTTATATAATATCTATGTATTATATTTCTTTGTCTATGTTCATTTCTTGCACTAAAAAAAAAAGTCTGTAATTCCAAATGGAGTTTTCAATGATATGTTGCATATAAAAATATGAAATTAAGCATTTTTTTTCTTCCTGCCTCGTCTCTAGTGAACCTAATGGTTGTTATGGGTGGTTTAATACAATCTGCCTAGTTCATTAATGTGAATTTCTGTTTTTAAGTCTTTTTACAGTGGTCTTCGTCTTTAAGAAACAGGGCTGAAGTGTAACCAAAACAAGCTATGTGGCAGCAACACAAGTTGGAAAACATTTCCATAAATAATCGTAAAAACCTACAGTAGTTTCCAGAAAGAGCCAGAGAGAACACTTTATTGCTGTTTAGACCTACTGAAACAAGCATTTTATTTAACTTTTCAGGGGTGTTTTATAATGACAAGCTTGTAGAAAAATAGTATGTGGCTCGGCTCCCTCTGCAAAGCTAGCTGGACCCTCTCTTTACTTTGTGCTTAACTAAATATTTGTCTTGCAAGAAAAGAATTTAACAACACACAAAAGATACGCTGTTTGAAAAGGTGCAAAAAATTACTGAAATAGCTATCTTTTTTTTTCTTTTTTTTTTCCCCCCCAAGTTTCTTTAATTGCCTCCCAGAAATACACTTGAACTAATACAGGAAACGGAGCACGGAGCGTAGGAAATGCCAAGGAGCACATCCTGATCGATCCAGACGTTGGTACCAGCAGGCAGATCCAGACTTTTAGGTCTCTCTAACCTAGTTTTGTATTTCTTTTGGTGGTGAGAGAATGCTCAAAAGAAAAACCAAGCCCTCATGTGAAGCCCTCATGGTTACTGTGAACCTCCTTGGCTTGCCCAGGCAGCAGCGCGTTCTTGTAACGCTCCTGAATGAGCTCGCTGGGGTCGGTGGTGGCGGTCCCCCTGCAGTCTGGGGCTCTGATGATGCTGACGTACAGGCCTGGAGCTATGGTGTGTCTGCCCCATTCTCTGCGTGCTTGTGTGGCCTCGCGACTGCAGAGCTGTGGATCCATGGGTTTTATTCTTTGCATGCCTAGAAGAGCCGACAACGTCAGGTGTCCAATTAGTTAAGCAACGTGCTGATACCATTTCAGTTTAGATTTTTTTTTTTTTGCATCCCAGATTGTGTTGTTTTTCCTGATTTTGACCCAGAGTTATTTATGTAAACGCTTCACTTTAAGACTGATGGATCGCCGTTATTCTGAGAATGAATTTCCTTTCAGCAGGCAAAGCCACACTGATCTTTGTCACTGCAAAATGAATTGAAACCAAAATTCTGAAATGTAGTGGTTTGCTTCATTAGGTGGATTCTTGCTCTGAAAACTACACTGAAGACATGCATTGAACTTTAAATCCTCTCTTTTCTTATTTACTGTTTCTTGAAGGCTTTTTCTTCAACGTGGCTGTCTCTGTATTTTGTTAGCATTCCTGTATGTTTGTGATTTGCCGTTGAAAATGGCAAATAGATCAGTCCCAAGAGCGAGTGTTTGATTTCTCTGTCAACACAGGTCTGTGATGGTGTTTCCTATTCCAGGGTTGGTGGGATAGCTTGGCATCATCTTTCTTCTAAACTTGCTAGATTGTCCCATTTTCTGTATTTTTACAGAATACAAAATGTTACAGGATTTTGTTCATACTGAGTTTTTTTTTAATCCAACGGTGTGTTAGTTTTGTCACTCTACAAGTGAAGATGAACAAGGAGAGTTAATGTTTGACAGCAAAAACGTATTTATTTTGAACTTGTAAGTTACCGAGCTACCAGGTGAAACCCATGCTGAGTTAGCATCCAAAGCACCCGAATAGCTTCCCCCACTTGTCCAATGTTCTGGTTTTATTACAGCTTTTTAAAGGTGTGCATGTGCTTTTACTCACACAGTTATCTTTCTGCCTTTCTGGCCTCCCCCTGTGTTTTAATTCTTAGTGTCTTTTCCTCTTCCTTTCATTACTTATGTTTGAATTTATTTCATGTTGTTCTGGTCATGGTGATGGCTTCTTTATGGCACCTGTAATGAATTTGCACCAAAGAAAGAGTATGATGGATTTTGTATGTATAGTTTTTAAAAGACTGAAGCTTATGTAATTCAGTTTGAAATTAAAATTAGAGAAGTATGTCTTTGTGAAAGGAATTCCAGTTCTGCCTGTGTGACAGGTTGATTTATTTTACATAAACACCAGCTTTTGACTGTGCTTCTTTCATGGTTCATTGAATCATTTTTGAGTTGTGTGCATAATAACCCTGCAGTAATAAAATGAGTTTGTTACTTTAGAAAATGAATCTCATGTTTACTTTAGTTTAGATACGTGTGTGGACAAGGTATTCTGCTGGGTTACGATGAATGCTGTGGATTTGGGGGTGGGAGGGGACGGTAGGGTTTGAGAAGAGAACAGCACAGGTTAGTGCATGTAAAATATTTGTTACTTTCCAACTCTTTATGTCAATGAAATTCTTCCTCATAAAATGAACATTTTCTGAAGTGACTTCTAGATAAGATTCACAATCTTCTGAAGCTTCCTAGTGCTTGGTTAAGAAAATGATCTGACCTGAGAACTTTAGCAAGTATAAAGAGATGAAATAATCTGCAGTAAAGCTTGCAGTGTCTTATTCCCCAACACTGTGGTACACAATCAAGTGCAGCAAATTTTTTTTCTAGCCACTACTGGAGACACTTGCAAGCAGAAGTTCTGCTTGGAACACTTGGAACATCCCCCCCACCCCAAAGTAGGGCCTGGAGAATCGATAAAGCTATTTGAAAAGTGTCGTTGGCTCAGTTTTCTCACCCATAGGGTTTAACTTTGCACTATGAAGCTAAAGTTACAGATTAAGAGCTATTGGGGGTCTTCTGACATCAAAATTAATAACACATGGTTTATTCTTCTGGTGCCTGCACATTCTAAAGTTGTTGGCTGTAGTGACTGATGCATGAGCAGTGGAGGAATTTGTAAATCTCTGTTCTTTTTTTTTATGGGAACATAACTCAGTAATTCAAATTTTGAATTACCTTTTTTCTCCTCAAGTATTGTCTGTGTCTTTTCCCCTCTTGCTCTGTGTCCCTATCCACCAAATCAATAAAAATTCTGGAACGGAATTAAGATACCACAGCCGTTCATTTTTCTAAGCTCAGTAGTTTAAAGTATCCAGCACTCAGGTGATGAGTACATTTGAAATGGCTGATCGTGGGAAATGCACATTACCCTTGTCTTCAGTAGCAGCTTGATAGAAATTCAGGGTTCATCCCAAAGGTACATGTCCAGAAGTTTATTCTTTATTCACGGATCAGCTAGAATATTGCTGTGTGTTTGAAGGAGAAAATACATGAGGTCTGACTTCTGCAAGGTCCTGATTCTTTGAGCATCAGCACTGGAATGCTTTTCAGTGCATCTTAGAGAAGGCTGAGGTTCAGTGTTCACTTTGAGCTACAAGGAGAATGGTCCAGTGAATGTTTGCAGATCCATATATCTAGCATAGGCTGCAATTTTATTTCTGAATTCTGATTTATAGCATTTTGTGGAGAAAAAAGAAAGTTTTAATTACTTAAGCAGCATGTGGGACTTGGTCCTAAGTCAGCAAGTTGTAGTATTGGCTCTTCTTAGGGCTGCCTGCCCAGGGAAAGATGGCGTACAGACACACACACACGGGATGGCTGAGGCTGGCAGGGACCTCTGGGTCCCTCTGGTCCCCCCCTGCCCCAGCAGGACACCCAGCGCAGGGTGCCCAGGGCCCACATCCAGGTGGGTGTGGGGATCTCCAAGGAGGAGACTCCACAGCATCTCGGGTCCCTGTGCCAGGGCTCCAGCACCCACACAGCAGAGCAGTGCTGCCTGGTGGTCAGATGTTTTGCAAGCAATCGCATGCCATTGTGTGCACCTCCCTTTAAGAAAAAACTCTTCTCTTCTTTAGCTGAGAAATTCATAGGATTCTTGACCAAAAAATCTCGTCAATAATTATTTTTTTGGGGGTATCCTTACATTCTTTCTGTCAAATTTCAAATTTTCATTCTGTTATTCTTTCAAAAGTTTGTTTTTTGCAGTTTGGTAACCACTGACTTACTAAATCATTCAGCTTATTACAGGAGTTAAGCTGTGTAACGCAGACTGGCTTTTTAACAGAGTAATGTTTTGGGGTTAAATACATACCAGAACTGTGGCAGATCTTTTAATATGTTTTATGTGGAATCTACCAATAAGGAAGTATTAGTATCAAATAAGTAAATGATGGTAAATAAATAGCTATTATATTTTACTACTCTTAAGATCTTGAACAAGCTCCAGGTCATTAAAAACTTGCCTTTTTGTTTGATTATCTGCAGCACATCATTTCGTATTGAGTAAAGAATTTGGTCTTCAAAATGCTTGCACTTTCAGAAGTTGATTTTATTTTATTTTTTTTCCCTCCCTTACTCTTCTTTAGACTTGAACAGGCTTGCTGGTGACTGTGATCGCAAATATGCTTAATTAGTTTGTATTGAGAGATACGATGGCCCTAAGCACCTTCCTTTAGTGATGGGGCAGGCACCAATGGAGCTGTCGGCAAGGGCTCCCTGTTGCAGGATGTCACATAGAAAGGGAATGTATAATTTAGAATAAAAGACAGATCTGTATTACGGTAGGGTGGTAATTCTCTCACATCCCATTTTCAAAAATCTTCTAATTTATAGAAGTTAAGTGCTTTAGATAATTAGTTATTACTTTTGTCTGTGCTTGTGAACAAAATAGAAAGTGAGAATTTGTTTGGAAATTTTGTTTCAACCCCTAGAATCTGTTGATGTTTTTCAAATATGTGGTTTTGAAAGCATGTGTTTGAGTGTTAACGTATCCTGAGGTACTACTAACGCTTTTCTTGTTTTTCTTCTTTGCATATTGGGACTCTCTTCTGGGACACACATTTTTGATGAATCAACCATGATGCAGTTCACACGATTCCTCTGTGATTCTCCTCTGGAGGTATGCATTAATTCTAAATGAAAGTTAAGAAATCATAGACTCATAGAATGGCTTGGGTTGGAAGGGACCTCAAAGATCATCTAGTTCCAACCCGCGTGCTGTGGACAGGGTTGCCAACCACTAGCTCACTAGATCAAACTGCCCAGGAACCCATCCAGCCTGGCCTTGGACACAGCCAGGGATGGAATGAATGCGTTCTTTCCTTTTCCCTTTTTGTAGGCACTACAGCTTTATGGGTGTAGGTGGTACAGAAGGGTGTGACATTATTTCTATCATCACCAGCCAGTAAGGAAGATAACACTGAATTTGCAAAGGAGTCTTAGGAGCTGGATGATGAGCTACCACTCAATTTCATATCACTGCATAAAAAAAAGGCAGAAAGTTCTGTGTTCTTGATTTATTTCTATTAAAGAAAAGAATAAATCACTAAATAATTTATTGACCTTGTGTTTGACTACAGTCAGAGGTAAAAGTTGAGGAGAGATAGTGCTGCTTCTTTTCCAGTACGCAGACTGTCGGGGATTTGCTGCACTGTCTTTCTTGTTAGTCTTAAAGAGCTCAGTGCCGCATGACTGTAATGAAATTGTCGGGTTATAGTCATTACGCCAGTAACGTGATATGTCGCAGTTTGAATGAATCCATGTGTGCAGAGTTTGTTGCTTTTCTCTGCTGAGTCTGCTGGCCTTTGCATTCCTGAAAGCTGAAGAGTAATAGAGCTCATTAGACTTTATAGGAAAAGGGCTTTTATCACCTCGTCAACCCAGGCAGCAGACTGCCATTATATTCTTAATTTTGTATGGCTTCGTAGATGTTGATGCACACTTCCCTGCCAGGTTTATACCGCTATTGTTTCTTACTGACACTTTTTATTGACATTTCGAAGCTTGAATCAAATTTTGTGTGGCACCACTACAGATGTCTTCAATTAGATGAAGTTAAATAAAAGGGGTTGCATATCAGAGGCCAAGGGATTCTTGGAATTCTTTATTCTGAAGCAGTTGCCACAAGGAAATCTAGTAGTGTGCAGTCTGTTTACTCTTTTGAAACAAAAATAATTTAAAATCAAATTTAAACCATACATGATTTCAATTTGTAATTTTTCTGGATTTTTAATACCTTTAATAGTATCAACACCCAAATCCTTCATGTCTATTTTTTATTTCTTCCTTTTATGACTGTGTTTAGTTTCAGTTTTGGCTATGGGCTCTGGCACGAAAAATGAATAGTTTAAAAAACAATACGGTACGTAGTAGCAGAAAACTAGGCAATTTTCTAGCAGTAAACAGGGTACAGTAGGGAGCTGATTTGTTGTTTTGTTGAGTGTTCCTTTCCTCTTAGAAGCTACATCTGGACATTTGCCGTTTTACTGCAGCTGCTCAGCATGGGAGAATGGCTTACCGTGGAGCTCATAGAACCACAGGATGGTTTGGGTTGGAAGGGGCCTTAAAGCCCATCCATTTCCAACCGTGGGCTGGATGCTGCCCCCCAGATCAGGCTGCCCAGGGCCCACCCAGCCTGGCCTCGAGCACCTTGCAGGGCTCCCCACAAAAAAGCTGTGGCTTTGTACCCTGGTGCTGCCTACGTGAGTCTTTATGGAAAGAGGGCGCAGGAGGATCAGAGCTGACCAGGATGGATTCTTAGGTTTTGCTGAACAGTGAGTTAGGGGTGTGTTTGGGGCCAGTGGCTGTAACACGTCGATGTCACCTCTGCAGTTGTCCCTTCAGAGCTGTTTCGCATTGTCTTGATGCAATGGCTGGAATGAGCTTAATACTCAGATGCACCACAGCACTATGCAATCCAATGAGGATTTTTTTTTTCTGTTTTCAAATCCTTCTCAAGTCACTTTTTAAAAGTCTTCTTCCATTTTGACTGATGCTAAGCATTCGATTGATTATTTGATTATTTACTGAGAAGACTCTGGCTCCCTTATCTTTATTCCCTCCTGTCAAGTATTCATATATATTGATAAAACCTTCTCCCAAGTTGCCTGATTTTGATGCTGAAGGGTCTCAGTCTCTCCTCATATGTCAGATGCTCCAGTCCCTTCATCATTTTTATGGTCCTTCACAAGACTCGCCCCAGTAAGTCTGTATTTCCCTGCACTGGGGAGCCCAGAACTGGACCCAGCACTCCAGGTGCATCCTCACCAGTGCTGCTTACAGTGGGAAGCAGGCAACAGAGGCAGAGCTATTTCCCTGGAGCTGCTGGCAGTGCTCTGGTGTTGGGTACTGTTTTGCTTCAAGGGTGCATTGCTGCCTGCTTTTATTTTTTTTTCTTATTTTCCCTCTTTTTTTTTTTTTTTTGATGGAAATTTGTAGTGCTACCTCTCTGCTGACACAGACTATATTTGTAGGCTGCTTTCACAGATCTCTGCTAATCCCTGATGAAGGGAGGACACAGCAGTGAGCAGGAAATATATTGCTAACCAAAAGAGAGAGAAATCTACCACAGGGCTGGTTTTGTGTATGCGCCTTTGGACAAAGAACTGCTGGAATTAATCACTTCATGTCTCCAGCAAATAATTTCCATAAGCATGTAGAAATCAAGAGTTTCTTGTTTTTTCTTTTTTTTTCTTTGTGTAAGGTAGCATGGATTTCATGTTTTATTCCTTCTTCCATCCACAGCAGAAGGTAGGAAATTTCATGAAACAATCCCGAGAGAAATGATCATGCAGTTATCAGGGTCAGGGCGCGTTTTTGTTCGCAGACTGTGCAGTGCCTTCTGCAGTTACACATCAGTCTAGCATGGGAGTTAACAACTGCAATTTCTGTATTAATAATAACAGTAGAACGTCTTATAAGTTAAGACCAATGTGCTTTGAAGAAAATTGCGCACTCTCACCATCACTGGTTTCATTATGAACACTTATTAAATTGTACTAATTTGGGCAACATGTAATGCCAGATTAAATATTTAAATGTTAACAATGCATTAAAAATTATGAGCAATCACATGCTTATGAAGAAAATGTGAGGCAGAAATAACTATGAAAACGGTGAGTTCTTAATAGTTCCTAAACATAACACGTTTAATTGTGCTTTGACTCTTATAGCCTCAGATTTAGTTTGAGTTTTACTGTTTGGTCCTTTAATATAACTTATTGAATGAATATATACAAAACACAGTTAATTTGAAAATTTTCCATTTCTTTTTTTATATGTGTTCAGTAGAATACTGGGGTTTTTGTTTAAGAAGATGTGGAAGCGCCTATCATTTGAACATTATTGTGTAAGGGAGTAAGAAAATATTATTTTTGATCTCACTCTCTTTCCATGTAGCATCTCTGCCATTACATTAATTGATTCATTACTCAGAGAAATGATTCTCAGTGGCAGGAGCAGCTCATGTATTTGTAGTATGAAGGTTAAGCTGTGTTACTTTGTGTTGATGAGAGCCTCCCTCTCTGGCACGGCTCAGCTGCTGGATGTCCCGTGTATATTTTACGTAGCCTTTGACAAACATGGTCCCGTGTGGCCCTATCAGTAATGGGAAGTGGTGTAGCCTGCTCCAGGAGAGGGCTCCGTGTGCTAGACGTGTTACACGCCCAGTGGTATGTGAGAAATCAAGGTAAAGGAGCCAAGTATTCATGGAGAAATTGGAGAAAATATAATACTTGCAAATGTTACAAAGGATTATATTGTATGAAAACTTTTCTAGGAGGAGGAAAATGTTGTGCTTTTAAAAAATGTTATGTACTTAATGTAATGGAGATCCCTGAACATTTTGCCTGAAATGAGTACCGTGCTTGTAATCCTTGTTAAAGAACACAGCCCCTTTTATGTTCATAAATTTCTTTATAATTGAATTAGTGGAATAATGGTGTAGTTCATGCCTTACTAAAAGTTCTTAACTGGTGCTGATACTCCAGTTGGCAGATGTCTGTGACTGCACACGTTCTGTGCCATTCTGAGGTAGGGCTTCTGCACACACAACAGTCTTTAACCATAGAAGACTTTGCTCTGTGTTGTTTTAGTCGATTTTTTGAAACATTCATTAAATCCTATGTGATGAATTTTTGACAAAGAAATGAAATCTGTTTTATCTGGTACTTGTTTAAGCACGTTTAACCCCTTGGTTTTGTTCCTTTTTTTCTGTCTCCTGCTGCACCCCGGTAGTTGAGAACAGAACTTAACCTGGTCTCTTAGGGTTACCCTTACTGAAAATCTTTTTTCCACAGCTCAGCTTCAAAATTGTAGTACTGACCATGTGAGTTCATTTGGCCCTACTGAAAAGTGGAGGATATTGTATGAAACCATGACTACCATAAGTAGGCTTTTCCTAAATGAAAAGAACTCAAGCTTGATATGTCAGTATCCTACTCTAATATTCTCATATACTGCAGATTTAGCTCTCAAACATTTGATCATTTCACTTTTATAGTATCTTTGTCTACATATCTAGATTTATGCTATATGATTGTATAAAGAATGCAAACATTTTATTATACAGCTTTCATTTTGGGACTTATTGGTTGGGTAAGTCGGTTGAAACGATTTCTGTTCATGTGATTGATTTCTCTTGACACACATTGTAACAATTAGAATAACTTCTCCTGCCCATCATCTTTTCAGTCTATGCTACTGTATCAAAATACTTGATTAAACCCACCTTCTGCTGTTGTAATGCAAAACAGTTGGTAATAGCAGGTAATATTGTCAGATTTATTGAGTGAGAAGCTGCTTTTGGAAGATCTGGCAATACAGTGAAAAGCATGACTAGATGGATAATTAAGTTGAACACTGTGGAATTCAGGATTAAAATAAATTTGACGTTGGAGAAAATGACATGCCAAAGTTGGTTGTGCAATACAATTTAAATTAGGAGATCATTTTCTTTGTAATTTGAGGCATCAGTTTCTGGGTTAGGCCTTTACCCAGTGTGGAAGTGTACTTCGCTGCTCCTTGTGGGCTGACAGCACAAAGCTCCCCAAGCTCAGTGGCAGCAAAGAGTTCCAGGTTCTTAGATAAAAATTCTTTAGTTGGTCGTAAAGTGAACCCTACATGGTGAGCCGATTAGTGCTTTTTATAAGCACTGTTCTCAAACAACCTCAGTGGCCTCGCTGGGGAACTGAACTTCTGTGGCCAGAGGGCCTCCGGTGCTTGGGGAGCCGTCCAACGCCTTGCTCCCACGTAACCCCTGCTGTGCTGCGCCAGTGGATTGTGTAGATTTTGGGTTTCATTGTTTTGTTTTCTTAGTACAAACACCGCCTTTATTGGCGCAGAGGAGGCTGAGGGGAGGCCTCATGGCGGCCTACAGCCCACGGTTTTCTCACAGTATTTACTTTTCTTTTAAAATCCTGTCTGAAATTATTTTTATCCTGGGAGTCTTCCAGTCTGGTAATTCTATCCATTGCTCCTCAGGCAGAGAATCCACCAAATGGACCAGAATGTGGCTATGGTTCCTTCCACCAGCAGTACTGGCTGGATGGGAAGATAATTGCTGTGGGTGTCATTGATATCCTGCCCTACTGCGTGTCCTCCGTCTACCTGTACTATGATCCAGACTACTCCTTCTTGTCTTTGGGAGTCTACTCTGCATTACGGTAAGGGGTATTTTTGTTATCCAGTTAGACATAATAGTAAGAATTGATACTTGTTCCTAAATTTGAGCTTTTATTTACAGTCTAAACATACACTGCTAATGCTATCTCTAGTGAAACGTTATTATTTTTTTAATTCTCTACAGTTGGATGCATTCCAAAATATATTTTTAATTTTCATCCTTAAATAGGGATGTATCTTTCTACTTAGCTAAATAATTTACAGATAATAAAGCCCCAAAACCTCAGAAATGAAATACCTAGTTTTTATTCACCAGAAAATAATTTAGTATTGCATGGTTTCAGCAGAAAGAAACCCTCTTTTTTGTTTGAATAGAAATAATTTTGACTTTTTTCTTAATTTAGTCACCAAATGAAATTAATTACATTTATACTTGTGTACACAGTGAGATCTTAAAAACTGTCTTCTGAATTAGTAGTCTCCCACTATACTAGCGCTAAGTATGTTTTCAGGTATGTTAATCTCGTTATCCTTGTCTTTAGAAGGCCTGACAGACAGAATAATCCCATGAATTTTAAAGCCTTAACTATCAACCTAGTCCTCGTATCCACAAAACAGCAGGAAAAATCTTTGCACTGTGAATAAGATTTTTATGCTAAATTGCAAGTGACTTTTTCTCTCATACACTTTTATAATTACATTATTATTATAATTTTTATGTATTTCAACTTTTTTTTTTTTTTTTGGCCTCTTTATTTATACAAAATAAACTGTTCACAGATGAGTAGCAGCATTCCCAGTAAGATCCTCATGAAGCAGCTGGGTTTGGACCTTGTGCCAGACCTGTCTATTTTCAAGTTTCTGTAGATCTGAAAAGTTCTAGGAAAAGCTTTTACTTGCTCAGATTTGCACTACACTGTTTCAGGTACTGTTATATGGGATACCTTTGTGAGATCCAGCACTCTTTTTTTTTCTCCAGGGCATCCAGTTTTGAGTGCGTCTTCTCTATATGTGGGAACTTTGTGGCTGCTGTTTAGTTTTACCCATCAGGATCAGTAAATGGCATGACTTTTGAAACAAAGAACAAATGTTATTTTTAGGAAGTCTCTTCTTATCGCAGTTACTTCATATTCTTTTTCAGTAACTAATAAACCGGAGAATTCCATGTCTCAGAATTTTAATCACTCAATCTGTTTGGGCTTTCTCTCACTAAGATCACTGTTAAGTTACAGACCTCAGTCTAGAGGTTTATTGCTGCTGAAATGAGGTGCTGGAATCACTCCTCTCCATATCTACTGTGTGCTGGGCTTCCAGCAGTCATATGTCCGACCAGTTCAGTTTACTGAGCAGCAGACTGCTTTGGCAACCTGGTTAGTGAGCTGAGCTGGTTCAGTGAAAAACCTGTTAGCACCAGAGCTGGTGCAAGAGCTATGGTGGAGCCGTGCAGCTGGGAATGGCTGGACAGAGAGAGCAGGACCTCACACTCTCTGGTAGGCTTTTAGCTCAGTTAAGTCCCAAAGAGCAGTTTCTCTAAGGACTGCTTTCCTGTTGGCTTTCCCACCTCATTCTAGAGTTGTTCCTAATGATGGAGAAACTTCAGAATCATAGAGTTTAGGTAGGAAAGGACCTCTGGATGTCATCTGGCCAGTTCCAGCTCAGATCAGGGGTAACTTCCAGGTTGCTGTGAGCGTTAATGTAACTGCTGGTGCAGCATCTCTGTTGGTCCATGGCTAAAAGAGTTGTCATTTTTCTGAGGCAGTCAGTGACACTGGCAATGTAATAAAACTAATCAGACTTAACAGGTAGAAAAATGTTGGAATGACTATGGTTTAGAAGTGACTTTTTTTTCTGCTGCTGGTCTAGATTTTATTACAAATGCTAGATACTTAAAATTAGACTTTTTTTAAACACAAGTTGCCAGAAACAACTTCTAAGAGTTGTTTTTTAGTATCTGTATGTATCACATTACCTTATGTAATAATGGACTGACATAATCCATGCTTATGAATTCTTGAAATGATTTTAAATTTTCTGCATAATAAATTTAAAACTATGTCAGTGCAACATGCTTGCATGGCTCAACTAGAGAAAAAGCACCTTATAAATTCTGCTGCATTCAAGGCAATAAAAATGAGTTCCCAACAGGCTTAGAGGGGAACCAGCCTTGTTCTCTTCTCAAAAAGGGAGGGGGGGAACCTTGAGAGTTAGGGAGGATTTAAGAAATTGCAAAGGAATCTGATACCTTAAAAGCTGTTGCCAATTTTACTCTGAGGAGGTTAAACTGCCCTGCAACGCTGTCACTTCCACTTCATGCTATTCTGAGAATTTTTGCTGCTGAGTCGTAGAAAGGATGGGATTTGAACATCTTTTGAAATATGTAGGCATCTAAGTAACAAATGAGGGGAGACGAAGCTACCTGTGATATACCAGTCTTAGAAAGGGCTGGGGGGGAAAGCTGGGCAGGACATACTGAGTGATTCTTGCGGTTACTTGCGGGAAAATGTTAAACCTTCCCCTGCTACCTAAAATTGTTAGTAGTAGATAATCATAGTGTTCATAATCTACCTTTTGTATACTTCGATTACTTCAAATACTTCAACTACTTTTGGAATTGGGTTATGTAGCACTGAAATGCTGAGTCTTAGTTTTGTACTGATGAAATGAGCGTATGCATTGCTCGCTGGTTGCGTGCTCTTGCCAAGTGTTAAAAGCCGTTATAGTTCCTTAAATATGTGTCTTAACTGAAAGCTTTACAAAAAACATAATTGCAAGTTTGCGACCCCTTTTCCAGGGCAATGATTTAGGCAGAAAAAAATTCAGGTAGGTGCGAGCCGTGCAATGCAGTGACACCTCCTTGCTGCTGCCAGGTTAGCAAGTTGGAAGGAGAGCTCTCTCCTGTGTTGAGTCTGAGCCTGGGCTGGAGCCCTGGCAGGGAGCACCACACACCCCTCCCTCCTGTGCAGGGTACCACTTCCCACCTGGTTTTGGGAACCTGTAGGCTTGCGTATAGACAGCTGGTCAGTGAGCTAGGGAGCAAGGAGTCTGGAAAGCAGCTGCAGTTGTTCTCCATGAAGTGCTTTACCTGGGGAGGTGGGAGAACGAGGAAAGAGAAGGGTGCACAGGTCGTTCCCCCAGTAACACTGACCCTGCCTGGAGTGGCTGGGCTGCCACTCACCTGAGGGTACCTGCCATGGTTCTAAGCAAGCTGGCATTGGTAGCGTGCATTCATTTGCTGTGCTCTCCAGCAAGCTTACGGCAGCTCTGTTGCCTGCTGTAGGACTGCTGCTGCAGCCCAGCCTCATTGCCTTGCAGTAATCTGTTGTATTTACCTGGATTTTCAGACAGGAGGTAACTTCCAGACATTTTCCTTTTTCAGCAGATGTATATGGTACAGAATTGCAGTGTATCATGATGGTCTCAGCAAACTACATGCAACTGAAATGTTAGGTTTTCAGCACACTTAAACATCCTCATTACTAACTTGATTTTGGAATGATTAAGAAAACCCAAACAAAATAGCATTTGTACATGCTTCCTGTAGGCACATGCTCATCATCCTTTTATTCCTTTAAAACTGAAAGAACCAGCATCCATGTTCTATCAAATTTGGTACAAATGTGAACTGCAAAGTTATGAATACTGTAAAAATGAGTGTTGCAGTAGAAACACTGGCAGAATCATTTAAAAAATGCTACCTTCCTCTTGCTAGTGAAATAAAAAAACAAGCTTATTTTGGAATACATTGACACTTGTCTTTCAGAATAAATGAGAAAATCATACAAACAAACATGAGATAAGCGAAAAATAGCTGTTGTTGCATGAGGACGGATGTTTTTACATGTAAATTGCTAGAATGCAAAGAACAGAACAAACAAGAGACTTATCCTTGAAGCTTGTTTTTTAAAACTACTCTGATGTTTTCCTGAGCTACAGTCTGTGTACAATAGCTGGGTCAGATTTCTGTAGAATTCCAGTGTGCATGAATATTAACAGGAAACCTGTTAAATAGAGGCTTTTAGGCACTTTCTCTTTGAATTTCAAGTCAGTCACATGGCAGGGCAAAACACACAAATGAAAGTGTTTTTAAGCCTTACAGGATGTTTTGCATTGTGTTGATTGTTTTTTGTTTGTTTTTTAAAGCATTAATTTTGGGTTTATTATCTTCATTGTTTGTTTGATAGAAATCTAGTTCTTCAAATAAGTCAAAAGCCAGGTAGTTGTAGAGCATTTCTTTTAATGATAAAATAAATGTAGGCATTGTATTCATAAATAATTAGTCCTTCTTTTTTTCTTTCCTAGGGAAATTGCTTTTACTAGGCAACTTCATGAAAAAGCTCCTGATCTCTGTTTTTATTATATGGGTTTCTACATTCATTCATGCCCCAAAATGAGATACAAGGTAAAGTGTGTGTTTTTATTTCCTTAGTATACAATTATTCAAAGCATTTGACAGTTTTCACAGTAATATTTTTGTATTATAATATTTTTGTAATTGTCATTTTGGATTTCCATGTATACTATATGTGGTGAAATTTGAATGTTGGTTACTATTTAACTTGGCTTTTTTAAAGTTTAGCTGCATGTGGTATTTATTACAAGCTGGCTTAAGAGCTGCTCACATGGAGAGGTTTTCAAGGCTGTCAGATAATAGTTTGTCATTTGGTTACCTGGGTGTCTCATGTTTACAGTATATCTGGCAACAGACTAAAATTCTCCTTTTGTTAGGTTTGATTGAGTATTTGTGGAACTGTTGCTTAGTGACTATAGGCAGAGATAGTGTGACTTCCTGGTCTTGACTATATTTGTGTTCCTCTTTTTTTTTTTTTTCTTTTTTGGAGATGGGGGCCTTGCTCAAACCTGTGAGAAGCCAAGTTATTAGAAATTTTGGATGGAGTAGCAGAAAGGGTCAGGAGAATCCACAGAACGCTTGGCATAGCCGGTCTGTCACCAGCCCTCCTTTGTAATCCCCGTTAGCCTCCCTTTGTCTAGGCCTAAGTGCCTAAGGATCCATCTCTTCTGTGTTGTTTAGATTCCAGCAGTGAAAAGGTATCATTGCGTTTTGAATATCACTGTACAATTTCAGAATACTGAAAACTGATGGAAATTTCCTGAACATTTACAAATAACAATGTATGTTAGTAAGATGGAAATGCATGAGGCTAATGAAATCTATAGTAAGAGTTGCGCTGTTTTCTTTTTTCATGCCCAAAGTGTACTAAACACCTGTTTTGTTTTTTTTTTAAGCTTGTTTTCAAATAGCCAAAAAACAGTGATGCTCATTGAAGTGATGGTTGTGAAGGAAAAGCCAGTTCAGCTCTTTTGTGGCCTGTGCCATAGGTGACCATGGTAATTCTTCTGAAAGTAACAGATCCCCTCACTGTCCTTTTGTCAGAAGGTGTTTGCCTCATCATTGTTTTTTTTTTTTTCTTTGCAAACTTGATATCATACAATTAAAAATCAGATTGGTACTAGTTTTGTGGTTCTAGTTTACCCTCACTGAACTTGTACTCTGGAAACAAGCTGTAAAACCAGGCTGCAAAATGCTTCTGCTGCTGTTGTGGAGTGGTTGGTAGTGCTAGAGTGTTTTGTTTTCTGCTTGTAATTTTCTTTGCAACTTCCTGTGCTAGGATGTTTGGAAATAGGACAGCATCACCTCTTTCTGTAAGCACTGTCTTACAAGAAAACACATTCATGCTCTCCTTGTTTATAGTGAAATCACAGGATTTTGGAAATCTTGGGAAGTTTTCCTTCAAGCCACAGATTGTGGACATGCCTAAGCTGACATGTGTTTTTTATTTTTTATTTTTTTAAGAAAACACAGAGTACTTCTAGCAAAAATGCCTGAGCTTGGCTACTGGTTTGTACCTTTGTTGGAGCTGAGGTTTGTCAGTCTGAGTGCTTTTGGAAGCTGCCATGTTTTCCTGCTGACTGAGGAGGAATAACAGATAAGCTGGGATGTGTGAGGAACAGCAAGTTTGTCACGTTGATTTAAGGAGTCTGACAGGGTTCTGCTTTGCATGAAGTCAATCTCAGTCTTCTGCACAAGACCTGGCTGAAATAATTGGGGGTCTGTGCAACGAACTGTGGTGCTCATTTGTATTACAGTCCCAGACTGATGCATTAATGTTGTCTGCGTGAGGACACAGCTGAATGTTTCAGTTTTAAATGCACCACTCCTTGGAGGTGTGGATGTCCAACAGCAAACATTAAAGCCTTGTTCTACATGGATACTTCCTTGGAATGCAAATTGTAGACATCTCTCCTACAATCTTTTCAGCAGTGCAGCTGCTGAATGGTTTAGCTGCGGCTAAGCACATCAGGGGCTGAACTCCCAGACAGCGTGTTTTTGGTGGGCAGCCTGTGACATTTTCATCTTCTGTTTATTCAAATGATAGAATTTTTAGTGTAAATAGGGTGTGATTGATGTCCATTGAAGATCAGAGGCCTGAATGTCCTGGAACAGGATCCTCAAGGCAGGACTCCTGTGGCTCAGGAGTGGCGTTGAAGAATCCTGGATTATCAGGCAGCAAGCTAGATGAGCATCACCCACCCCATGGATCACATCTGTAATTACACAAGTTTTTACAAGAGAGCTTTGGCTTTAACTTCTTCCTCCCTTCCCGTTCCTTTTGTTCCCAAATAGCTTGCATCTGATTGTGGTTTTTAACAGCAGAGTACCTGGGAGACTCCAGATAGAGAAGGGAACGTATTATTTTTCAATTCCTAGCTCTTCTTAGACTTGTTCCCATGTATGGGTTAATATTTATGAACCAGTGCAATAAAATCTACGTTAAACTGAGACAAAAGGATTTCTGTAGTTCTACTAACTATATTAATATGGAAAAATGCTATGAAAAACATGAAGCAATGGCTTTATTCAATTTTTTTTCAGTGTAGAATAGGGTAATACAGGATAAAAAAGGTTCTCTGGCAAAATTCGTGACCTTGTGGTTAAACTTTTCAGGCTCTGTTAGATGTGGTACTTCTTACGTTGGAAAAATAGTCTACTGGAAAAATTTCCAGCACTCATAAGATGCAAAGTCTTTTTCCTAATGCATTTTGGAGCCTGTGATAAAACTTTTAACTACAAGAAGGTATTTTAGTTTAGGGTAAGTTTGGTCTCAGGCTTGCATCTCGTGTGTTTAGGTTCTGTATCTGTAGTTGTAAATGTATTTTCAGCTAAAGACATTTGTTTACAAACATAGTTATAGAATCTCAGAAGTGAACCAACTTCAGTGAACTGCCACATCAGAGAGATACTTGAGAGCTCTTGGATTTCTCTCCTGTGCCAAGCTTCTGTCTGTTTTATCACACAAGAATTTTACTCTGTGGCTCTGTGTGATTAAATTTGTGTTCTCCACTCACTACTGAGCTCACTGTGATCCTAATCTACTATTTGCTGTTACTTCTGTTACAGCTCTTTGATAATGATTTTGAGTCTGGTGGTGGCTGCCACTAAATAGATTTTGGTTTTGTGCTTCTGGTCTCCATGTATGTGCTGCCCGGCTTTTGCCACTCAGATCCCTGCTGACCTTAAATCCTGTTCTCCTCTAAGTTCTTGGGAAGGGGTTGTTGGTGAGTTTGCTACACGAGTTTCCTTACTTCAGTTTTTTTTTTTCCCTTTTTTTTTTTTTTTTTTTTTTTTTTTCCTGTTGAGACCTTTTCAATGTCAATGTTTGCGTGCGAATAGTGCAACTGGAGCACCTATTGTCACTGGGTTTGGCCAACGATCTGCTTTCCCAGACACTGCTCCATGAAGTCGGTAAATAAATAACATCAGCGCGCTTTGAAGCGCACAGCAGACCCGATGCCTTCTTGCCTCGCTATCAGTGTGCCACTCGAAGATCGTTCTGTGATTTGGAGAGGTGTTTTGACTGAAATCTTTATCCAGACTTGTATGCAGGCCAAAGTAAACGGAATTATTTCAAACAGTCTGCTTCGGTATCAAGGCATGGCCAGACTTCAGATAGATGGAATACTAGAAAGGGCTCTGAAATGTCAAAAAAGAAACAAAAGGCTGATTCATCTGTGATTCATCTTTCTTAAACTGAATACCTCAGGCTGACTGCGGTCATAAGCGGTGCCCCTGGAATTTTATAGAGCTCCAGAGCCAATTTCTTTGGCTGATTTGAGGAATTTCAGCATCGCTCCTCCCACAGTAGTGCAATGCAGCAGGAGCCTGCAGCTCCAGCTCCCGGGCTGCTCGGCCTCCTGCTTGGGGCTTTTTTGCCCTTTCTGGCCATGGAACTCAGTTAACCCTTACAAAAAGCTTGGATTTCCTGAGCAGGCTGAAAGGTGCAGCGGGAAGAGGCTCACTGCGATGCGTCTCAGCACGAACCTCTGTGATTTCTGGTTATGCTGTTACAGTTCTGTCACTGAAATAGCTTTGAAAAATGTCACAAAAAAAAAAAAAAAAAAAAAACAAANAAAAAAAAAAAAAAAAAATCCAAACCCCAAACCTGGCATTTTTATACTCCCATGCTTAACCTTTTTATTCAGCACGTATTAAAGCTGCCACGAGCTCTAAGCCTGTTTTTCTCCATGGTATAGCTGGGAAAAGATGCTGAACTGAGTGTCGTTAGGATGAGCGGAGTTGCTCTGTCTGTTAGCACTGATGCTAGTGGCGTTGCCAGGATTAATTTTGCTGGTTTGTAGGAATAGCATGCATTGAAATCAATTCCAAATGCAGAAGTCTTGTATCAACAGGTCATAAATAGTCAGCTGAATATTCTGACAAGTCAGTATTTGTTACAGGTTACCAAGTGGTTGCTTGCAATACTATTTATCAACAAAGAATTGTAAATAGGTTGAAAAACCAATACTTGTTCTTATACAGGTTTTGGGAAAGGGTTTGGCAGGTTTGGCAACACAATCGTATTTTTTTCTTTTTTTTTTTTGGCAAAACTGTTTAAAAACAAACAAGGAAACAAAGACCAAAGACTAAAACATACACTAATAATAACCATAAAATAAAAAAAAAAAAAAAAAAAAAAAAAAAAAGAAGGGGTGGAGAAGGGGGNNAAAAAAGAGAAAATGAGGAGTTGCAGAAGGGCGGTGGAAAATCTCCCTACACTTCAGTGGCATTTTGGTTTCTGCGCTGCTGGCTCACGATACTTTTAGCCACCTGACTTGTTCTTTCCTCCCATTTCTTCATGGGACTTCCTCTGTGCTCAGGCTACTGCTCTGTGTTAGTATCAGCAGCTGAAACCGAGCTCCCATTTTTTTTGGAGCTATGAATGCACTCTGTGTGTTCCTTCTAATGGTTTGGGTTAGTGACTGCAGGGAAAACGACCACTCTGAGTTATAACTCGGCTTTTGGCATTGAGACCCGGAGGGATTTTCAAGAAGTCTTTTAAAACGGCTGGCCAAGGCTTGCAGAAGTGTTTTAGGTGATTGACTCAGCTGTAAGGAAGCATTTTGAGGGAATTTATCTTCTGCTGTGCGTGTGTTGAATGCTTTTGGAAATCAGGCTCCTATCCTATTCCTCTGAGATGTAACTAGTGCAAAAAGTCTTTCTCTGTATTTATCTTGTGCAGGGTGTTTTGTCTGGAAGGTTGGCGCTCTTTTTTTTGTTTTTGATTTGATAAGTCATATGTTGTTTAATTCAAGACTGCAATATTCCTTAGAGCTTGCTGTTCCCCCCCTCTTTTATTTTTTATTATTTATTATTTATTATTTATTATTTTTTATTTTTGTTGTGTTCTTCCATAAAATCTTTCTCCCTGCACCTTTCATCACCCTGAAGCCTCTCTTTAGCTGCTTACAGCACACACTGAGTCAATGGTACAAAGTGCATTGGAATAAACAGCTGTGAGAGCGTGGGGCAAGGTGGGAAATACCAGTTTAGTTCATGATGTAATGCTAGTGATAAATATTTTTAAGTATATCCAATTTACTTTGGACAACACATTACAAAGTGTTTGAGGTCACTTTCTGTGTTGCTAATTTTTTTCCTCCTTTAAGATATTTCTTGGCAGACTGAAAATTCTCCAGTGTTGTTATGAGCATTGAAAAGCAGCAATAAGGAGCTCCTCTGTTTGAATGGCAACAACCATTATTGAATGCTGACAGTGGATTTCCACTGCAAATAAAATTACTTAAATGTAGAGTATGTTTCCATGTTGTTTTTTTACAGTAGTTCAAGATAATGAATGCAGTTATTGTTATTTCCTTTACGCTGCTGTGCTTTGTACTGTGTGTAGTTGGTGAATGATTAGGACTTTTCCTTGGTGCGAGTGTTGAAGCTGTCCTGAGTTCCACACAAGATTCGCAGGGTTGAAAGCAGCTGGAATCCCACTTCACTGCTGGAAACAAATACAGCTCCCAGCCGTGTCTTTTTTCTTAACTTGAGTGTTCCTTTTTTAAATATATTTATAATCAAGACTTACTTTTTTTTTTGTCAGTTAGAACTCCTTTGGGGAAAAATGCAAAAAAACTCCTCTGGCTTGATTATTCTGATTTTGGAAATGTGGACTCCTTTTCAGCCGTTTACTTCAGGTTGAAGGTGATTGATTTGTAGCAGAACTGAGGTGGAAGCACTTTGTGTATTCAGGACCGTCTGTGTTATCTGTGGGCTTTTATCAGGACAGGATGAAATGGCAGTTCTGAAAGGCTCAGCAGAGCTCTGAAGGCTCCTCTGATTGCTGTGCTGTTCCGTGAGGGAATAAGAGTGCAGAAACTGGGGGTGTGTTCTGTGCAGGCTTTGATGGAATCGTATCTGAAAGTCATTTTGCACAGTGAAGTTGTATTTGCAGGATATGGCCTTGCTAAAGTTTCACTTGTGCACCTGTTAACTTTTTACTTGGTATGGCTCCAATTACAAAACAATTTCCCCCAATTCAGTAAACTTTTTTTAATGCTTAAATTGTAACTTTTCTATACTGGAGAAATCATTATTGCTAAATTGGAATACACCCTCCTAAATCTGTCCATTCGCTATCTGCAGAGTGAGGCTCGGATCAGGTCACATTGCTCTCAAGCAGTCTCTAAAAACCAGCCTCCCTAGCCAAAACCAATCAAAAAAAAAAAAAAAAAAAAAAAAAAAAAAAAAAAA